>CAUDMG010000896.1:42500-83038 GCA_958450375.1 Homarus gammarus | reverse complement strand
ATTAGATATATATGAGGCGATAACAGTAGAACATTTTAAAAAGAAGGTTGATGGTGTCCTTATTCCAACCCCTATTTTGTTGCTGACATTTGAAAGGCTAGTTTTTGCCAGAAGCAGTCATGTGTGTCCTATGGTAAGTCGGACCATGAAGGCAAAGAACTGTCCCAGTCCTGTCTCGTGTACCAACAGCCATGGGCTCTCCAAAGAGTCACCAACCTCGACAAAAGGTGCGATCGCCACAAGCCGAAAAAGGAGGTGCTCGAGATTCAAAGCAAAAATTAGCTTTGACAGGCAAAGCGTCGTGCGTCCGCGATTATCTTTTGCCTCGATGCTATCCTCCCTTCCTGCTCGACGTCCCACGGCTCCTTTGCTGTGCCAAAAAGCTATAATTCCCTCTGCTACTCCTTCGTTTCGTCTCCGTCAACTTGATATATATTTACCACTTCTCCCCCTCTATACCTCCTCCATGGAGGTTACAGGGGAGCCCGTTTCGGCGCTACAGGTGTTCTGTCGAACTAGAAAAGGTCCACGAGTGGGGGATTTCTTGAAGAAACTCTTCCTCCAAGGTGAGGCTTTCAGACCCTCTGGTGGGTTTCGGAAGGGCCCCCAGTTATCGGCCCCTGGGGCCGCTCCCTCGCAGGTTTGGCTTCCCCGGGATCTAGTAGTCTGCTCTCGAGTCTCCTACTGTCAGGTCCAACAAACCCATGCCCAGCCATCGATCGCGGGGCAAGTGACATGGCCCGTCAAGGGAGGATCCTCTTCCTCCTCAACGAAGCCCGCTGTTTACAGGCAGAGAAACACATAATGAGTGCTGGGACGCTCCCTTCTAGGGCACTTCTAAACCCCTATCTGAAGGTATACGGGGCAGGAGCTCCAACTGCTCCTGAGTAGGTTCCGGCTGTCTGTGCCTGTTTGCAGAAGACCATGATTAATTCGTACTTCCATCTGCCTTCAAGGGATTTACTCTGCTTTTTACTCTCCTACCCCCCCCCCCCGCTCGTCCATGATCTGGCACAGGGCCATCATGGAGCGCAGCTATTTTTATAGATACTTCTCGGAGTATCTCTTTTTACCTTTTTAACATTACCGCTCCCCTACTGGTAGTTGCTGCTCAGCTCCTCATGCAGCGCACGTATACAGTACTTTGTGTTCCCTCTACCTTCCACCTAACTCACCGGTTGATAGAGAGGATTTTGTGTCTATGGTTCGTCTACTCTCTCCCACATTTTTAATACTTGGTGATTGTAATAGTCGACACACTGTCACCAATTCCAGGGGAGCCATGATTGTTTCTACGGTCGAAGCCACAGATCTCGGTATTCTAAATACCTGTGACCATACACATTACCATGTCCAGACAGGCACGACCTCAGTAAATGATCTCTCCCTGAGTTGTCCCGACACCATTCTCGATTTCACGTGGTAGGTTTACGGGAGATCTCTGCCGACTGGACAGGGCTGACTGGGTGTTTTTTCAGCGGCTAGCCACGGTGATCTGAGTAGTGCAGACAGGGTGTGATTGAGTGTCGTCAGGCGTATGGTCGGTACCGTAGACCCAAGACTGACTTTTATCGTGCAGTATACAAGAGAACCAGAGCCACGCCCGTCGGGTTATTAAAGATGCCCATCGTTTGTCTTTTGCTTCGTTCGTGTCCTCCCTCAACGCTAGAATGCCCATGTCGAAGGTCCGTAAGATAGCAGGGAAGTTCACTCCGAGCCCTCCTCCGGTCATCAAGGTCAATAGGGAAACGGTCCATTGACGGCGTGCTGGAAGTTGACGTACTCGCTGGGGCCTTCACAAGCATACCAAGTCGTGCTTCGAGGTCTTCTGAGGTGCGTCGCCAGTTGGAGGTTCAGGAGTGTCGTCAGCTGGCCCTCTCGTCCTGTAGGGGGAAGAGTGTTAAGAGTCCCTTATTCCCTGGGAACCAAGATATGCTCTCTACCTGTGTATTGACTCCTCCCCCAGGCGAAGATAACATCCCATAAGCCATGATCCGTCATATCTGTAGCGAGTCTCTGTCGTTTAATTGGATATAGAGGGACATTTTTATTCCCTCCTCTTGGAAGACTGCAGTCGTCATCCCCTACAATAAGCCCGGTAAGGACTTATCTGTTCCTCTTAACTACCGATCCATAGCCCTGACTGTTTGCATGTTTAAAGTATTTGAGAGGATGGTCAATACGCACCTGGTACGGTATCTCGACTGTCCAGTGTGGTTTTCGTCGGTACCATTCGACAATGGATTGGTTTGTTCGGTTGGATACTACCATCTGTTGTGTTTTTGCATCTTGACATCGAGAAGGCGTATGACACTGCCTGGTGGTACGGGACACAGCTTGACATGACATCCAAGATCACGACACTTCTCTGCAACTTTCTCAACAGGCAAGCCAAATTGATTATCGACTTTCACAAAGGAGTACCCCAAGGAAGAAATATTTATCCTACATTACACACTATCTTCATGGCTGATATGACTAAATCAAGGAATTCGTAATATATAGCAAACACCGACGATGTAACCTAAATAATCCAATACCCTGGAAAATTTAAACAAATAATGGCAATTAGAACAAGCAGAGAAATAGAAACATTAAATAATTACAAAAGAAAATGAAAGAGCCAAATTAAGATTAAAAAAATTAAAAATAATAAACTAGCAAAAACTAACCCCTACCCATCATTGTCAATAACCTCAAATACCATATGCAGTCAATGGAAAGGAACGAGGTCTCAAAATTACCGAATGCTCCCCCACATCAAAGAAAGTATAGCAATAGCCAAAACCAAATTAACTAAATTCCGAACATTCCTTAGTGTAAACACTAGTACACGAACTGCACCTCTGCAAAGCACTAGTCAGACTACACTTAAATTATCCCCAGATTCCACTTAAAGCAATCAAAAAATAAATAAACTCAAATTACACGCAAGTGCAAACATAATTATCCCCTAGAAGAGCAGCAAAGGACAGACCACCATATATACAAACAGTACGAGACATACACACAGAACATAATATAACCATATTCAACATCAGAACACACAACCAAGTAAGCGCAATATGGGAAAAACTTTCTCAACTAGAGGACTCCTTCATTCATTTACACATAACAATATTTCGCACAGGTTGGTGACCAAGAACCCTAACAACTAACAATACAGAACGAGAATCAATGTACACACAACAGACAAATAAATGAACACATAAGATTAATTAACATTTAAAAAAAAAGGAGATTGTCACCTCAGTAACACAAGGATCTCAATGGATCCCCAAAACAAAAACAAATAAATAATGACCCTTAGCAACAAGGATTATCCCACCAGTAACACAAGGACTTGGAGGATCCCCCAAACAAACATAAGGCGATAGACTATACGCTATAAAGTTAGATTTGTTTATTTTGCTGCTACAGAAGAAAAAACGTCGTGTCCGCTAGGTGGATACCCAACCTGTTATTAACCTCCTTCTGTACCTACCACTTCCTACCTTGACCTTACCCTGACCTCTCGCATCTACAAAGCCAATAGCCTGTCTTCTCTCCATCTCACGATGATGATAAAATGTTGATTTCTTTGAGAAAGCCCTTCAAGACGAAACATCAGGAGTAAAGTAGTCTCTCTGTCCCTGTGTTTCCATTGCTACCACCTAACCGATCGGCCAAATGGATCTACTCATTAGGAGTATTACAGTCTTCACAACGAGAGCAGTATTCCACACAGTCTTCATATGATGTGAAGAGTTTTGACTACTTTCTTCTCAACATCAGCAGTACTGATTACTATCTTCATAATATCACCACATACTTAGGGAGCATGAGGAAGGACAGGTACTCGTACCTAGAAAATGAAAAATGACAGGTACCCTGTATTCATACCTGGAGCATGAGGAAGGTCAGGTATTCACCCTGCAGCATGATGATCAAGTACACACCTCTGGACCATCTGTAAAACCTGAATATCACCACCTATTGGAACTCACCCCTTACCCATGGGTGTGGCGAAATGAACTCCTCTCCAATGAAGTATGGGAAAGCATACTCACCTTTGCGGCATAGGGAAGTTTAAGGTTAGGTTAAGTACAGAGAAGGACAGTACTCACCCCTGTGGCATTGGGAAGCAGTTGAGTGAGAGGATGTCACCCTTCTGTATCTTCCTGGTGGTCACTGGGTTGTGTGCTCCGTCTGTGTTGATCCCGGACTGGAACCACACCCACGCTGCCAAAACCACACTGTGTTAATGAACACACCCCGCTATAAAAAATGACCTGTAAGGACAGGCCAGCAAATATGTTGTGTCAAAACTTCCATCCTTGTAAGTTGACATTCCTCAACAAGCCAAATGAGCCACACGCTTTTCGCACCTTGAGCTTCGCCTACTAGCCGGTGTTGTGTACTTACATAAGGAAAACCGGCTGGTTTAACAGCCGGTTGTACCAGAATTTCGCATCGCCCAGAGGCTAGACGTGTGGAGCCCATACTGGTGTGACTTGTGTGTTGGGGACCTGAGCAGCCAACCAAGTACTAACCGAGAATTCCAAAGAATGTTAAATATTTGTATTTCGAATCATCATTTCTAGTTTGGTATCACCATAATTATACTGTATGTCGAGCCTTCCTCCGAGGTTGTGTTGCATTTGATGTCGAGTTTTTGGCTCCAATCCTATGTCTGGCGTTATTATTATGTCCCTGTCTCGTTTACTGTTGGTCTTGTCTCAAAGTTAAGTTCATATCCATTCCTGGTTTACTGTTAGTTTAGTTTATAATAAGTCCTTGTTTGTTGTTAAATTAATGGTGTGTACTTAAAGTTTATCTTCTCTCATGATTTGTCCTTTCGGTGTTAAGATAATTTACTTTTATTGCCATGATAATCTTACATAATCTGACTCAGCAGCCAAACTAAATTGGTTGGTAAATTCTTTATTTCTAATGCTCTTTTTCGAAACAGCCAACAGAACTTTGGGTATTTGTTATTGTTTATATTTAAATAAATTCTGAGTAACTACACAAATGACTCAAGGCTGTAACAGCCCATGCCGCCAACACCACACTGTTAGTGACCACAACCACCTGCCAACACCACACTGTTAGTGACCACACCCACCTGCCAACACCACACACTGTATTAGTGACCACACCCACCTGCCAACACCACACTGTATTAGTGACCACACCCACCTGCCAACACCACACTGTTAGTGACCACACCCACCTGCCAACACCACACACTGTATTAGTGACCACACCCACCTGCCAACACCACACTGTATTAGTGACCACACCCACGCTGACAACACCACACAGGTTAGTGACCACACCCACGCTGCCAACACCACACTGTTAGTGACAACACCCACCTGCTAACACCACACTGCTAGTGACCACACCCACTTGCCAACACCACACTGTATTAGTGACCCCACCCACCTGCCAACACCACACTGTTAGTGATCACACCCTCGCTGCTAACACTACACTGTGTTAGTGACCACACCCACGCTGCCAACACCACACTGTTAGTGACCACACCCACCTGCCAACACCACACACTGTATTAGTGACCACACCCACCTGCCAACACCACACTGTGTTAGTGACCACACCCACGCTGCCAACACCACACTGTTAGTGACCACACCCACGCTACCAACACCACACTGTTAGTGACCACACCCACCTGCTAACACCACACTGCTAGTGACCACACCCACTTGCCAACACCACACTGTATTAGCGACCACACCAACCTGCCAACACCACACTGTAATAGTGACTACACCTACCTGCCAACACCACATTGTATTAATGACCACACCCACCTGCTAACACCACACTGTATTAGTGACCACACCCACCTGCCAGCACCACACTAGATTAGTGACCACACCCACCTACCAACACCACACTGTTAGTGACCACACCCACTTGCCAAAACCACACTGTATTAGTGATCACACCACCTGCCAACATCACACTGTTAGTGACCACACCTACCTGCCAACACCACACTGTATTAGTGACCACACACACCTGCCAGTACCACACTGTATAGTGACCACACCCACCTGCCAACACCAAACTGTTAGTGACCACACCCACCTGCCAACACCACACTGTATTAGTGACCACACCCACCTGCCAACACCACACTGTATTAGTGACCACACCCACCTACCAACAACACACTGTTAGTGACCACACCCACCTGCCAACACCACATTGCTAGTGACCACACCCATCTGAGAACACCACACTGTATTAATGACCACACCCATCTGCCAACACCACACTGTTAGTGACACACCCACCTGCCAGCACCACACTATATTAGTGACCACACCCACCTACCAACACCACACTGTTAGTGACACACCCACCTGCCAACACCACACTGAATTAGTGACCACACCCACCTACCAACACCACACTCCTAGTGACTACACCCACCTGCCAACACCACACTGCCAGTGATCACACCCATCTGCCAACATCACACTGTATTAGTGACCACATCCACCTGCCAACACCACACTCCTAGTGACCACACCCACCTGCCAACACCACACTGCCAGTGATCACACCCATCTGCCAACATCACACTGTTAGTAACCACACCCACCTGCCAACACCACACTGTATTAGTGACCACACCTACCTGCCAGTACCACACTGTATAGTGACCACACCCTCCTGCCAACACCAAACTGTTAGTGACCACACCCACCTGCCAACACCACACTGTATTAGTGACCACACCCACCTGCCAACACCACACTGTATTAGTGACCACACCCACCTTCCAACACCACACTGTATTAGTGACCACACCCACCTGCCAACACCACACTGTATTAGTGACCACACCCACCTGCCAACACCACACTGTTAGTGACCACACCCACCTGCCAACACCACATTGCTAGTGACCACACCCATCTGCCAACACCACACTGTTAGTGACCACACCCACCTGCCAACACCACACTGTTAGTGACCACACCCACCTGCCAACACCACACTGTATTAGTGACCACACCCACCTGCCAACACCACACTGTATTAGTGACCACACCCACCTGCCAACACCACACTGTATTAGTGACCACGCGCGCGCACGCACACACACACACACACACACACACACTACATCCTTGACCACCGAAGGGTCAAGACGTACCTGGCGCTCCTCTCGGAGCAGCCAGGTCAACTGTTAAGTTGGCCCATACCAACCCCCTCCCCTGAGCCCTCCTCCCCACCGGAATATCAACAAGTTCTCGCCAGAAGTTACAATTTCATTTAGGAAAGGAACGGAACCAGTGTTAAACAGAGGTGAACAGCGGTGAACAGTGCTAAAGTCAGTGAGAACAACTCAACAGTAACAGTCGTACCCAAGCTAACTTTCACACAGTGAGGTCCCAGGTACCCAGTGATAACGGCCCGTGGGACCAAACAACAACCAGCGATGTGTTAATCCGTCTGCGATAGGAAGGCCTAAGACCAAACCTCACTCATATAACACCATCTGTGAGGGAATTACTACACCACATGTCCCTCATAACACCATATGTGAGGGAATTACTACACCACGTCAAGTCCCTCATCACACCATCTGTGAGGGAATTACTGCACCACGTGAGGTCCCTCATAACACCATCTGTGAGGGAATTACTACACCATGTCAGGCCCCTCATAACACCATCTGTGAGGGAATTACTACACCACGTGATGCCCCTCATCACCATCTGTGAAGGAGTTACTGCACCACGTGAGGTTCCTCATAACACCATCTGTGAGGGCATTACTACACCATGCCAGGTCCCTCATAACACCATCTGAGGGAACTACTACACCACGTGAGTTCCTCCTAACACCATCTGGGAGGGAGTTACTACACTACGAGTTTGCTGTTCAACACCTACATTAATCTGTATGTTCACTGTATGTTCCTTTACCTTTCTCTAATGAAGGCTTTTGTTCAACCACCAATGTATGTAATAAGTCATTTATGTCCAATGTATATTTTCAGCCTTCGGCTGCAGAATTTTTTTTCAATAAACCGTTAATTATTATTATTATTATTACACACACACACACACACCCTTCAGGATTTATTGAACAGTCTACAAAACTGGGCCACCAACAACCATGTCACCATCAACCATACCAAGACCATGGTTATGCACATCAACCTCTCCTCCGACATTGTCCCACCTCCTTTCATTACTCTAGGTCCGAACACACTCCAGGTTGTAGATTCCACGAAGCTCCTCGGCGTCACCATAGACAACAAACTAAATTGGAAACCACACGTCAGTGAAGTTGTCAAATCCTCCAGCTTCCGTCTCCACCTCCTCCGCCGACTAGTCCCTCGGAGTTCCTGCACCCGAGCTCCTCAGTGTTTACACAACATTCATACTTCCCAAGCTCACCTATGCCTCCCCCACCTGGTCTTCCTCCCTAAATGCCACACAACGTAAACACCAAGAAAAAGTGCAAAAGAGGGCATGCAAGATTATTCTCTCCCCTTCCTACTCCACATATCAAGAAGCCCTCAACACACTGACCCTTTCGACTCTCACTGGCCATCACCACGACCTCATCTGCAAATTTGGTAAGAAGCTTCTACACCATCCTCGACACCGGCTCCTACTACCACCTGAGATCCCTAGTCCGAGAATTGCTGTTCGAAACCACAACCGCATCCAGCCCATACGTGCACGAACTGATCGCTATAAGAACAGCCCAGTCCCAACCATTGTAAAAATTATCAATAACTTGTAATAAACCAGTGTATTCACTCCCAGTAAACACTACTCCTTGCACTGTCACTATGTTGAAATGAACTGTAGTTTGAGCTTTTCCCCATCTAGTTATTATATGTCTTATTTGTGTCACTTATGTTACTTGTATATTATTTGTAATTCGAAACCCATTCCCCAAATATGTAACTGTATATTTTCAGCCCTCTGGCTGCCAAGCTCTTTCAATAAACCGTTAATTATTATTATTATTATTATTATCGCACACACACGGTTGCATTAGCCTCTGTCAAATATAAAGTCAGTAATATTATATAAATGTGGGTTTATAACATTTGTACATTATTTACAGTCTATCATCCAGAGTAATCTAATATACTATAGCACTAGGGGGGTGTGTGTGTGTCTGTCTGCTCTGGGCAGCCGAAACGGCACAATCGTTTTTCATCAAACTTGGTGGAAAAATCGCAAAAAAATTTGTTCAGTGGAACAAACCTGGTCCCATATCGATGGTTTCTTTAGGAAGCCAATACATAACCATTTTATTTACGCTGGAAAACGATGCAAGTCTACGGACTTGGCGCACCCAGCCCACGATTGCAGTTATGGTATTCGGCTCCCTCCTCCTCCTGCCACTTTTTTCTGAGCCTACGTTTCTTTTTAATGTTGTCCGGATTAGTAAAGGAAGGAAGATGAGTAAGGAGAATAACAAATAAAGAAGGGGAAACAGAAAATAGTTAGAGATGGCAGGTGGGGGCGAGCTGAGTTTCATCATGCGTCTGGATGCGCAGTTTCAAATTTACCAGACGACCTTACAGCTACAGTGTATACTTATTCCTGTGAGAAGAGATAAAAAGAAAATAACAGAAATACATGGAGAAGATGACTACAATAGACACAGGGTAAATACAGACAGTGAAACAGACAGGAGGTTGACAAAAATAGAGAGATTCATACATGCACAAATAGACAATATGGCAACTAACATGACAGACAGACAGCTGACTGACTGGTTCACATTAGTACAGACGGGCTTACATTCAAACACCCCGCAGACGAACAGATAGTTGGGATGGCAATAGACAGGACGGATAGACTTGAGACAGATTAGAAGGCATTTATATACAAGAATAACACCAAATTGACCATAGCTGCGTCAGTGAGTGTAGGAGGTCTTACATCCACCAGCGTAAATAATAAGACGCACTGAAAACTAACACCCTCGTGCGGAAAGAACATCGATGGTCGGTCAGTCATGCGAGATGGGCCTAAAACTGACTAACGTACATGATGACAATGATGACTTAACACAGGTGATGACTTAAGCAGATGGTGACTTATCTAACCAGAATCAAGGTCACTTCTCTTCATAATATAATTTATCTCGGAATGATCATCGGTGATTCATATTTATTTTTTTTTATGATTTTAACCTCTCCTTATGGCGAATATTTCTTTAACTAATTATTCTAACCTTTATTCTATTCCTTCCTATAGTATGTTACATACTGCAAGTATCACGACCATGATTATAACAACCACGACTATGATTATAACAACCAGGACCATGATTATAACAACCACGACTATGATTATAACAACCAGGACCATGATTATAACAGCCACGACCATGATTATAACAACCACGACTATGATTATAACAACCACGAACATGATTATAACAACCACGACTATGATTATAACAACCACGACCGTGATTATGACAACCACGAACATGATTATAACAACCACGACGATGTTTATAACAACCACGACCATGATTATAACAACCACGGCCATGGTTATAACAACCAGGATCATGATTATAATAACCACGACTATGATTATAACAACCACGACCATGATTATAACAACCACAGCCATCTGGAAAACGATGTCGCTCTACGTTGTCAGCCGGACGGCGGTTGCACGCTAGCCAAGCACGAGCGTTCGAACTTTCACGCCTCGGTAAACTGTACCATCGGACTCGCAACCGGGCAAGAACGTGCACACGATCACTTGTGAGCATCTAAACTAGAATAAACACTTATTTAAATCACGCCATCCTGGCTTGTCATCCCACTAACCTCCACACCAGCAATGTTTGTCAATAGTTTTGTTACGTGCCGTTTGAGGTGAGGCTCCCCACCAAGTCACCAGTTGATAGCCTAACACTAAAACAGGATGTATAATTAAATCTGACGAGGACTCCGCAAAACTAGAGAAAGATCTAAACAATTTTTTCGAATGGTCTGAAAAAAG
The DNA here is from genome assembly GCA_958450375.1 of Homarus gammarus. NCBI lineage: Eukaryota > Metazoa > Arthropoda > Malacostraca > Decapoda > Nephropidae > Homarus > Homarus gammarus. Next base: position 72,014 of record CAUDMG010000896.1, on the reverse strand, counting down.
GCAGATGAAATTCAATGAGGACAAATGTAAAGTACTCAGTATAGGAGATGTAAACAGGGAAACCAGCTACCAGATGAACAACAATGTTATTGAGAAATCAGACTGCGAGAGAGATTTAGGATTAATGATAAGTAGGAATCTTAAGCCAAGTAAACAATGTGTTTTTGCTCAAACAAAGCAAATAAAGTACTTGGGTTCATACAAAGGAGTGTTAGTTACAAGACTAGCGAAATCATCTTAAGACTATATCTTGAGCTTGTGAGACCTCACTTGGATTACGCAGTTCAATTCTGGTCACCGTATTACAGAATGGATATAGAATCCTTGGAAGAATTCAGAGGAGAATGACAAAACTAATCCCGGGCATTAGGAACCTTGAGTACAGAGACAGGTTAAAGCATCTTAATTTGCACTCTCTCGAGAGATGTAGAGCGAGGGGCGACATGATAGAGGTACATAAATGGAAGTCAGGGCTAAACAAAGGGGACATTACAAAGGTGCTCAAACTATCGAACCAGGAGCGAACACGTAACAATGGTTTTAAATTAGACAAATTTAGATTTACGGGCGAAATAGGTAAACATTTGTATGATATGGACACAAAGTAGTACCTTCAGCTGTGTATTATTATATTACTCTTATATTACTCCATTAATTATATATAGTAAAGTATTGCAGAACATGTATTAATTCTATGTAATATTCCATTTATTGTGCACCATATTATGTATATAAATTATCATATTTATACTTTATGTATTTAGCTTGTGAATGCTGGCATCTGTACAGGCCAGCGCGTAGTAATACATAGATAGATGTAGAGAGAGAGGACAGAGTCCTCGTGGCGTGTGAACGCGAGCTTCTGCGTCCTACTGTATATATATATCTCCCGTACGAGAATAGAACCTACTTTTAAGACAACAAGTGTTTGGTTATACCCTCAGTAGTATAGAACATTTTTGGGTATCCGTGACAATACGTCAGATGGCGCAGTGATTATTTCTCAGTGAGATACAGTGGACCAAGCCTTTCCACCCGGACTCTGTTAATGGCGTCTCCTTCAGTGACTTCACGATCGACAGCAAGACTACTACAAGCCTTTAGGCTTACAGTGTTTTGTGAAGTGCTGTGCTGTGTATTTTAATCATAATTGTCTGTGCAAGTTGCGGTCAGATGACTAAGGGAGCGGCCCGACAGTATGCGCTCTCCCGTCTCTGGTCTGAGGGTGACTGAGGAACCTGCGCGACGCTGCCCAACTGCTCCTACGTCTGGCAGCCCGCCAAGTCTCTCCCCTCCCGCCAGACACACACACACACGCATTCACCTTCTATTTTCTTGTGACTTACTTCAGTCTTCTGTAATTCTGTGCATAGATTACGAGGGGCTGACCCGGTCTTTTGCACAGATAGAGTACAGAAGCAGTCGGCATGTCTCACAGGGATCAAAACGATACCCTGGACGATGGGGTTACGAGTTTTAGTGTGGGAGACCTCTCCCCACCCACGCTTACACCCCACGCTCCCCACAGTGACAACGCCCAGCCACCCACAGAATCTCCTCGCTCGTAGCGAGCCAGCTCTCCTGCGATGCATGCGTCCACAGATCTCCTTCAACTGATAAAGTGGATGGAAACTTCTCGACACCAGGACGATATTGCAAGGAGAGAAGAGGAAGAAATTCGGTACAAAGGGTCTGAAAGACGACGCCACAAAGAGGAACAAACACCCAGAGAACTCGAAGGCATACGTAGACGCGAGGATGACCTTAGAAGAAAGGAGGATCAAGCCAGATTTGAAGTTTTGATTTCTCTGTTAGCCTCCCCACAACGATCTACCATACAAGATTCGTCTGCTACAACTGACGTTGATGCGACTAGAGGTACTGGTACCTCATTTCCCTGAGTCGGATCAACAACACCTCAAAAGGCTGCAGTACAGACGCCTCCCTCTCTGATGTCTGACGCTTCTTATCATATGTTTCGGGAATGGCGTCGACGTTGGCAAGACTACGCAACAATGGTTGACTTGTCAAGTTTATCACAGCCGAAACAAATGATACAGCTTCGTATGTGCTTGTCCTTAGAGACACAACGTACGCTCGAGCACACACTTCAAGTGCCTCCTACGACAACTCTGACGGTAGAGGCCGTGCTCGACAAGTTGCAGGAACACGTCAAGGGGCAGCGCAACGAAGCACTCAGGAGAAGAGAACTCCTCCAATGTAAACAGCTTGATGGAGAATCTTTTGACGCGTTTTTTCTAAGGCTCAAAAGGTGTTCAGAGGAAGTTGATGTTTGTCCCGGACATTCTCAAGTCTGTGAAGTGACACCACTTAAGACAATCATTTTAACGGGTGTCCGAGATGAAGAGCTAGTTCAGCGTCTCATTTCCCTCGACCCCACTTCCTCCCTTCAAGATGTTGTTACGAAATGTCGAGCGTACGAGGCCGCCAGGTGTGCGACTTCAGCTTTATGCTCACAACCTGACCAGGTGAGGGCGGTGTCTTCCTACAGAAAGGGTAAGAAGCAGCAAAGTAACCCCACCCCTCACCCTCCAGCTACACCTTCAGCAGCAGCTTTGTGTAACAGCTGTGCGAGACAGCATAATGCCTCCCAGTGCCCAGCTGCTCAAAGCGTCTGCAGAAGTTGCGACCGCCAGGGTCACTGGGCTTATACAGTCAAGTGCCCTGCTAGCAAAGTTCAGTGCAGACTTTGGGGTCGTGTGGGCCATTATGACAAATGTTGTCGTAAGAAGACACAGAAACGACGCCACCTAGGATCCAAGAAGTCATCCTCAGGTAGTGCTGGCGTGCCCCCTCCTTCTGGCAAGCATCAAGACGCTGTGTCCAGTCGGTCCTGCCGTCGTGTATGTAGTTCCACAGACACGACGCCCCAGCACATCAATGTCGTCATTTCTTACGGTAACTCGTCATCCAGTCTTCAGATGTTACCTGACACCGGTGCTGACGTCTCAGTAATTGGTCCACAACACTTAGCAAGTTTGGGAATACCCAGGAGCAACCTACAGCCCCCTCCTCTGACAACGAAACTGACAGCTGATGGTTCCAAGATGGCTCCAGCTTTGGGATCTTTCTGGGCTACCCTTACCTTTGGTAAGCAGTCTTGCTCAGCCCGGATTGATGTTCATGATGGTATCCCGACTCCGCTTTTATCATATGGCCATTGTCAAGAGTTGGCCATTATTTCCAAGGAATTCCCTAAACCTATCTTAAAGATCACCCATGTCAACAGGTTGAAGGAATTCCCTATCTCTACTAACACGTCCCCTTCTGACGCAAGAGCTTAACTTCTCAAGGAGTTTGCTGACGTGTTGGTTAATAAGAAATCTTTAGGATTCACACCACTCAAGTGGATGGTGGGTCCACCTATGAAGATTCATCTTAAGGATGGTGCTACACCTTTTGCCATCCACACCCCTCGTTTGATTCCTCACGCCTACAAGGAGCTAGTTAGACAAGAGCTTGACTCCATGGTTGCTCAGGGAATCATCAAACCGGCTGGAGACGAACCTTCACCTTGGTGCCACCCTCTCGTCCCCGTCGCCAAACCTCGTGGTGGAGTACGGATCACCACCGATCTGTCAAAACTTAACCAGCAAGTTTCCCGTCCAGCCCACCCTTCACCCACACCCTTCGCAGCTGTTCGAAGTGTGGACCCGAAGGCGAAGTTTTTTACAACTATGGACGCCTTATGTGGTTATTGGCAGATCGAGTTGGCCGAAGAAGACCAGCATTTGTCTACATTCAACACACCATTTGGGAGATACCAGTATTGCAGAGGCCCCATGGGATTTGCCGCTACGGGCGATGCATTCTGTCAACGTGGTGACGCGGCCCTTCAAGGAGTCACGAATTGTGTCAAGGTGGTTGATGATATCTTACTCCACGACGAAGACTACTGTGCCCACCTCTCCCGGATATACGAAGTTCTCACCAGATGCCGAAAGTACGGGATTACCCTCAACGCTGACAAGTTTGTAGTCGCCGCTCCATCAGTGAACTTCTGTGGGTACACTCTCTCAGTATCAGGCATCGCAGCTGACCCGGAGAAAGTAAGTGGAATCAGGGATTTTCCAACCCCTGCCAACCTGACAGACCTCCGTTCTTTTTTGGGTCTGGTCAATCAGCTGGCTGAATTCACACCTGACATCTCCGCCGCAGCCAAGCCGTTACGCCCCCTGCTGAGCCCCAGGAGGACATTCCTGTGGACCCTAGATCATCAAGAGGCCTTCCAGCGAGTCAAGCAGACCCTCTTGAGTCCACCTGTCCTCGCCTGTTACGACCCAGCCCTACCCACCGTCCTCCAGACTGATGCCTCCAGACTCTACGGCGTTGGTCGCAGGACCATGGCGGTGGACAACTCCGCTTAATTCAGTGTGGATCCCGGTTCCTGACGGACGCCGAGACCCGATATGCCACGATTGAGCTGGAGATGTTGGCTGTTGTCTGGGCGATGGCGAAGTGCCGTTTCTACCTGATAGGACTTCAGCACTTCACCCTCTTCACGGATCATCTCCCTCTTGTACCTATAATCAATCACTACTCTTTGGATGCAGTAGAGAATCCTCGCCTTCAACGTTTGAAAGAGAAGCTCTCGCCTTATCTCTTCACGGCTGTGTGGCGTGCGGGTAAGCTGTTGTGCATCCCGGATGCCCTGTCCCGCGCCCCTGTCAGTCGCCCCACCCCAGAGGACGAGATGTTGTGTTCTACAGCTGCTGCATCCCTCAAGTCAGTAGTTTCATTGAAGGCTGTCTTCACATCAGAAGAGTCTACAGCACCGGATGCAGACAAGACCCTTGAAGATCTCCGCACCGCAGCCCGGGCCGACCCTTCCTACATCCGGCTCGTCGACTGTGTGTCTCAGGGATTTCCATCGAACCGATACGACCTTCATGAATCGCTACTCCCGTACTGGAAGATACGCGAGGACCTCTATTGTGACGGAGACCTCGTCTTGTAAGGCCCACGAGTAGTTATTCCTGCTGCCCTACGCCGCCATACCTTGGCCCGCCTTCACGACAGCCATCGAGGAGTGGAGGCCACCAAGCGACGGGCGAAGCAGACTGTGTTTTGGCCCGGAATCGACGCGGACATTGCAAGTACCGCCCGTGCCTGTGAACCATGCCAGATTCTGCAACCTAGCCAGCAACAGGAACCTTTAATGTGCGACGATAACCCTTCAAGACCCTTCGAGTTTGTGTCGGCCGATTTCTTTGCAGTTGCAGGGAAGTCCTTCCTCGTCATTGCTGACCGACTGTCTGGATGGCCTGTTGTCGTCCCCTGTGGTAGTGATACAACGGCTACTGCTACCATCCGGAACTTCAGGCATTACTTCAGAGAAGTTGGTGTTCCCCTCTGCCTCAGGACTGATGGAGGACCCCAGTTCACCAGCCACGAGTTCCGGGACTTCATGGACCGTTGGGGAGTCCGTCATGTCGTGACCTCGCCCCACTACCCCCAGGCGAATGGACATGCTGAAGCCGCAGTCAAGACTGTGAAGTACCTGATCCTTAAGGTGTCACCCTCAGGAAATATCGACTGCGAGGACTTCGATCGAGGTTTGTTGGAGTTACCCAACACCCCGAACTTCACCAGACGCTCCCCAGCCCAGGTTCTATACGGACATCATCTCAGGTCTTGTGTTCCTGCCCACCCGAAGTCTTTTTCTCAAGAGTGGCAGGCCAAGACTGAAGAATGTGACCGCCATGCAGCAGAACGAGCCGCAGATGTCGCTGCTCCGTACGACTGTCATGCCCGCCCCCTTCCCAGGTTGAGTATCGGCCAGCAGATCAGGATTCAAGATCGGGTATCTCACCGCTGGGACAAGGTTGGGGTTGTTATGGGTATTGGCCGGTCCAGGGACTACCAAGTGCGTCTTCCTAGTGGTAGATTATGGTGGAGGAACCGTCGTTTCCTCCGACCTGTGGAGCTGCCTAGTGTTGACCCTTCCCCAGTTGAGTCCCCAAATGTTGATATCTCTAAAGTAAATCCATCCCCACCTTGTGTTTCTGCCCCAGTACTCCGCAGGTCCGAGCGACTCAGAAACAAAAGGTCCTCTCAAGATGAAACTATGAGCGTATAGGGGGGAGGGAGGTGTATGATATGGACACAAAGTAGTACCTTCAGCTGTGTATTATTATATTACTCTTATATTACTCCGTTAATTATGTATAGTAAAGTATTACAGAACATGTATTAATTCTATGTAATATTCCATTTATTGTGCACCATATTATGTATATAAATTATCATATATACTTTATGTATTTAGCTTGTGAATGCTGGCATCTGTACAGGCCAGCGCGTAGTAATACATAGATAGATGTAGAGAGAGAAGACAGAGTCCTCGTGGTGTGTGAACGCGAGCTTCTGCGTCCTACTGTATATATATATATCTCCCGTACGAGAATAGAACCTACTTTTAAGACAACAAGTGTTTGTGTATACCCTCAGTAGTATAGAACATTTTTGGGTATCCCTGACAATACGTCAGAACATTGGTTTGGAAAAAGAGTAGTGGATGAGTGGAACGAGTTACCAAATATCATCATTAACTCGAATACGCTGGATAGCTTCAAACATAGGTTGGATGCTTTTATGAGCAATAGGGGATAGGTGTAAATGGGACTGCCCATTATGGGCCAATAGGCCCGCTGCAGTTTCCTCCAGTCTTATTTTCTTATATTCTTAACACTAACACTACACTACACATTATTACTAGTAATGGCAGGTAACACTACACATTATTACTAGTAATGGTAGGTAACACTACACATTATTACTAGTAATGGTAATACTACGTATTATTACACATAATGGCAGGTAACACTACACCGTATTTCTAGTAATGGTAGGTAACACGACACATTATTACTAGTAATGGTAGGTAACACTACACATTACTGTATTACCCGTAATGGTTAGTAACACTACACATTATTATTATTAGCGGTAGGTAACACTACACATTATTGCTACTAACGGTGGAGACCTGTGGTGTAATGGTCAGCATGCTCGCCTCGCAAGCAAGCGGACCCGGGTTCGATCCCCGACAGTGTGAAACTATGGGCAAGTTTCTTTACGCCATTTGCTTCTGTCTATCCAGCAGTAATTGGAGACCTGGATATTAATCGATTTGCGGATCATATGCCATGGGTAATGGTTAGCCAGTGCAGTTATCAAGTTTTCTCTGACTATTCCTTGACACTGGGTCATGCAGCTCGTTAACTTAAGGTGTGGTTGTTGTGTTGGCGACAGCTTCTACACCTTAAACAAATTCACGCCTAGGTGGCCCTTGGGCCAGCCATCCACGTTCCACGAGGGGCAACTATTACTAATAACGGTAGGCAACACTACACATTACTAAAACTATCATTACATTATAGAGCTAAAATATGAAAGCGAAAAAAGATTTTCAGTATTGCCAGAGGGTGACTTTGATGAACAAGGACCAGGAAAAGAGCTTTGAGGCCTTTGAAATGTGGTGTTTAAGGTGAATGCTAAGAATAGGCTACACTGACAGGACAACAAATGAAGAAGTACAAAGATAAACAAAAACTTCAAGAGGAATAATCAAAATGTATAGAAAAAAATAGATATTTTGGCCATATAATTAGGGGTGAGGGAATAATAATAAAAGTTAATGGACAAATTTGAGGGTAAGAGGGCCAGGGGAAGGCAGAGACTGGGATGAATGGATGAATGAAATTAAGAATTGGGTCTCCAGAAAGATACAAAATCCAAGAGGACTGGTAAAAACAGCTCAAGAACGTTTAGAGTGGAGGACCGTGGTCGCTCGCTAATCCTTAAAAAAAAAATTATTTCTTAATAATTTGTTATATTAAATTATTTTAGTAACATTTACTTACTAAATACAGCAGAATTTGGGAAAGTATAGGACTGTATGCAAGTTTCATGAGTGTAAGGTTGGTACCACTGGGTCAGCAAAGTGACCTTGGCACGTGTGGTTTGCCATGAGGGACAGGCAGACACCAGTCAGACTCCAACCCGCTTCATATCTTTGTTGACTGTGACGATATCTGAAGGTTACATACCACTACACTTTACAGATAAGGGTTTAAAATATTTTTAGAGACGAAATTGAATTTTACTCAATCTTTTCAATCTTTCTGCCCTGAGAAGTTGCTTCAGTTTTATAAGGTTAGATGTGGTGAAGTTTAGATGTGTGTGGGTCGGGAGGTTTTCAGAACCTGTCACCCAACACCTAGTACCCAGAACCTGTCACCCAACACCTAGTACCCAGAACCTGTCACCCACACCTAGTACCCAGAACCTGTCACCCAACACTTAGTACCCAGAACTTGTCACCCAACACCTATTACCAAGAACCTGTCACCCAACACCTAGTACCCAGAGCCTGTCACCCAACACTTAGTACCCAGAACTTGTCACCCAACACCTAGTACCCAGAACCTGTCACCCAACACCTAGTACCCAGAACCAGTCACCCAATACCTAGTACCCAGAACTTGTCACCCAACACCTAGTACCCAGAACCTGTCACCCAAAACCTGGTGCCCAGAACCTGTCACCCAACACCTAGTACTCAGAACCTGTCACCCAACACCTAGTACCCAGAACTTGTCACCCAACACCTAGTACCCAGAACCTGTCACCCAACACCTAGTACCCAGAACTTGATACCCAACACCTAGTACCCAGAACCTGTCTCCCAAAACCTAGTACCAAGAACCTGTCACCCAACACCTAGTACCAAGAACCTGTCACCCAACACCTAGTACCCAGAACCTGTCACCCAACACCTAGTACCAAGAACCTGTCACCCAACACCTAGTACCAAGAACCTGTCACCCAACACCTAGTACCCAGAATCTAGCACCTAACACCTAGTACCCAGAACATATCACCCAACACCTAGTACCAAGAACCTGTCACCCAACACCTAGTACCCAGAACCTGTCACCCAACACCTAGTACCCAGAACTTGTCACCCAACACCTAGTACCCAAAACCTGTCACCCAACACCTAGTACCAAGGACCTGTCACCCAACACCTAGTACCAAGAACCTGTCACCCAACACCTAGTACCCAGAATCTAGCACCTAACACCTAGTACCCAGAACTTGTCGCCCAACACCTAGTACCCAGAACTTGTCACCCAACACCTATTACCCAGAACCTGTCACCCAACACCTAGTACCTAGAACCTGTCACCCAGAACCTGAAACCCAACACCTAGTACCCAGAACCTGTCACCCAACACCTAGTACCCAGAACTTGTCACACAACACCTAGTACCCAGAACCTGTCACCAAACACCTAGTACCAAGAACCTGTCACCCAACACCTAGTACCCAGAATCTAGCACCTAACACCTATTACAAAGAACCTGTCACCCAATACCTAGTACTCAGAAACCTGTCACCCAACACCTAGTACCCAGAATCTAGCACCTAACACCTAGAACCCAGAACCTGTCACCCAACACCTAGTACCCAGAACCTGTCACCCAACACATAGTACCCAGAACCTGTCACCCAACACCTAGTACCCAGAACCTGTCACCCAACACCTAGTACCCAGAACTTGTCACCCAACACCTAGTACCCAGAACCTGTCACCCAACACCTAGTACCCAGAACCTGTCACCCAACACCTAGTACCCAGAACTTGTCACCCAACACCTAGTAACAAAAACTTGTCACCCAACACCTAGTACCCAGAACCTGTCACCCAACACCTAGTACCCAGAACTTGTCACCCAACACCTAGTACCCAGAACTTGTCACCCAACACCTAGTACCCAGAACCTGTCACCCAACACCTAGTACCCAGAACCTGTCACCCAACACCTAGTACCCAGAACTTGTCACCCAACACCTAGTAACAAAAACCTGTCACCCAACACCAAGTACCCAGAACCTGTCACCCATCACCTAGTACCCAGAACTTGTCACCCAACACCTAGTACCCAGAACCTGTCACCCAACACCTAGTACCCAGAATCTAGCACCTAACACCTAGTACCCAGAACTTGTCACCCAACACCTAGTACCCAGAACCTGTCACCCAATACCTAGTACCAAGAACCTGTCACCCAACACCTAGTACCCAGAACCTGTCACCCAACACCAAGTACCCAGAACTTGTCACCAAACACCTAGTACCCAAAACCTGTCACCCAACACCTAGTACCAAGAACCTGTCACCCAACACCTAGTACCAAGAACCTGTCAACCAACACCTAGTACCCAGAACCTGTCACCCAACACCAAGTACCCAGAACTTGTCACCCAACACCTAGTACCCAAAACCTGTCACCCAACACCTAGTACCAAGAACCTGTCACCCAACACCTAGTACCAAGAACCTGTCAACCAACACCTAGTACCAAGAACCTGTCACCCAACACCTAGTACCCAGAACTTGTCACCCAACACCTAGTACCCAAAACCTGTCACCCAACACCTAGTACCAAGAACCTGTCATCCAACACCTAGTACCAAGAACCTGTCACCCAACACCTAGTACCCAGAATCTAGCACCTAACACCAAGTACCTGGAACTTGTCACCCAACACCTAGTACCCAGAACCTGTCACCCAACACCTAGTACCAAGAACCAGTCACCCAAAACCTAGTACCCAGAACCTGTCACCCAACACCTAGTACCAAGAATCTGTCACCCAATTGCTCGTACCCAGAACCTGTCACCCAACACCTAGTACCCAGAACCTGTCACCCAACACCTAGTACCCAGAACCTGTCACCCAACACCTAGAACCAAGAACCTGTCACCCAACACCTAGTACCCAGAACCTGTCACCCAACACCTAGTACCCAGAACTTGTCACCCAACACCTAGTACCCAAAACCTGTCACCCAACACCTAGTACCCAGAACCTGTCACCCAACACCTCCTACCCAGCCCCTAGCACCTACTGTAGGTTACTCACTGTCCATCAGTTCACTGTCTGGGTAGAGTTTAGCGATGTTGTTGACCATGGCGCGGGTGCCTGCCAGAGCTATTTCGTACTCAGGGACGCCCTCTCCTAGTGCTGCAGCACACGCCCAACCACCCACGTCTGCCGTGGCTGCGCTGTTCTGGGGAAACACATCAAACACGATCATTTCCTTTCTCTTCTTACTCCCTCTCCATCATCGCTAGTGGGTAAAGAACCATAGATGTCTTTATATTGTATATGTTAACTGACATAGATTTAAACCATAAGACCCACATTGATAGCCACCGTCTGAGATGTACACATTGCTTAATGTACTCACGGCTGAGAGTACAGTATACACAACTGAGAGTACACACAGCTGAATGTACAGAAAACAATGCACAGTACACTCATCTGAGAGTACACACAGCAGAATGTACACACTACTGACCGCTGTTACGGTCAGGTTTTTGTTACTAATTAATCAACTTGTCAAAGGTAACTTTTATAACATTAAATTCATAATCATCAGACTGATAACCATGCCTCTAGGGCTAGATCTGAGGGTAAACCAAATTACCAAAATGAATATCACTTGGTCTTATAATTATGTAAGTAAAAAAGTTCATTATTTTTTGTGATGTTAAATCAAACAAAACATTACAAAATTAATATTTTTTTACTAACACACATACACACACATTATATATATATATATATATATATATATATATATATATATATATATATATATATATATATATATATATATATATATATATATATATCGGGGAAGAGGTGAAATAAGGTTAATAAATGGTGCTCCACAGAAGAAAATTTGGATCTCAGGCCGCGAATGTTGGAAAAATGAAGTGTGAAAAAAGCCGATTCTCAAACAACCGCGGTGACGTCAATTGAGGCCCCAGAAGTTTGATGATGATCAGGTCGGCCTTGGGGTTCACAACCTTACCGACTAGTGAGACCCATCCGAGGTGGCCCCGCTTTAATATTAGGAGAATAACAAAATATACAAAATAAAACATATCTAGCTTTAGTAAGCCCCTTTATAATATTTATACTGTACATACTTGTCACACTTGCCAGCACTAGGATCCCGCTTCCTCTATCAAGGAATAAACAATTGAAATTGAATTGAATAAAACATATCAAGAGTGCGAAAAGTGATATAAGTTATGTTGTCATTAGTAAAAGAACAATTAAGACCCTGCTTTTGTGTGTAAAGGAAGCAGAAAGACAGATGAGCAACCTGGGACTTGGTCACAATATTCGCGATGCAATATGGCAGCAGGGTCTACCATTAGACAACACATTATGCTTCCAATATCTTCTCAGTACCTCTCTGTTTGATAGATAATATTTTATGTTTTATATCTGATCTGTGGGCACTATCATCTGACTCTTGGGTGGCCTGGCAGACAGTGCTTTAATCTTTAGATAGTTGTTCACGGGGTAAGATCTCTTGCATTCCACTCGATGTTATCTAAATTATATATATTTTTTTTAAACTTTAATCAATTACGATCTCGCGTTATTAGAAGACTGTATGCACTGCTGCTTACCCAGCAGTAATTGGGAAACTGGATGTTAATCGATTTGCAGATCGTGTCCCAGGCGAATTACAGGATCTGATTTTCACGGACTATTCCTTGACACTGGGTCATGTAACTCGTAAACTTATGGTGTAGTTGTTGTGTTTGCTACAGCTTCTACACCTTAAAAATTTCACGCTTAGGTGGCCCTTGGGCCTGTCATCCTCGTACACGAGGGACAGCCATTATTATATTATATTACTCACTGCTGAGTTCCAGCAAAATAAATTTTGCTGAAATTATCGGTTTCCCGAGGGCTTACTGTATACGTACTGTAAATTGTAAATAATTACTGTTCCCTACATATTTTTTTTTTTCAATCTCTGCCGAGTCCTCTCTGATATTTCACTCCCACATCTCAAAACCTCTAATGTACTCTTGTCAGTTTCGGAAGTTTTTGTTTCCAGAATATTTCTAAAGCCTTTGACCAGGTGAGGAAGCACGCCGGTCCCCACGAAAGTCCTGTCTCTTATTGACAGGCATAACGTTAGCATGCTACTGCTGCCTCTTTGCGGAAGTTTGCAAATTCATTGCCACAAGGTATACGAATGAAAGCCTGAAGCTAGGGAAGGTGGTAGAAATATCTCATGAGGAAGCATCATCCCTCAGATGCAAAGAAACAAAGATACTTTATGTTGTGCAATTTAGTAGCTCAATTGTAGCTGCACAATAAACATTAGCTGCCATGCTAATGCAAGACCTTACATGTAGGGTAAAAGAACCCTTACCACAATAATATATTAATAACACTTTTCTGGATAATTCAAACGACTGTCTTTTCCAGTTCCTGGGGACAAGCCCCCTCCCCCCCCCCCCCCCCGCCCCAAGGCTGTCTTCACCCACTATCTCCCGCTCTGACATATGCTGGGCAGCCCTGCTCTGCTAACCTCTCCACCTTCCCCTCTCCGCCCCGGCGTGGCCTCATCTTACTGTAACACGCCACCCTCCACCGTCACCCCTGGCGCCACTTCAACGCCATGCTGATGCTCCTAGGCCTCTTACCCGTCCCTACTCCAACGCTGCCAGACCTAGTACTACCATCTGCCCCCCCCCCCCCCCAACTCTCCTCCTGCAAGGTGACACATTCAAGTCCCTCCTTCACAAACTAGAAAGCCGTGTTAAGCATTACTATGGTCTCTTTGGATCCTTACTTGCCATTGTCACCGACCTACAGTGCCGCGAGGTGCCCCCTGTGAGCCCCACCGGCCCACAGACTCCCTCACAGCTGCCGACTGTCACTTCACCAGGGCTCTCTGTTGGACCAGCTCTCTGAGCCTTTGGACCATACCGATGACAAGTACGTTGACTGCATATCTCCGCCAGGAAGTACGTTCCCTATCAACCTTCCGACCTCTTCCTCCTCGCTGTAACTACCGACGCACACGTCATCACACTCACACTAAAAGGTTTGTCCCTTAATACTGTTAATGCCTACGTGCCTCCCTCCACCCCCACCGTGCCTATCCAATCACAGCACAGTCCCCAGTCGTAACAACACCCCTTCCTCCTGACCAATATCGCTCCTCCTGCGACAGGCTTATTAGGGACCCGCCACGTCTTGCCATAAACAGATGTATTGTATCGAGAATTCTCCCCCACATACTCATCCTGCTGTCACTGTATGTAACTTGCCGATGAATTGCATGGTCCTTCAGGCATTTACGCCCTTTAATGCTTGAGTCGACTTGGCAAGCATGAACTCGGCGTGCTTCCCTGTTGGGGGCTGTAAACGCTTTTTACGGAACGCCTTGCACAGGATGAAAGGGGATGTCCAATAAATTAGCTCTCTCGTGGGGCAAATTAAAAATTAAACACAGGGTGGGAACCTAGCTACAGACAGACTCTCAGAGCTCTCAACTACAGCTCCATAAATATAACTTAAGTGTATATACAAACCTTGTGGCCATAGTGGTTCATGTAAATAACAGGTTGGCCATGGTGACTCATCTTAATAACAGCAGGGCCATGGTGACACCTAAATAACAGCAGGGCCATGGTGACTCATCTAATTAACAACAGGGCCATGGCGACTCACCTTAATAACAACAGGGCCATGGTGACTCATCTTAATAACAACAGGGCCATGGCGACTCACCTTAATAACAGCAGGGCCATGGTGACTCATCTAAATAACAGCAGGGCCATGGTGACTCATCTTAACAGCGGGCCATGGTGACTCCCCTTAAGAACAGCAGGGCCATGGTGACTCATCTTAATAACAGGGTCATGGTGACTCACCTTAATAACAGCAGGGCCATGGTGACTAACCTTAAGAACAGAAGGGCCATGGTGACTCACCTTAAGAACAACAGGGCCATAGTGACTCACCTTAATAACAACAGGGCCATGGTGACTCATCTTAATAACAGCAGGGCCATGGTGACTCACCTTAATAACAACAGGGCCATGGTGACTCACCTTAATAACAACAGGGCCATGGTGACTCATCTTAATAACAGCAGGGCCATGGTGACTCACCTTAATAACAGCAGGGCCATGGTGACTCACCTTAATAACAACAGGGCCATGGTGACTCACCTTAATAACAGCAGGGCCATGGTGATTCACCTTAATAACAGCAGGGTCATGGTGACTCACCTTAATAACAACAGGGCCATGGTGACTCACCTTAATAACAGCAGGGCCATGGTGACTCACCTTAATAACAGCAGGGCCATGGTGACTCACCTTAATAACAACAGGGCCATGGTGACTCATCTTAATAACAGCAGGGCCATGGTGACTCACCTTAATAACAACAGGGCCATGGTGACTCACCTTAATAACAACAGGGCCATGGTGACTCATCTTAATAACAGCAGGGCCATGGTGACTCACCTTAATAACAACAGGGCCATGGTGACTCACCTTAATAACAACAGGGCCATGGTGACTCATCTTAATAACAGCAGGGCCATGGTGACTCACCTTAATAACAGCAGGGCCATGGTGACTCACCTTAATAACAACAGGGCCATGGTGACTCACCTTAATAACAGCAGGGCCATGGTGACTCACCTTAATAACAGCAGGGCCATGGTGACTCACCTTAATAACAACAGGGCCATGGTGACTCACCTTAATAACAGCAGGGCCATGGTGACTCACCTTAATAACAGCAGGGCCATGGTGACTCACCTTAATAACAACAGGGCCATGGTGACTCATCTTAATAACAGCAGGGCCATGGTGACTCACCTTAATAACAACAGGGCCATGGTGACTCACCTTAATAAAAACAGGGCCATGGTGACTCATCTTAATAACAGCAGGGCCATGGTGACTCACCTTAATAACAGCAGGGCCATGGTGACTCACCTTAATAACAACAGGGCCATGGTGACTCACCTTAATAACAGCAGGGCCATGGTGACTCACCTTAATAACAACAGGGCCATGGTGACTCATCTTAATAACAGCAGGGCCATGGTGACTCACCTTAATAACAGCAGGGCCATGGTGACTCACCTTAATAACAACAGGGCCATGGTGACTCACCTTAATAACAACAGGGCCATGGTGACTCACCTTAATAACAACAGGGCCATGGTGACTCATCTTAATAACAGCAGGGCCATGGTGACTCACCTTAATAACAGCAGGGCCATGGTGACTCACCTTAATAACAGCTGGGCCATGGTGACTCACCTTAATAACAGCTGGGCCATGGTGACTCACCTTAGTAACAGCTATCTCCTCGTGACTCTTGATCATACGCATCTTCATGGTGCCACTGGAGACGTCGACCAGTTTGTTGCTGTGAGGGAGGTGGTGTTGGAGGGTGCGTGAGGCATGATGGGTGAGGTGGTCATACTCCACCCCCAGAGGTCCCCGCACCTCACCCAACTCCTCCACCAACGCTCTGAAGTAGTTTTCTCGCTGCCAATCCGTGTACACGATGTTATCCTGCGGACACTCAGTAGATGATTTCGTGCCAAAACTTTATATAAAACAAGGACCTCTCACAGGCACTGACCATTTGCCAATTATACTAACACTGCCAACAAGCCCCATATAGATACCAATAAAAGAGGCTGAAAATGAGCAAAACAGACTGGGACAGCTTCAAAGACGACTTAGGTAATCACCATTCGATTAACCTACAAGGGAAAACAACAGAAGACAGACTCAGAAATGGACAGACTGCACTCAGCAATAAGAACATCTATAACCAAACACACTCCTACTTCACACTTTAGAACATTACCCAACAACAGACTAACAGAAGAAGTTAAATTAATCCAGACCAATTACAATGAAATAAACAGGTATAAGGAAAGACACGACAGTAACAGATGGCTATATACGACGCA
Source organism: Homarus gammarus (assembly GCA_958450375.1). Classification (NCBI taxonomy): domain Eukaryota; kingdom Metazoa; phylum Arthropoda; class Malacostraca; order Decapoda; family Nephropidae; genus Homarus; species Homarus gammarus. The sequence goes on along the minus strand of CAUDMG010000896.1, from coordinate 55,148 downwards.
GACAGCACTGCAGATAAAATTGAGAGACGCATGGAAGGAAGCACACAACAAAAAATGGAATGATATTATAATGGCGGCCGACAAGACTAAAGACACAAAAACATTTTGGACTTCCTTAAACAAGATGATTGGGTACAACACGCAAAAAACACCATACATTAAAGACCAAATTGGATCAAAACTGTACGAGGAAAATGAACAAGAGTCAGCATTCAAAAGGGAATGGGTAAAAGTTTTTAAAATATCAGATGAGGAAAATGAAGATTTTGATAGTGAACACGAAGAAAGAATAGAAGACGAAGTGGGTAGATAAATACATAGAATCACCCCAAAGCAATATATAGACTATAACTTACTACCTAATAATAAAATAAAAACTATGGGAGAAATGATGCACTGTCTGAGGAAGTTTAAAGAAAAGGCCGCCGGTCTCACGGGTATTACACGAAATATGATCATAAATCTACCTGAAAACATTTTAAAAACACAATTAAACATTTATAACGCATGCTGAATAACCGGTTACTTTCCAGACAAACTAAAATATGCCAAAATGATATTTAATCCCAAGGAGGGTAAGGACAATAAGGAAATATAAAATTACCGGGAACTACTGGAAAAAATGTTAAATTCAAGACTTATAACCTTTTTAACACAACAGGGAAAAACTAACAATAGACAACATGAATTTATGCCCAATAGAAATACCCTTAATGCAACAGTTACAATAACGGAAATAATTGCAATAGAAAAAAGCAAGGGGAACCAGATCAATATAATTTTAAGGGACGTTTCTAAGGCTTTTGACAAAGTTTGGCATTTAGGCTTAAAATATAAAATATTAATATTGGGACTTAACGAACACTTGCTAAAAATATTGTGTAACTATTTAGATGATAGGCGAGCACAAATTCAAATAGGAAACTTTATGGGAACTATGTTTAATCTTGAGAGTGGAGTACCTCAAGGAGGATGCCTTTCTCCAACACTATATACAATTTATACCTCACACACACCTCAACCCACCCCCTTTAGCGAATAGGTAATGTTTGCTGATGATATTACTCAAATAGTATCATACCCAAGAAAATCAACCCAATTTATGGCACTCTACACGGTACAAGCGATAAAAAATATAAATGACTGAGAAAAAATGGAAAATCAGGACAAATAAGAACAAATTCAAGATAATACCAATAGCCAAGATGAAAAGAAGTTCAGTAATAGTCGACCAGGAACTATACCCATACGACACTGAAGGCAGGATGCTTGGACTAATACTAACAAAAAGAGGATATATAACATAAATAAAAGATAAAGAACGACAGGCAAGAATAAGATTATCAAAAATAAAACGTTTTAAGAACCTTAGCATTAATAAAAAAAAGAAAGATTTATATCACCTTTGTCAAATCAATTATGGACTACCCACCCATCCCACTAAACACACTTAGTAAAACGAGCATTAAAAGGTTACAAACAGTACAAATTTAGCCCTCAGATTTATATATAACATGAAATATGCAGACCATATCAATTGTAAACGCCTTAGTTAAGGAAGTTCAGGTGACGGGCAAGTCGAAGGGAATGATTGAAACCCGTCTTTTGACGCAATCAATATTTATTGATGTGGTCAAAACCTGCAGACAACAGGGCGTTCATTAGTATTACATGGTGATCTATCTGATACATAATTAGTTGGTCTCCCATAATTTATCTTGATTATAATTGATTATTGAGCATAATGACAGGATACAAAGTTCATAACTATTAATCTTAGCTACACTTCATTCCGCGTTGTAGTATTGCTCCAGATAAGGCAGGAACGAGTGGGCATAATTAGTCCACAATATTTCAGTACTGAGAGGTATGTCATTACTTTGGCTGTACTTACAAGTGCGGGTCAATGCGAACCAGGATGGTGCTTCAAGGGAAGATAGTTGTGTGTAAATTGTTTCAGTACAAAACTCGGCCAGGATTGGGAGTTGTTGTTCACCACTACTAGCAGAGTGTTGATCCTCACAGCCTCACTTGAGGGGGCAGTCTCCTGGAGTCCAGGTGGCCACACCGCCTTTTAAATCATACATTAGCAGAGTCGTGATCTCTTCTCCGTAAACACCGCCCACCCCCTAATCTTTGTTGGGTAAGGCAGCAAAAACGTCAGCACTGACACTAGTGTTGACGCCAGCGATGAAACACTCCCGGCGATGACAGCACTTACGCCAGTAGTGATGACAGTCCCGGTGGTACAGAGTCCAGGTGGCCACGCCGCCGTAAACACCGCTTATATCTTTGTTCGGGTAAGGCAGCAAAAACGTCAGCACTGACGCCAGTGGTGAAAACACTCCCGGCGATGCTAGCACTTTCGCCAGTGGCGATGACACGCCCGGCGGTAAACACCGCTCCCCCCCCCCCCCCCCCCCCGTCAGCTGCCACATCTTTCGAGGCAACAGGTCGCGTGGTGGGGGGAGAGGGGGGATCACTCGAGAGGGCGATCTGTGTCATGAGATCCATGACGCCCTCTCAGCACTCATGCCAGTGGTTATGACACTCCGGTGGTAAACACCGCCCCCCCCCCCCCCAGTCGCTACATCTGGTGTGGTAACAGGCGCGTGTGGGGTGGGGGAGGCACATGGTTGTTGACACCAACGATAAAGCCAGCGGCGATAACACTCCCGGCGTTGTGCAATCGCCCAAGATTTACGGTGTGGCGTGTTCAAGAAGGCATACACGGGTCGCTGGCCTTCGGAACTCCCCAGATACTGTTTGCACACGTACCTGGCGCACCAGATCATCAGCTCCTGGGACCACTGCCGTGACCCTGCCCAATGGCCATTTGTTGAGAGGAAGATTTTCCCCAGTGATGAGGACGAGGTCGCCTTCCTGTAGATTTCTGGTTGGTTCTATGTACTTCTGTCTTTTGCGGAGTTGTGGAAGGTACTCCCTCACCCAGCGTTTCCAGAAGCGGTCTGCTAGGAACTGCACGTGTATCTGTATCTAGAGCCTCCAACACCTCCAGGTTCACTGCACGGGTCGCTAGACAGGTGAATATGCAGCCATATCTCTTGGTACTCTTTCGTCCTTGTCTTACTGTGAATGGGCCAAAGCAATCAGTGCCAGCGTAAGTGAAGCGACACTCCCCGGGCTTGGTCCGGTCTTCGGGCAGCATGGCTTCCCTTTGCCTAGTGGGCTTCCAATTGTTACGACGGCAAGTGACACACTCCTTTATTATCTTATCGAGCAGAGGGTGGCAACGGGCTATACAGAACTCACACCGGAGTATGGACAGTGTATGTTCTCTCCCTGAATGACCAGCGCCCACCGCGTGTGCTTCCCGTGCTATAAGTTTGGTTACTGGGTGGTCTCTGGGCAGTAGTATTGGTCCAGTTCTTTCTTTGGCATCTTGTAACCTTCCTCCTACTCTGAGCAGCCCGTCTTGGCCTAGATATGGCTCTAGTCGGTACAGTTGACTTTGTCGTGGCAGTTTTCGGTGCTGCAGGAGGCTCAGCTCCTCACCATAGGCCTCCTGTTGCAGGAACCGAATAATGGCCCACTTGGAATTCCGCAGTTCAGGCAATTCCAGCGGCTTTGATGTTGCACTCTGAAAGTCGTGTCTCAGGATGCTGGATACTCGCCTGATCCAGGATACACCTCTCTGCAGCGCATGCCATGATGAGTACCTGTTCCATAGCAGCTTCATGATGACATCAGCATTATTTCCTGCTGTGGCTAATGACACCGCCTCGAGCTTAACCTCAGGATCGTTCTCAAGTTCGTGTCTGATTTCCGGTTTTTTCGGCCAGTACTTCTCAGGTAGAGACAAAAAAGAAGGACCATCAATCCATCTGCATTCTTTTAACATGTCTTCAACAGGTATGCCTCTTGTAGCATCATCTGCTGGATTCCATCGTGATCGTACATGTCTCCATTGGGCCTTTTCCGTGACTTCATGTATAGCCGAGATCCTGTTGGCAACGAAGGTATGGAAACGTTTCTCTAGGTTGCTGATGTACATGATCACAATCATACTGTCCGTCCAGAACACAGATTCTTCAAGTGGGACTCCAATTTCACGCTTGTTTGTCTGGTCTACTCTTGTCGCCAGGACTGCTGCACAGAGTTCTAGCCTTGGGACCGTTAGCTGTTTGAGAGGGGCCAGACGAGCCTTGCCACAAACGAAAGAACATCTGGCAGTACCTTCATTATCTACTGTCCGTAGGTACGTTACAACTGCATAGGCCACTTGTGAGGCGTCACAGAAGTCATGGAGTTGCGATGAGGTGGCACAACCCAGGCCCCCAGGTCTGTAGCAGCGAGGAACTTTAAGTTTCGCAGCGATTTCAAATCTTCAAGCCACCGCAACCACTTATGAAGGGTTTGCTTGGTGATGTCTTCGTCCCAGTCCTTCTTCCGCCTGCATTCGTCTTGAAAAATGTGCTTGGCTTTGATGGTGAAAGGGCAGATGAATCCTAAAGGGTCGTACACCGAGCTTACCACTGCAAGTAAGCCCCTTTTTGTCGCTGGTTGGGTGGGAACCTGAACCTTTGCTGCAAACTGGTCTCCATTTAGGTCCCACATGACTCCCAAAGCTCTCTCCGTGGGTAGGACTTCACATCCCAGGTTCACTTCCTTCACTCCAGTATGTCGACTTTCAAGTGGTATCGTGTTGAGGACCTCTTTGTTGTTGCTGATCCATTTTGTGAGTTTGAAACCTCCCAGGGATGGAAGATGTCGCAACTGCCGAGATATCGTAATTGCTTCTTTTGGTTCAGTTACTGACAGGAGCAGGTCGTCTACATAGAAGTTTGATTTCTCTCTATTTGCGGCATCCGAGAACCCATCTCCGAAGTCTTGGAAGGTCCGTTGCAGAGCATAGGCCGCGCACGAGGGACTCCACACTCCTCCGAAGAGATGCACTGTCATCCTACATGTCATTAGCGTTTGTGTCAAATCTCCATCTTCCCACCAGAGGAGTCGTAAAGTGTCTCTGTGCTCGGGGTTTACCTTCACTTGATGGAACATTGTTTCGATGTCGGCCATCAGGGCGATCGGCTCTTGTCTAAACCGCATGAGTACTCCAATCAATTTGTTGTTGAGGTCTGGTCCTTGGAGCACTTGGTTGTTGAGTGAAGTCTTTGTGAAGGCTGCTGCACAACCGAAGACGATCCGTACCTTGTCTGGTTTATTGGGGTTTAGTACTGGGTGATGAGGCAGGTACCAGCTATTTCCACCGGATTTCGATAATTGCCTTAGTGGCACCCTTTCGGCGAAGCCTTCACTGAATAATTTTTTCATCTCCTCCTTGTACCGTCGTCTCAATCTTGTGTCCCTCGATAGGCGTTTCTTTAGTCCGAGTAAGCGACGCTCGGCGAGTGCTCTGTTGTCAGGTAGGCAGGGCGGTTGACGTCGGAATGGAATTGGGAATTGGTAGTGTCCCTGTACTCTCTGTCCAGTCGACGAACAAAGCTTGATCGCCCGTTTATCCTCGACCGATGATGGGGAGCCATCTCCCGGGGTCTGGTGTAATGCTTCGATTTCCCAGAAGCGCCTCACCTGCTCTTCCAAACGAGTTTTTTCTGTAGAGGCAGTCAGCATGGAACATTCCGTTGTAAACCTTAGAGTTAAATTGCCCATCAGGGGCCCATTAATCGTCCAACCCAATCTTGTCCTTATTGCAAAAGGTGCTCCATCCGGCCCCGTCCGACACTCGAGGGGAGTCAGGGCATCTGGGCAATCTTGCCCAATCAGTAACTCTGAGACTCGAAGATGTCTCCAAGCATCTATGTCTAGGGGTGTAGCTGTTGAGTTTTCTGAAGAAGGTGGCAGTCTGTCAAGTACTAGTACCTTAGGAAGGGATATGGGGCACTTCGCTCCCCGGGTGTTAATGCCTCTTACTTTCAGATCTACTTCTGTGGTGTTACATTGTTCCCCTTGGGTTAACGTGTTTATGAAGAGTGATGTTGGTTCCCTCGTTTTCTTAGTCTTTCGACCAGTCCTTTGGCACAGTAAGACCTGTCGCTGCCTGTGTCCAGTAGCGCCGTGGTTCTCTCTGATCCTGTAAACCCCTTTGCCATTATTTGAACTTCTAGTAGAGGGAGCGCGACCTTGTCTTGGCTTAGTCATTGGTCTCGCCCTCTTACAGTAGTATCCACGTAATTCACATATGTCCTCTCTCCTTGCTTGTTGTCGGCTTGGTCGAACCGCCTCAGCTGATTGCCTTGGTCATCTTCTTGAGGCTCTCTTTTTCTATTCTTTCTTCCTCCTGTTCCACCATTCTGTTCTCTATCTTCGAAGTCACAGTCCTGGCTCTCTCTCTTGAATCCTCGGTCTTCCTTAACGTCAGCATCTACCCTATTCGATTTTATGATCTGGCGGCTGCTCCCACTTGCCTTCCTTGGCGGCACACCTGCCCCTTCCTTTGGCAGGTGGAGCCATCTTGAATGTGCCTTACCACACCCGTCGATGTCGCATGGGCGGAAGCCAGACATACAGTTGCTAGCTTGGTGCCGGCCCCTTAGGCACAAGAAGCAATAGCCCAACTCTTTGACTGTGTACCTTTTTTCCATTTTTGTTAACTTCCGGAAGTTTGAGCATTATGGCAGTCGATGAGGGCTATGACAAAGTGGACAATCTCGTTCTCCTACTTCGTTGGTCACAAGAGTCACGGCTTGTTTGCTAGATCGGTCTTTTCCCTCGTACCTCAGGCTAGTGTAACGAGTATGCGTCCTTTTTGCCTCCTTCGCTCTGCTTTGTATGAACTGCCAGATGTCCCTTATTTTCATGTGGCCATATCTCTTTGGAGGGTAATCGAGGACTGCAATCTCACACCTTTCTTGTAAACGACCAAGAAGTCTGTCAATTATGCCTTTTTTTACGAGGAGATGCTCGAGGGTTTCTTGTGAGTCCATGGACTCGAAGATGCAAATGCACGCCTGAAGTTCGTCGGCCAAGTCCTGCAGGCCTTCGCCGTTGGTTATTTTGACAGGTGGTCCGTTGATCAGGTTCATCAATAATTCTTCGATATGGGCGTCTTCGTCACCATACCGGTCCTTCAGGGTACTCAGTGCCTTTCTATAGCCCTCAGAGGACTTCATCCTGGTGAATGGGTTCAGAATATTCCGAATATTACTTGAACACGAGTGGATTAACAATTGAAGTTTCTCCGAATCTGGGGCAGTGGAGGTTCCCACGTATCTCTTGAAGCTATTCATGCAGTCCCAATATTCTCCACAGCTCCCCCCCCCCCCCCTTGAAAGTAGGGCTGCGCGCATTTCGCATGTGGTAGGATGACAACATATCCTTCATTGAAGCTGAGGTGCTGCCGGATTCTTCGTTGACGCCCTACTTCTCTCTCCTTTCAGGCTGCTCCATTTCAATTCGTTGCACGTCTTCGTCTTTGTCGGTCGATTCCTCATGGCCCTTGGGGCGTCTAGTCATCACAGTGGGAGACTTGCCAAGAGTCCCCCCTGATGTTGTCTTCAGCCTGGGTTGGTCGCTCCCTTCGTCCAAACGTCGTGGTGTGTTCCCTTTCGCAAATTATGCTACTAGCATTTCAGTCACAGTTCGTCGTACTTCTGCCATTATGTTAGATCCGGGATTTTGGTCAGGTGCTAAGCATTCAGACTCAGGCAGAGGGTGGCCTCTTTCAGCTTCTGTGGCCGTAACATCGTGGTCGTTCAATTCTGGAGGGACAACTACTGCCTCTGGGTCTCGGTCACCTTCATCCATGTTCACATTTCCCTTTCGTTGCTCTTGATCCATTCCCGCTACCTCTGGTCCTCTTATTGAGAATTATTTTCAGCTCTGGTTAGGTCTCAAAGTTTGTTCGATGAAACACTGCTCACTGACTGTATTTGCATTCGGTTGTGTGGCTCGCTGCTTGTATGTATGTGTTACGAACCCCTCCACCGATTGTCTTCATCTACCTACCCAGCACCACGAGCAACGCCATCTAGGGACGAAACACGAGTATGGCTCGTCTTAGTTACCACTCCCGGGTTTCCCTTCTCCATATCCTGGTTGTTGCGTCACTTCCTCCCAGTCTTCTTTGTGAGCTCCAATTCGAGGAGAGAACACTTCACTCTGGGAAGCGACCACAGGATCACCTATCCTGGAAACCTACGGCACAGTGACTACCTACCGTCTTCTACCATACTCAGCCTTGCCCGTCAGCCATCTCAGCTCCTCACTTAAGTATTTGTAATCTTGTATTGCCTCTCCCACCTCCACATTGCTTTACTATTGTTCTATGTTTTATTACTATGTATATACTGTTCATGTTTAGGTTAAGTTTGGTTAAGGGTAGTTTATAAGCTGAATATTTTGTTAAGGAATTTATGGTACTTTATTATATACAACAAAAACTCGCATCCTTTGTCTACCCTTTTATAGTCCGATTGTCTTTGTTTTTGTTTTTTGTTGTTACCTGTTGGGACCTGGGTAGACGTATAACTATATTCTAAATCCCCAACTCGCAACAGTATGTTTGACAATAGTAGGTCACTGTTGGTTGCTTATGGTGTTACAAGCGACACTTCACTGTCGGTTACTTACGGTGTTACAAGTGAATCACTGCAGGTTGTTTACGGTGTCACAAATTGGGGTGATATTAAGTTAATTTAATCACACTTACCTCGTAATTCGTTAAGTAGGTTATTTGTTAACTCAAACCCGGTCAGCTGCCCGTTACGATCACTGGTGCATACACGTATAATCACTGGGAGGGTGGGTTTGCCTCACTAGGTGCGTGAGCCGGCTTGTTTCAAACAAACGTTCACAGCACCATACGATTGAACCGAAAACCTGATGACAACCCCTCAGATATTTACACACTTCATTCAAACACACGACACTGTCTCCCGCGCCGATGTCCCACCCACTGTGGGCAGATGGCTGATTGACGATCTACGTTGTTCCACGCTGAACTCCTGGAGTTGGTGACGTGTCCTGTGGTCATTTTTTTCTCCTGGTAGTTGAGTATTCCCTTCGATGCCCTCCAGCATTTCTTTTGACTGTAAACGCCTTAGTTAAGGACGTTCAGGTGACAGGCAAGTCGAAGGGAATGATTGAAACCCGTCTTTTGACGCATTCAATATTTATTGATGTGGTCAAAACCTGCAGACAACAGGGCGTTCATTAGTATTACATGGTGATCTATCTGATACATAATTAGTTGGTCTCACATAATTTATCTTAATTATAATTGATTATAAAGCATAATGACATGATACAAAGTTCATAACTATTAATCTTAGCTACACTTCATTCCGCGTTGTCGTATTGCTCCAGATAAGGCAGGAACGAGTGGACATAATTAGTCCACAATATTTCAGTACTGAGGGGTATGTCATTACTTTGGCTGTACTTACAAGTGCGGGTCAATGCGAACCAGTATGGTGTTTCAAAGGAAGATAGTTCTGTGTAAATTGTTTCAGTACAAAACTCGGCCAGGATTGGGAGTTGTTGTTGTTCACCACTGCTAGCAGAGTGTTGATCCTCACAGCCTCACTTGAGGTGGCAGTCTCCTGGAGTCCAGGTGGCCACACCGCCTTTTAAATCATACATTAGCAGAGTTATGATCTCTTCTCCGTAAACACCGCTCACCCCCTAATATTTGTCGGGTAAGGCAGCAAAAACGTCAGCACTGACACTAGTGTTGACGCCAGTGATGAAACACTCCCGGCGATGCCAGCACTTACGCCAGTAGTGATGACAATCCCGGTGGTACAGAGTCCAAGTGGCCACGCCGCCGTAAACACCTCTTATCTTTGTTCGGGTAAGGCAGCAAAAACGTCAGCACTGACGCCAGTGGCGATAACACTCCCGGCGGTAAACACCCCCCCCCCCCCCCCCGTCAGCTGCCACATCTGTCGAGGCAACAGGTCGCGTAGTGGGGGGGAGGATCACTCGAGAGGGCGATCTGTGCCATCAGATCTATGACGCCCTCACAGCGCTCACGCCAGTGGTAATGATACTCCGGCGGTAAACACCCCCCCCCCCCCCCCCAGTCGCTACATCTGGTGTGGTAGCAGGCCATGTGTGGGGTGGGGGAGGCACATGGTTGTTGACACCAACGATAAAGCCAGCGGCGATAACATCAACAACGAACAGCTACACAAGAGAGCAAACCTCCTCGCAATCAATGTAGAAATACACAACAAAGCCGCAAATATTTGCAACAAAGTGACTGAACTCCACACAGAAACTTACCAAAATTGGATAAATAATATAGACAATGAAGAATTCCAAGAACTCAGTTGGTGAATGAGTGTGAGTGAGTGGGTGGTGAGTGAGTGATGGTTAGTGAGTGAGTGAGTGTTGGTAAGTGAGTGGTAGAAAGTGAGTGGTGAGTGAGTGGTGGTGAGCGAGTGGTGGTGGTGGGTGAGTGGTGGGAAGAGTGGTGTTTGTGAGTGAGTGTTGGTAGGTGAGTGGTGGGAAGAGTGGTGTTTGTGAGTGAGTGGTGGTGAGTGATTGATTTGATTTTGCCGCTTGCAGCGGCTACTTTATTGTGCACCCCACACTCATCCTGTGAGCGATAGCGCAAAAGGATTACAGAGTAGGGTTTACAAAGGGTCATAATAATTAACCCCCGTTGTCAGGATATTATGGCACTGAATGTTACACAGTATTTCATTTACATTATTTGTTTAGTTCTATACATAAAGGGTAACTTATTCACAAATGCGTGAGTACAGACGTGTGAGGCAGTATGTCTGGCCTCACACTTTGTTATTCACATTTATGTGAGGGGTATTCAAGCACATTGCGTATTTGGTTCTGTACATGAGAAATGATATAGTTACTAAGTGCAAAAAAGTGGATACAATCTTAATATGTCGGTTATCTTGCCATTAGAGATGAAGTGTTGTGCCATTTCACACACAGTGTGCTTGGACCTGTCCCTAAAAGGTTCTATCTTCACACAGTCGAGGACGTAGTGTTCAAGTGTGTGGCCATATGTATGGCCACACACTTTACATTTAGGTTTGTTTACATCTGCTTGAGGAACATACTGCCAAAGGTACTTATATCCTAACCTTAATCTAGCGGTTACAACATCTTGTAATCTAGTGATCTTGTTACTTGCTCCATATACATGTTTCACTTGATACATCTCATCATGGTAACCTATGGATCGACTAGTGCCTGTTTGCACTTGTCTACTTGCGTCAAACTCATCAATAAGTTCTTTCCTAATTACAGTTTTAAGGGTTCTTTTTGACAGACCCAAATTGTATTCAACGTTATCTTTGTTCTACGCGAGTTTGGCGAGGGATCAACTCTGTCATGTTTTATGAGGCCTATGTGAGAGGGGATCCACAACAGTTTGACCTTGACACCCCGGTCAACAAGGCACGCATATTTGTGTCTGGCTTCAGAGACAAGAGCATGACAACCTGAGTCGAGGGTACCAAGGGCAAGTAGTGAGGATAGAGAGTCAGTGATGATGAGACTGTCAGTACAGTGGTTTCAATTAATTTAATAGCTGTGAGTATGGCAACTAATTCAGTTTGTAGAGTGGATGCCCAGTTGTTAATTCTAACTCCTTTCTCAATTGTATGTGTTCAAGAGCTCTCAATTTGGCAGTGTGTTGGAGATAAATGCTTTATATAATTAATTTTTTAGGCGGGTACGTCGGTATTGTGATATCCAAGGGAACTGTCCGCCATGGTGGCAGGAAGCGCTGTTGTGTCTCAACTTTGTACAGGTGGTCTAGTTCAAACATCTTCATATGTGTAGCTGTAGTTTGGATCCATTTAGACTCAGTAGTCCCATGGTTCATACATTCTAGCAATTTTAAGGAAACAATGTTATCAGGATCACCACGCAAAAGCCTCAGGGCTATCATGAGGTTGACTTCAATTATTCTCTCTTTAACACTGGGTATACCTAGTTCTTTCCTTATATTAAGTACTTTAGTGCTCATGGGACATCCTAGGATAATTCTGAGGGCTTTATTTTGCATTTTCTCGAGCTTCTCAACGCCTTTCCCCTCACGAATGACCAGGGCTGGTGCGTGGTAATCTATCAGAGATCTTATATAGCCTAGGTACATTGTTTTAACAATTCTAATATTAGCACCATAGTGCGGGCTGTACCCCGCTACACTTCTAAGAGGTCTCAGTCTGTCAGTACATTGGCGGGTTAGCTGCTGTATGGCAGGTAGGGTACAAGGGACGGAAACACCAAGATATTTAAAAGAAACATAGTCAATAGTGTTGTTACCTGTCTTGAACTTGGCGGGGCCACGTCTGCTGTTACCAGCTTGTTTGCTGAACACCTTAGTTTTGTCAGTGGAGATAATAAGACCGAGGTGTTCACAGGCTGCGTATACATGGTTCAGGGTGGTTTGCATTTCACGATGAGTTTTAGTATGTATAAGAATATCATCAACATAGCTGATTGAGATATTGCTGGGGTTGTCTGGTATTAAATTTAATAATGCATTCATAAGAACATTGAACAAAGTGGGGCTAAGTACTCCACCTTGAGGGGTACCAAGTTGCATATCTTTAACTTCACTTTTGTAACCCAGAAACAGTGCAGCAGCCCTTCTGTTGGTTAGGTAGCCACTTATCCAGTGTAACAGCCTACCTCCTATATCCATTTTGGCTAGTTCGTACAATATCAGTTGCCTATTGGCAATAT
>CAUDMG010000896.1:0-35000 GCA_958450375.1 Homarus gammarus | reverse complement strand
AAAGAGAGAATAATTGAAGTCAACCTCATGATAGCCCTGAGGCTTTTGCGTGGTGATCCTGATAACATTGTTTCCTTAAAATTGCTAGAATGTATGAACCATGGGACTACTGAGTCTAAATGGATCCAAACTACAGCTACACATATGAAGATGTTTGAACTAGACCACCTGTACAAAGTTGAGACACAACAGCGCTTCCTGCCACCATGGCGGACAGTTCCCTTGGATATCACAATACCGACGTACCCGCCTAAAAAATTAATTATATAAAGCATTTATCTCCAACACACTGCCAAATTGAGAGCTCTTGAACACATACAATTGAGAAAGGAGTTAGAATTAACAACTGGGCATCCACTCTACAAACTGAATTAGTTGCCATACTCACAGCTATTAAATTAATTGAAACCACTGTACTGACAGTCTCATCATCACTGACTCTCTATCCTCACTACTTGCCCTTGGTACCCTCGACTCAGGTTGTCATGCTCTTGTCTCTGAAGCCAGACACAAATATGCGTGCCTTGTTGACCGGGGTGTCAAGGTCAAACTGTTGTGGATCCCCTCTCACATAGGCCTCATAAAACATGACAGAGTTGATCCCTCGCCAAACTCGCGTAGAACAAAGATAACGTTGAATACAATTTGGGTCTGTCAAAAAGAACCCTTAAAACTGTAATTAGGAAAGAACTTATTGATGAGTTTGACGCAAGTAGACAAGTGCAAACAGGCACTAGTCGATCCATAGGTTACCATGATGAGATGTATCAAGTGAAACATGTATATGGAGCAAGTAACAAGATCACTAGATTACAAGATGTTGTAACCGCTAGATTAAGGTTAGGATATAAGTACCTTTGGCAGTATGTTCCTCAAGCAGATGTAAACAAACCTAAATGTAAAGTGTGTGGCCATACATATGGCCACACACTTGAACACTACGTCCTCGACTGTGTGAAGATAGAACCTTTTAGGGACAGGTCCAAGCACACTGTGTGTGAAATGGCACAACACTTCATCTCTAATGGCAAGATAACCGACATATTAAGATTGTATCCACTTTTTTGCACTTAGTAACTATATCATTTCTCATGTACAGAACCAAATACGCAATGTGCTTGAATACCCCTCACATAAATGTGAATAACAAAGTGTGAGGCCAGACATACTGCCTCACACGTCTGTACTCACGCATTTGTGAATAAGTTACCCTTTATGTATAGAACTAAACAAATAATGTAAATGAAATACTGTGTAACATTCAGTGCCATAATATCCTGACAACGGGGGTTAATTATTATGACCCTTTGTAAACCCTACTCTGTAATCCTTTTGCGCTATCGCTCACAGGATGAGTGTGGGGTGCACAATAAAGTAGCCGCTGCAAGCGGCAAAATCAAATCAATCACTCACCACCACTCACTCACAAACACCACTCTTCCCACCACTCACCTACCAACACTCACTCACAAACACCACTCTTCCCACCACTCACCCACCACCACCACTCGCTCACCACCACTCACTCACCACTCACTTTCTACCACTCACTTACCAACACTCACTCACTCACTAACCATCACTCACTCACCACCCACTCACTCACACTCATTCACCAACTGAGTTCTTGGAATTCTTCATTGTCTATATTATTTATCCAATTTTGGTAAGTTTCTGTGTGGAGTTCAGTCACTTTGTTGCAAATATTTGCGGCTTTGTTGTGTATTTCTACATTGATTGCGAGGAGGTTTGCTCTCTTGTGTAGCTGTTCGTTGTTGATGTTATCGCCGCTGGCTTTATCGTTGGTGTCAACAACCATGTGCCTCCCCCACCCCACACATGGCCTGCTACCACACCAGATGTAGCGACTGGGGGGGGGGGGGGGGGTGTTTACCGCCGGAGTATCATTACCACTGGCGTGAGCGCTGTGAGGGCGTCATAGATCTGATGGCACAGATCGCCCTCTCGAGTGATCCTCCCCCCCACTACGCGACCTGTTGCCTCGACAGATGTGGCAGCTGACGGGGGGGGGGGGGGGGTGTTTACCGCCGGGAGTGTTATCGCCACTGGCGTCAGTGCTGACGTTTTTGCTGCCTTACCCGAACAAAGATAAGAGGTGTTTACGGCGGCGTGGCCACTTGGACTCTGTACCACCGGGATTGTCATCACTACTGGCGTAAGTGCTGGCATCGCCGGGAGTGTTTCATCACTGGCGTCAACACTAGTGTCAGTGCTGACGTTTTTGCTGCCTTACCCGACAAATATTAGGGGGTGAGCGGTGTTTACGGAGAAGAGATCATAACTCTGCTAATGTATGATTTAAAAGGCGGTGTGGCCACCTGGACTCCAGGAGACTGCCACCTCAAGTGAGGCTGTGAGGATCAACACTCTGCTAGCAGTGGTGAACAACAACAACTCCCAATCCTGGCCGAGTTTTGTACTGAAACAATTTACACAGAACTATCTTCCTTTGAAACACCATACTGGTTCGCATTGACCCGCACTTGTAAGTACAGCCAAAGTAATGACATACCCCTCAGTACTGAAATATTGTGGACTAATTATGTCCACTCGTTCCTGCCTTATCTGGAGCAATACGACAACGCGGAATGAAGTGTAGCTAAGATTAATAGTTATGAACTTTGTATCATGTCATTATGCTTTATAATCAATTATAATTAAGATAAATTATGTGAGACCAACTAATTATGTATCAGATAGATCACCATGTAATACTAATGAACGCCCTGTTGTCTGCAGGTTTTGACCACATCAATAAATATTGAATGCGTCAAAAGACGGGTTTCAATCATTCCCTTCGACTTGCCTGTCACCTGAACGTCCTTAACTAAGGCGTTTACAGTCAAAAGAAATGCTGGAGGGCATCGAAGGGAATACTCAACTACCAGGAGAAAAAAATGACCACAGGACACGTCACCAACTCCAGGAGTTCAGCGTGGAACAACGTAGATCGTCAATCAGCCATCTGCCCACAGTGGGTGGGACATCGGCGCGGGAGACAGTGTCGTGTGTTTGAATGAAGTGTGTAAATATCTGAGGGGTTGTCATCAGGTTTTCGGTTCAATCGTATGGTGCTGTGAACGTTTGTTTGAAACAAGCCGGCTCACGCACCTAGTGAGGCAAACCCACCCTCCCAGTGATTATACGTGTATGCACCAGTGATCGTAACGGGCAGCTGACCGGGTTTGAGTTAACAAATAACCTACTTAACGAATTACGAGGTAAGTGTGATTAAATTAACTTAATATCACCCCAATTTGTGACACCGTAAACAACCTGCAGTGATTCACTTGTAACACCGTAAGTAACCGACAGTGAAGTGTCGCTTGTAACACCATAAGCAACCAACAGTGACCTACTATTGTCAAACATACTGTTGCGAGTTGGGGATTTAGAATATAGTTATACGTCTACCCAGGTCCCAACAGGTAACAACAAAAAACAAAAACAAAGACAATCGGACTATAAAAGGGTAGACAAAGGATGCGAGTTTTTGTTGTATATAATAAAGTACCATAAATTCCTTAACAAAATATTCAGCTTATAAACTACCCTTAACCAAACTTAACCTAAACATGAACAGTATATACATAGTAATAAAACATAGAACAATAGTAAAGCAATGTGGAGGTGGGAGAGGCAATACAAGATTACAAATACTTAAGTGAGGAGCTGAGATGGCTGACGGGCAAGGCTGAGTATGGTAGAAGACGGTAGGTAGTCACTGTGCCGTAGGTTTCCAGGATAGGTGATCCTGTGGTCGCTTCCCAGAGTGAAGTGTTCTCTCCTCGAATTGGAGCTCACAAAGAAGACTGGGAGGAAGTGACGCAACAACCAGGATATGGAGAAGGGAAACCCGGGAGTGGTAACTAAGACGAGCCATACTCGTGTTTCGTCCCTAGATGGCGTTGCTCGTGGTGCTGGGTAGGTAGATGAAGACAATCGGTGGAGGGGTTCGTAACACATACATACAAGCAGCGAGCCACACAACCGAATGCAAATACAGTCAGTGAGCAGTGTTTCATCGAACAAACTTTGAGACCTAACCAGAGCTGAAAATAATTCTCAATAAGAGGACCAGAGGTAGCGGGAATGGATCAAGAGCAACGAAAGGGAAATGTGAACATGGATGAAGGTGACCGAGACCCAGAGGCAGTAGTTGTCCCTCCAGAATTGAACGACCACGATGTTACGGCCACAGAAGCTGAAAGAGGCCACCCTCTGCCTGAGTCTGAATGCTTAGCACCTGACCAAAATCCCGGATCTAACATAATGGCAGAAGTACGACGAACTGTGACTGAAATGCTAGTAGCATAATTTGCGAAAGGGAACACACCACGACGTTTGGACGAAGGGAGCGACCAACCCAGGCTGAAGACAACATCAGGGGGGACTCTTGGCAAGTCTCCCACTGTGATGACTAGACGCCCCAAGGGCCATGAGGAATCGACCGACAAAGACGAAGACGTGCAACGAATTGAAATGGAGCAGCCTGAAAGGAGAGAGAAGTAGGGCGTCAACGAAGAATCCGGCAGCACCTCAGCTTCAATGAAGGATATGTTGTCATCCTACCACATGCGAAATGCGCGCAGCCCTACTTTCAAGGGGGGGGGGGGGGAGCTGTGGAGAATATTGGGACTGCATGAATAGCTTCAAGAGATACGTGGGAACCTCCACTGCCCCAGATTCGGAGAAACTTCAATTGTTAATCCACTCGTGTTCAAGTAATATTCGGAATATTCTGAACCCATTCACCAGGATGAAGTCCTCTGAGGGCTATAGAAAGGCACTGAGTACCCTGAAGGACCGGTATGGTGACGAAGACGCCCATATCGAAGAATTATTGATGAACCTGATCAACGGACCACCTGTCAAAATAACCAACGGCGAAGGCCTGCAGGACTTGGCCGACGAACTTCAGGCGTGCATTTGCATCTTCGAGTCCATGGACTCACAAGAAACCCTCGAGCATCTCCTCGTAAAAAAAGGCATAATTGACAGACTTCTTGGTCGTTTACAAGAAAGGTGTGAGATTGCAGTCCTCGATTACCCTCCAAAGAGATATGGCCACATGAAAATAAGGGACATCTGGCAGTTCATACAAAGCAGAGCGAAGGAGGCAAAAAGGACGCATACTCGTTACACTAGCCTGAGGTACGAGGGAAAAGACCGATCTAGCAAACAAGCCGTGACTCTTGTGACCAACGAAGTAGGAGAACGAGATTGTCCACTTTGTCATAGCCCTCATCGACTGCCATAATGCTCAAACTTCCGGAAGTTAACAAAAATGGAAAAAAGGTACACAGTCAAAGAGTTGGGCTATTGCTTCTTGTGCCTAAGGGGCCGGCACCAAGCTAGCAACTGTATGTCTGGCTTCCGCCCATGCGACATCGACGGGTGTGGTAAGGCACATTCAAGATGGCTCCACCTGCCAAAGGAAGGGGCAGGTGTGCCGCCAAGGAAGGCAAGTGGGAGCAGCCGCCAGATCATAAAATCGAATAGGGTAGATGCTGACGTTAAGGAAGACCGAGGATTCAAGAGAGAGAGCCAGGACTGTGACTTCGAAGATAGAGAACAGAATGGTGGAACAGGAGGAAGAAAGAATAGAAAAAGAGAGCCTCAAGAAGATGACCAAGGCAATCAGCTGAGGCGGTTCGACCAAGCCGACAACAAGCAAGGAGAGAGGACATATGTGAATTACGTGGATACTACTGTAAGAGGGCGAGACCAATGACTAAGCCAAGACAAGGTCGCGCTCCCTCTACTAGAAGTTCAAATAATGGCAAAGGGGTTTACAGGATCAGAGAGAACCACGGCGCTACTGGACACAGGCAGCGACAGGTCTTACTGTGCCAAAGGACTGGTCGAAAGACTAAGAAAACGAGGGAACCAACATCACTCTTCATAAACACGTTAACCCAAGGGGAACAATGTAACACCACAGAAGTAGATCTGAAAGTAAGAGGCATTAACACCCGGGGAGCGAAGTGCCCCATATCCCTTCCTAAGGTACTAGTACTTGACAGACTGCCACCTTCTTCAGAAAACTCAACAGCTACACCCCTAGACATAGATGCTTGGAGACATCTTCGAGTCTCAGAGTTACTGATTGGGCAAGATTGCCCAGATGCCCTGACTCCCCTCGAGTGTCGGACGGGGCCGGATGGAGCACCTTTTGCAATAAGGACAAGATTGGGTTGGACGATTAATGGGCCCCTGATGGGCAATTTAACTCTAAGGTTTACAACGGAATGTTCCATGCTGACTGCCTCTACAGAAAAAACTCGTTTGGAAGAGCAGGTGAGGCGCTTCTGGGAAATCGAAGCATTACACCAGACCCCGGGAGATGGCTCCCCATCATCGGTCGAGGATAAACGGGCGATCAAGCTTTGTTCGTCGACTGGACAGAGAGTACAGGGACACTACCAATTCCCAATTCCATTCCGACGTCAACCGCCCTGCCTACCTGACAACAGAGCACTCGCCGAGCGTCGCTTACTCGGACTAAAGAAACGCCTATCGAGGGACACAAGATTGAGACGACGGTACAAGGAGGAGATGAAAAAATTATTCAGTGAAGGCTTCGCCGAAAGGGTGCCACTAAGGCAATTATCGAAATCCGGTGGAAATAGCTGGTACCTGCCTCATCACCCAGTACTAAACCCCAATAAACCAGACAAGGTACGGATCGTCTTCGGTTGTGCAGCAGCCTTCACAAAGACTTCACTCAACAACCAAGTGCTCCAAGGACCAGACCTCAACAACAAATTGATTGGAGTACTCATGCGGTTTAGACAAGAGCCGATCGCCCTGATGGCCGACATCGAAACAATGTTCCATCAAGTGAAGGTAAACCCCGAGCACAGAGACACTTTACGACTCCTCTGGTGGGAAGATGGAGATTTGACACAAACGCTAATGACATGTAGGATGACAGTGCATCTCTTCGGAGGAGTGTGGAGTCCCTCGTGCGCGGCCTATGCTCTGCAACGGACCTTCCAAGACTTCGGAGATGGGTTCTCGGATGCCGCAAATAGAGAGAAATCAAACTTCTATGTAGACGACCTGCTCCTGTCAGTAACTGAACCAAAAGAAGCAATTACGATATCTCGGCAGTTGCGACATCTTCCATCCCTGGGAGGTTTCAAACTCACAAAATGGATCAGCAACAACAAAGAGGTCCTCAACACGATACCACTTGAAAGTCGACATACTGGAGTGAAGGAAGTGAACCTGGGATGTGAAGTCCTACCCACGGAGAGAGCTTTGGGAGTCATGTGGGACCTAAATGGAGACCAGTTTGCAGCAAAGGTTCAGGTTCCCACCCAACCAGCGACAAAAAGGGGCTTACTTGCAGTGGTAAGCTCGGTGTACGACCCTTTAGGATTCATCTGCCCTTTCACCATCAAAGCCAAGCACATTTTTCAAGACGAATGCAGGCGGAAGAAGGACTGGGACGAAGACATCACCAAGCAAACCCTTCATAAGTGGTTGCGGTGGCTTGAAGATTTGAAATCGCTGCGAAACTTAAAGTTCCTCGCTGCTACAGACCTGGGGGCCTGGGTTGTGCCACCTCATCGCAACTCCATGACTTCTGTGACGCCTCACAAGTGGCCTATGCAGTTGTAACGTACCTACGGACAGTAGATAATGAAGGTACTGCCAGATGTTCTTTCGTTTGTGGCAAGGCTCGTCTGGCCCCTCTCAAACAGCTAACGGTCCCAAGGCTAGAACTCTGTGCAGCAGTCCTGGCGACAAGAGTAGACCAGACAAACAAGCGTGAAATTGGAGTCCCACTTGAAGAATCTGTGTTCTGGACGGACAGTATGATTGTGATCATGTACATCAGCAACCTAGAGAAACGTTTCCATACCTTCGTTGCCAACAGGATCTCGGCTATACATGAAGTCACGGAAAAGGCCCAATGGAGACATGTACGATCACGATGGAATCCAGCAGATGATGCTACAAGAGGCATACCTGTTGAAGACATGTTAAAAGAATGCAGATGGATTGATGGTCCTTCTTTTTTGTCTCTACCTGAGAAGTACTGGCCGAAAAAACCGGAAATCAGACACGAACTTGAGAACGATCCTGAGGTTAAGCTCGAGGCGGTGTCATTAGCCACAGCAGGAAATAATGCTGATGTCATCATGAAGCTGCTATGGAACAGGTACTCATCATGGCATGCGCTGCAGAGAGGTGTATCCTGGATCAGGCGAGTATCCAGCATCCTGAGACACGACTTTCAGAGTGCAACATCAAAGCCGCTGGAATTGCCTGAACTGCGGAATTCCAAGTGGGCCATTATTCGGTTCCTGCAACAGGAGGCCTATGGTGAGGAGCTGAGCCTCCTGCAGCACCGAAAACTGCCACGACAAAGTCAACTGTACCGACTAGAGCCATATCTAGGCCAAGACGGGCTGCTCAGAGTAGGAGGAAGGTTACAAGATGCCAAAGAAAGAACTGGACCAATACTACTGCCCAGAGACCACCCAGTAACCAAACTTATAGCACGGGAAGCACACGCGGTGGGCGCTGGTCATTCAGGGAGAGAACATACACTGTCCATACTCCGGTGTGAGTTCTGTATAGCCCGTTGCCACCCTCTGCTCGATAAGATAATAAAGGAGTGTGTCACTTGCCGTCGTAACAATTGGAAGCCCACTAGGCAAAGGGAAGCCATGCTGCCCGAAGACCGGACCAAGCCCGGGGAGTGTCGCTTCACTTACGCTGGCACTGATTGCTTTGGCCCATTCACAGTAAGACAAGGACGAAAGAGTACCAAGAGATATGGCTGCATATTCACCTGTCTAGCGACCCGTGCAGTGAACCTGGAGGTGTTGGAGGCTCTAGATACAGATACACGTGCAGTTCCTAGCAGACCGCTTCTGGAAACGCTGGGTGAGGGAGTACCTTCCACAACTCCGCAAAAGACAGAAGTACATAGAACCAACCAGAAATCTACAGGAAGGCGACCTCGTCCTCATCACTGGGGAAAATCTTCCTCTCAACAAATGGCCATTGGGCAGGGTCACGGCAGTGGTCCCAGGAGCTGATGATCTGGTGCGCCAGGTACGTGTGCAAACAGTATCTGGGGAGTTCCGAAGGCCAGCGACCCGTGTATGCCTTCTTGAACACGCCACACCGTAAATCTTGGGCGATTGCACAACGCCGGGAGTGTTATCGCCGCTGGCTTTATCGTTGGTGTCAACAACCATGTGCCTCCCCCACCCCACACGCGCCTGTTACCACACCAGATGTAGCGACTGGGGGGGGGGGGGGCGGTGTTTACCACCGGAGTGTCATAACCACTGGCATGAGTGCTGAGAGGGCGTCATGGATCTCATGACACAGATCGCCCTCTCGAGTGATCCCCCCTCTCCCCCCACCACGCGACCTGTTGCCTCGAAAGATGTGGCAGCTGACGGGGGGGGGGGGGGGGGGGGAGCGGTGTTTACCGCCGGGCGTGTCATCGCCACTGGCGAAAGTGCTAGCATCGCCGGGAGTGTTTTCACCACTGGCGTCAGTGCTGACGTTTTTGCTGCCTTACCCGAACAAAGATATAAGCGGTGTTTACGGCGGCGTGGCCACCTGGACTCTGTACCACCGGGACTGTCATCACTACTGGCGTAAGTGCTGTCATCGCCGGGAGTGTTTCATCGCTGGCGTCAACACTAGTGTCAGTGCTGACGTTTTTGCTGCCTTACCCAACAAAGATTAGGGGGTGGGCGGTGTTTACGGAGAAGAGATCACGACTCTGCTAATGTATGATTTAAAAGGCGGTGTGGCCACCTGGACTCCAGGAGACTGCCCCCTCAAGTGAGGCTGTGAGGATCAACACTCTGCTAGTAGTGGTGAACAACAACTCCCAATCCTGGCCGAGTTTTGTACTGAAACAATTTACACACAACTATCTTCCCTTGAAGCACCATCCTGGTTCGCATTGACCCGCACTTGTAAGTACAGCCAAAGTAATGACATACCTCTCAGTACTGAAATATTGTGGACTAATTATGCCCACCCGTTCCTGCCTTATCTGGAGCAATACTACAACGCGGAATGAAGTGTAGCTAAGATTAATAGTTATGAACTTTGTATCCTGTCATTATGCTCAATAATCAATTATAATCAAGATAAATTATGGGAGACCAACTAATTATGTATCAGATAGATCACCATGTAATACTAATGAACGCCCTGTTGTCTGCAGGTTTTGACCACATCAATAAATATTGATTGCGTCAAAAGACGGGTTTCAATCATTCCCTTCGACTTGCCCGTCACCTGAACTTCCTTAACTAAGGCGTTTACAATTGATATGGTCTGCATATTTCATGTTATATATAAATCTGAGGGCTAAATTTGTACTGTTTGTAACCTTTTAATGCTCGTTTTACTAAGTGTGTTTAGTGGGATGGGTGGGTAGTCCATAATTGATTTGACAAAGGTGATATAAATCTTTCTTTTTTTTATTAATGCTAAGGTTCTTAAAACGTTTTATTTTTGATAATCTTATTCTTGCCTGTCGTTCTTTATCTTTTATTTATGTTATATATCCTCTTTTTGTTAGTATTAGTCCAAGCATCCTGCCTTCAGTGTCGTATGGGTATAGTTCCTGGTCGACTATTACTGAACTTCTTTTCATCTTGGCTATTGGTATTATCTTGAATTTGTTCTTATTTGTCCTGATTTTCCATTTTTTCTCAGTCATTTATATTTTTTATCGCTTGTACCGTGTAGAGTGCCATAAATTGGGTTGATTTTCTTGGGTATGATACTATTTGAGTAATATCATCAGCAAACATTACCTATTCGCTAAAGGGGGTGGGTTGAGGTGTGTGTGAGGTATAAATTGTATATAGTGTTGGAGAAAGGCATCCTCCTTGAGGTACTCCACTCTCAAGATTAAACATAGTTCCCATAAAGTTTCCTATTTGAATTTGTGCTCGCCTATCATCTAAATAGTTACACAATATTTTTAGCAAGTGTTCGTTAAGTCCCAATATTAATATTTTATATTTTAAGCCTAAATGCCAAACTTTGTCAAAAGCCTTAGAAACGTCCCTTAAAATTATATTGATCTGGTTCCCCTTGCTTTTTTCTATTGCAATTATTTCCGTTATTGTAACTGTTGCATTAAGGGTATTTCTATTGGGCATAAATTCATGTTGTCTATTGTTAGTTTTTCCCTGTTGTGTTAAAAAGGTTATAAGTCTTGAATTTAACATTTTTTCCAGTAGTTCCCGGTAATTTTATATTTCCTTATTGTCCTTACCCTCCTTGGGATTAAATATCATTTTGGCATATTTTAGTTTGTCTGGAAAGTAACCGGTTATTCAGCATGCGTTATAAATGTTTAATTGTGTTTTTAAAATGTTTTCAGGTAGATTTATGATCATATTTCGTGTAATACCCGTGAGACCGGCGGCCTTTTCTTTAAACTTCCTCAGACAGTGCATCATTTCTCCCATAGTTTTTATTTTATTATTAGGTAGTAAGTTATAGTCTATATATTGCTTTGGGGTGATTCTATGTATTTATCTACCCACTTCGTCTTCTATTCTTTCTTCGTGTTCACTATCAAAATCTTCATTTTCCTCATCTGATATTTTAAAAACTTTTACCCATTCCCTTTTGAATGCTGACTCTTGTTCATTTTCCTCGTACAGTTTTGATCCAATTTGGTCTTTAATGTATGGTGTTTTTTGCGTGTTGTACCCAATCATCTTGTTTAAGGAAGTCCAAAATGTTTTTGTGTCTTTAGTCTTGTCGGCCGCCATTATAATATCATTCCATTTTTTGTTGTGTGCTTCCTTCCATGCGTCTCTCAATTTTATCTGCAGTGCTGTCTGCGTCGTATATAGCCATCTGTTACTGTCGTGTCTTTCCTTATACCTGTTTATTTCATTGTAATTGGTCTGGATTAATTTAACTTCTTCTGTTAGTCTGTTGTTGGGTAATGTTCTAAAGTGTGAAGTAGG
This sequence comes from Homarus gammarus, assembly GCA_958450375.1. Classification (NCBI taxonomy): domain Eukaryota; kingdom Metazoa; phylum Arthropoda; class Malacostraca; order Decapoda; family Nephropidae; genus Homarus; species Homarus gammarus. The sequence continues at coordinate 22,995 of CAUDMG010000896.1, read as the reverse complement.
AGTGTGTTTGGTTATAGATGTTCTTATTGCTGAGTGCAGTCTGTCCATTTCTGAGTCTGTCTTCTGTTGTTTTCCCTTGTAGGTTAATCGAATGGTGATTACCTAAGTCGTCTTTGAAGCTGTCCCAGTCTGTTTTGCTCATTTTCAGCCTCTTTTATTGGTATCTATATGGGGCTTGTTGGCAGTGTTAGTATAATTGGCAAATGGTCAGTGCCTGTGAGAGGTCCTTGTTTTATATAAAGTTTTGGCACGAAATCATCTACTGAGTGTCCGCAGGATAACATCGTGTACACGGATTGGCAGCGAGAAAACTACTTCAGAGCGTTGGTGGAGGAGTTGGGTGAGGTGCGGGGACCTCTGGGGGTGGAGTATGACCACCTCACCCATCATGCCTCACGCACCCTCCAACACCACCTCCCTCACAGCAACAAACTGGTCGACGTCTCCAGTGGCACCATGAAGATGCGTATGATCAAGAGTCACGAGGAGATAGCTGTTACTAAGGTGAGTCACCATGGCCCAGCTGTTATTAAGGTGAGTCACCATGGCCCAGCTGTTATTAAGGTGAGTCACCATGGCCCTGCTGTTATTAAGGTGAGTCACCATGGCCCTGCTGTTATTAAGATGAGTCACCATGGCCCTGTTGTTATTAAGGTGAGTCACCATGGCCCTGTTGTTATTAAGGTGAGTCACCATGGCCCTGTTGTTATTAAGGTGAGTCACCATGGCCCTGCTGTTATTAAGGTGAGTCACCATGGCCCTGCTGTTATTAAGATGAGTCACCATGGCCCTGTTGTTATTAAGGTGAGTCACCATGGCCCTGCTGTTATTAAGGTGAGTCACCATGGCCCTGTTGTTATTAAGGTGAGTCACCATGGCCCTGCTGTTATTAAGGTGAGTCACCATGGCCCTGCTGTTATTAAGATGAGTCACCATGGCCCTGTTTTTATTAAGGTGAGTCACCATGGCCCTGTTGTTATTAAGGTGAGTCACCATGGCCCTGCTGTTATTAAGATGAGTCACCATGGCCCTGTTGTTATTAAGGTGAGTCACCATGGCCCTGCTGTTATTAAGGTGAGTCACCATGGCCCTGCTGTTATTAAGGTGAGTCACCATGGCCCTGTTGTTATTAAGGTGAGTCACCATGGCCCTGCTGTTATTAAGGTGAGTCACCATGGCCCTGCTGTTATTAAGGTGAGTCACCATGGCCCTGTTGTTATTAAGGTGAGTCACCATGGCCCTGCTGTTATTAAGGTGAGTCACCATGGCCCTGCTGTTATTAAGATGAGTCACCATGGCCCTGTTGTTATTAAGGTGAGTCACCATGGCCCTGTTGTTATTAAGGTGAGTCACCATGGCCCTGCTGTTATTAAGATGAGTCACCATGGCCCTGTTGTTATTAAGGTGAGTCACCATGGCCCTGTTGTTATTAAGGTGAGTCACCATGGCCCTGCTGTTATTAAGATGAGTCACCATGGCCCTGTTGTTATTAAGGTGAGTCACCATGGCCCTGCTGTTATTAAGGTGAGTCACCATGGCCCTGCTGTTATTAAGGTGAGTCACCATGGCCCTGTTGTTATTAAGGTGAGTCACCATGACCCTGCTGTTATTAAGGTGAATCACCATGGCCCTGCTGTTATTAAGGTGAGTCACCATGGCCCTGTTGTTATTAAGGTGAGTCACCATGGCCCTGCTGTTATTAAGGTGAGTCACCATGGCCCTGCTGTTATTAAGATGAGTCACCATGGCCCTGTTGTTATTAAGGTGAGTCACCATGGCCCTGTTGTTATTAAGGTGAGTCACCATGGCCCTGCTGTTATTAAGATGAGTCACCATGGCCCTGTTGTTATTAAGGTGAGTCACTATGGCCCTGTTGTTCTTAAGGTGAGTCACCATGGCCCTTCTGTTCTTAAGGTTAGTCACCATGGCCCTGCTGTTATTAAGGTGAGTCACCATGACCCTGTTATTAAGATGAGTCACCATGGCCCTGCTGTTCTTAAGGGGAGTCACCATGGCCCGCTGTTAAGATGAGTCACCATGGCCCTGCTGTTATTTAGATGAGTCACCATGGCCCTGCTGTTATTAAGGTGAGTCGCCATGGCCCTGTTGTTATTAAGATGAGTCACCATGGCCCTGTTGTTATTAAGGTGAGTCGCCATGGCCCTGTTGTTAATTAGATGAGTCACCATGGCCCTGCTGTTATTTAGGTGTCACCATGGCCCTGCTGTTATTAAGATGAGTCACCATGGCCAACCTGTTATTTACATGAACCACTATGGCCACAAGGTTTGTATATACACTTAAGTTATATTTATGGAGCTGTAGTTGAGAGCTCTGAGAGTCTGTCTGTAGCTAGGTTCCCACCCTGTGTTTAATTTTTAATTTGCCCCACGAGAGAGCTAATTTATTGGACATCCCCTTTCATCCTGTGCAAGGCGTTCCGTAAAAAGCGTTTACAGCCCCCAACAGGGAAGCACGCCGAGTTCATGCTTGCCAAGTCGACTCAAGCATTAAAGGGCGTAAATGCCTGAAGGACCATGCAATTCATCGGCAAGTTACATACAGTGACAGCAGGATGAGTATGTGGGGGAGAATTCTCGATACAATACATCTGTTTATGGCAAGACGTGGCGGGTCCCTAATAAGCCTGTCGCAGGAGGAGCGATATTGGTCAGGAGGAAGGGGTGTTGTTACGACTGGGGACTGTGCTGTGATTGGATAGGCACGGTGGGGGTGGAGGGAGGCACGTAGGCATTAACAGTATTAAGGGACAAACCTTTTAGTGTGAGTGTGATGACGTGTGCGTCGGTAGTTACAGCGAGGAGGAAGAGGTCGGAAGGTTGATAGGGAACGTACTTCCTGGCGGAGATATGCAGTCAACGTACTTGTCATCGGTATGGTCCAAAGGCTCAGAGAGCTGGTCCAACAGAGAGCCCTGGTGAAGTGACAGTCGGCAGCTGTGAGGGAGTCTGTGGGCCGGTGGGGCTCACAGGGGGCACCTCGCGGCACTGTAGGTCGGTGACAATGGCAAGTAAGGATCCAAAGAGACCATAGTAATGCTTAACACGGCTTTCTAGTTTGTGAAGGAGGGACTTGAATGTGTCACCTTGCAGGAGGAGAGTTGGGGGGGGGGGGGGCAGATGGTAGTACTAGGTCTGGCAGCGTTGGAGTAGGGACGGGTAAGAGGCCTAGGAGCATCAGCATGGCGTTGAAGTGGCGCCAGGGGTGACGGTGGAGGGTGGCGTGTTACAGTAAGATGAGGCCACGCCGGGGCGGAGAGGGGAAGGTGGAGAGGTTAGCAGAGCAGGGCTGCCCAGCATATGTCAGAGCGGGAGATAGTGGGTGAAGACAGCCTTGGGGCGGGGGGGGGGGGGGGAGGGGGCTTGTCCCCAGGAACTGGAAAAGACAGTCGTTTGAATTATCCAGAAAAGTGTTATTAATATATTATTGTGGTAAGGGTTCTTTTACCCTACATGTAAGGTCTTGCATTAGCATGGCAGCTAATGTTTATTGTGCAGCTACAATTGAGCTACTAAATTGCACAACATAAAGTATCTTTGTTTCTTTGCATCTGAGGGATGATGCTTCCTCATGAGATATTTCTACCACCTTCCCTAGCTTCAGGCTTTCATTCGTATACCTTGTGGCAATGAATTTGCAAACTTCCGCAAAGAGGCAGCAGTAGCATGCTAACGTTATGCCTGTCAATAAGAGACAGGACTTTCGTGGGGACCGGCGTGCTTCCTCACCTGGTCAAAGGCTTTAGAAATATTCTGGAAACAAAAACTTCCGAAACTGACAAGAGTACATTAGAGGTTTTGAGATGTGGGAGTGAAATATCAGAGAGGACTCGGCAGAGATTGAAAAAAAAAAATATGTAGGGAACAGTAATTATTTACAATTTACAGTACGTATACAGTAAGCCCTCGGGAAACCGATAATTTCAGCAAAATTTATTTTGCTGGAACTCAGCAGTGAGTAATATAATATAATAATGGCTGTCCCTCGTGTACGAGGATGACAGGCCCAAGGGCCACCTAAGCGTGAAATTTTTAAGGTGTAGAAGCTGTAGCAAACACAACAACTACACCATAAGTTTACGAGTTACATGACCCAGTGTCAAGGAATAGTCCGTGAAAATCAGATCCTGTAATTCGCCTGGGACACGATCTGCAAATCGATTAACATCCAGTTTCCCAATTACTGCTGGGTAAGCAGCAGTGCATACAGTCTTCTAATAACGCGAGATCGTAATTGATTAAAGTTTAAAAAAAATATATACAATTTAGATAACATCGAGTGGAATGCAAGAGATCTTACCCCGTGAACAACTATCTAAAGATTAAAGCACTGTCTGCCAGGCCACCCAAGAGTCAGATGATAGTGCCCACAGATCAGATATAAAACATAAAATATTATCTATCAAACAGAGAGGTACTGAGAAGATATTGGAAGCATAATGTGTTGTCTAATGGTAGACCCTGCTGCCATATTGCATCGCGAATATTGTGACCAAGTCCCAGGTTGCTCATCTGTCTTTCTGCTTCCTTTACACACAAAAGCAGGGTCTTAATTGTTCTTTTACTAATGACAACATAACATATATCACTTTTCGCACTCTTGATATGTTTTATTCAATTCAATTTCAATTGTTTATTCCTTGATAGAGGAAGCGGGATCCTAGTGCTGGCAAGTGTGACAAGTATGTACAGTATAAATATTATAAAGGGGCTTACTAAAGCTAGATATGTTTTATTTTGTATATTTTGTTATTCTCCTAATATTAAAGCGGGGCCACCTCGGATGGGTCTCACTAGTCGGTAAGGTTGTGAACCCCAAGGCCGACCTGATCATCATCAAACTTCTGGGGCCTCAATTGACGTCACCGCGGTTGTTTGAGAATCGGCTTTTTTCACACTTCATTTTTCCAACATTCGCGGCCTGAGATCCAAATTTTCTTCTGTGGAGCACCATTTATTAACCTTATTTCACCTCTTCCCCGATATATATATATATATATATATATATATATATATATATATATATATATATATATATATATATATATATATATATATATATATATAATGTGTGTGTATGTGTGTTAGTAAAAAAATATTAATTTTGTAATGTTTTGTTTGATTTAACATCACAAAAAATAATGAACTTTTTTACTTACATAATTATAAGACCAAGTGATATTCATTTTGGTAATTTGGTTTACCCTCAGATCTAGCCCTAGAGGCATGGTTATCAGTCTGATGATTATGAATTTAATGTTATAAAAGTTACCTTTGACAAGTTGATTAATTAGTAACAAAAACCTGACCGTAACAGCGGTCAGTAGTGTGTACATTCTGCTGTGTGTACTCTCAGATGAGTGTACTGTGCATTGTTTTCTGTACATTCAGCTGTGTGTACTCTCAGTTGTGTATACTGTACTCTCAGCCGTGAGTACATTAAGCAATGTGTACATCTCAGACGGTGGCTATCAATGTGGGTCTTATGGTTTAAATCTATGTCAGTTAACATATACAATATAAAGACATCTATGGTTCTTTACCCACTAGCGATGATGGAGAGGGAGTAAGAAGAGAAAGGAAATGATCGTGTTTGATGTGTTTCCCCAGAACAGCGCAGCCACGGCAGACGTGGGTGGTTGGGCGTGTGCTGCAGCACTAGGAGAGGGCGTCCCTGAGTACGAAATAGCTCTGGCAGGCACCCGCGCCATGGTCAACAACATCGCTAAACTCTACCCAGACAGTGAACTGATGGACAGTGAGTAACCTACAGTAGGTGCTAGGGGCTGGGTAGGAGGTGTTGGGTGGACAGGGTTCTGGGTACTAGGTGTTGGGTGACAGGTTTGGGTACTAGGTGTTGGGTGACAGGTCTGGGTACTAGGTGTTGGGACAGGTCTGGTTAGGGTGGGGACAGGTTCTGGGTACTAGGTGTTGGGTGACAGGTCTGGGTACTAGGGTGGGTGACAGGTCTGGGTACGAGCAATTGGGTGACAGATTCTTGGTACTAGGTGTTGGGTGACAGGTTCTGGGTACTAGGTTTTGGGTGACTGGTTCTTGGTACTAGGTGTTGGGTGACAGGTTCTGGGTACTAGGTGTTGGGTGACAAGTTCCAGGTACTTGGTGTTAGGTGCTAGATTCTGGGTACTAGGTGTTGGGTGACAGGTTCTTGGTACTAGGTGTTGGATGACAGGTTCTTGGTACTAGGTGTTGGGTGACAGGTTTTGGGTACTAGGTGTTGGGTGACAAGTTCTGGGTACTAGGTGTTGGGTGACAGGTTCTTGGTACTAGGTGTTGGTTGACAGGTTCTTGGTACTAGGTGTTGGGTGACAGGTTCTTGGTACTAGGTGTTGGGTGACAGGTTTTGGGTACTAGGTGTTGGGTGACAAGTTCTGGGTACTTGGTGTTGGGTGACAGGTTCTGGGTACTAGGTGTTGGTTGACAGGTTCTTGGTACTAGGTGTTGGGTGACAGGTTCTTGGTACTAGGTGTTGGGTGACAGGTTTTGGGTACTAGGTGTTTGGTGACAAGTTCTGGGTACTTGGTGTTGGGTGACAGGTTCTGGGTACTAGGTGTTGGGTGACAGGTTCTTGGTACTAGGTATTGGGTGACAGGTTCTGGGTACTAGGTGTTGGGTGACAAGTTCTGGGTACTAGGTGTTAGGTGCTAGATTCTGGGTACTAGGTGTTGGGTGACAGGTTCTGGGTACTAGGTGTTGGGTGACAAGTTCTGGGTACTAGGTGATGGGTGACAGGTTCTGGGTACTTGGTGTTGGGTGACAGGTTTTTGTTACTAGGTGTTGGGTGACAAGTTCTGGGTACTAGGTGTTGGGTGACAGGTTCTGGGTACTAGGTGTTGGGTGACAGGTTCTGGGTACTAGGTGTTGGGTGACAAGTTCTGGGTACTAGGTGTTGGGTGACAAGTTCTGGGTACTAGGTGTTGGGTGACAGGTTCTGGGTACTAGGTGTTGGGTGACAAGTTCTGTTACTAGGTGTTGGGTGACAAGTTCTGGGTACTAGGTGTTGGGTGACAGGTTCTGGGTACTAGGTGTTGGGTGACAGGTTCTGGGTACTAGGTGTTGGGTGACAAGTTCTGGGTACTAGGTGTTGGGTGACAGGTTCTGGGTACTAGGTGTTGGGTGACAGGTTCTGGGTACTATGTGTTGGGTGACAGGTTCTGGGTACTAGGTGTTGGGTGACAGGTTCTGGGTTCTAGGTGTTAGGTGCTAGATTCTGGGTACTAGGTGTTGGGTGACAGGTTTCTGAGTACTAGGTATTGGGTGACAGGTTCTTTGTAATAGGTGTTAGGTGCTAGATTCTGGGTACTAGGTGTTGGGTGACAGGTTCTTGGTACTAGGTGTTTGGTGACAGGTTCTGGGTACTAGGTGTTGTGTGACAAGTTCTGGGTACTAGGTGTTGGGTGACAGGTTCTGGGTACTAGGTGTTGGGTTTCAGGTTCTGGGTGACAGGTTCTAGGTACTAGGTGTTGGGTGACAGGTTCTGGGTAATAGGTGTTGGGTGACAAGTTCTGGGTACTAGGTGTTGGGCGACAAGTTCTGGGTACTAGGTGTTAGGTGCTAGATTCTGGGTACTAGGTGTTGGGTGACAGGTTCTTGGTACTAGGTGTTGGGTGACAGGTCCTTGGTACTAGGTGTTGGGTGACAGGTTTTGGGTACTAGGTGTTGGGTGACAAGTTCTGGGTACTAGGTGTTGGGTGACAGGTTCTGGGTACTAGGTGTTGGGTGACAGGTTCTTGGTACTAGGTGTTGGGTGATATGTTCTGGGTACTAGGTGTTAGGTGCTAGATTCTGGGTACTAGGTGTTGGGTGACAGGTTCTTGGTACTAGGTGTTGGGTGACAGGTTCTTGGTACTAGGTGTTGGGTGACAGGTTCTGGGTACTAGGTGTTGGGTGACAGGTTCTTGGTACTAGGTGTTGGGTGACAGGTTCTTGGTACTAGGTTTTGGGAGACAGGTTCTGGGTACTAGGTGTTGGGTATCAAGTTCTGGGTACTAGGTGTTGGGTGACAGGTTCTGGGTACTAGGTGTTGGGTGACAAGTTCTGGGTACTAGGTGTTGGGTGACAGGTTCTGAGTACTAGGTGTTGGGTGACAGGTTCTGGGCACCAGGTTTTGGGTGACAGGTTCTGGGTACTAGGTGTTGGGTGACAAGTTCTGGGTACTAGGTATTGGGTGACTGGTTCTGGGTACTAGGTGTTGGGTGACAGGTTCTGGGTACTAGGTGTTGGGTGACAAGTTCTGGGTACTAAGTGTTGGGTGACAGGCTCTGGGTACTAGGTGTTGGGTGACAGGTTCTTGGTAATAGGTGTTGGGTGACAAGTTCTGGGTACTAAGTGTTGGGTGACAGGTTCTGGGTACTAGGTGTGGGTGACAGGTTCTGGGTACTAGGTGTTGGGTGACAGGTTCTGGGTACTAGGTGTTGGGTGACAGGTTCTGAAAACCTCCCGACCCACACACATCTAAACTTCACCACATCTAACCTTATAAAACTGAAGCAACTTCTCAGGGCAGAAAGATTGAAAAGATTGAGTAAAATTCAATTTCGTCTCTAAAAATATTTTAAACCCTTATCTGTAAAGTGTAGTGGTATGTAACCTTCAGATATCGTCACAGTCAACAAAGATATGAAGCGGGTTGGAGTCTGACTGGTGTCTGCCTGTCCCTCATGGCAAACCACACGTGCCAAGGTCACTTTGCTGACCCAGTGGTACCAACCTTACACTCATGAAACTTGCATACAGTCCTATACTTTCCCAAATTCTGCTGTATTTAGTAAGTAAATGTTACTAAAATAATTTAATATAACAAATTATTAAGAAATAATTTTTTTTTTAAGGATTAGCGAGCGACCACGGTCCTCCACTCTAAACGTTCTTGAGCTGTTTTTACCAGTCCTCTTGGATTTTGTATCTTTCTGGAGACCCAATTCTTAATTTCATTCATCCATTCATCCCAGTCTCTGCCTTCCCCTGGCCCTCTTACCCTCAAATTTGTCCATTAACTTTTATTATTATTCCCTCACCCCTAATTATATGGCCAAAATATCTATTTTTTTCTATACATTTTGATTATTCCTCTTGAAGTTTTTGTTTATCTTTGTACTTCTTCATTTGTTGTCCTGTCAGTGTAGCCTATTCTTAGCATTCACCTTAAACACCACATTTCAAAGGCCTCAAAGCTCTTTTCCTGGTCCTTGTTCATCAAAGTCACCCTCTGGCAATACTGAAAATCTTTTTCGCTTTCATATTTTAGCTCTATAATGTAATGATAGTTTTAGTAATGTGTAGTGTTGCCTACCGTTATTAGTAATAGTTGCCCCTCGTGGAACGTGGATGGCTGGCCCAAGGGCCACCTAGGCGTGAATTTGTTTAAGGTGTAGAAGCTGTCGCCAACACAACAACCACACCTTAAGTTAACGAGCTGCATGACCCAGTGTCAAGGAATAGTCAGAGAAAACTTGATAACTGCACTGGCTAACCATTACCCATGGCATATGATCCGCAAATCGATTAATATCCAGGTCTCCAATTACTGCTGGATAGACAGAAGCAAATGGCGTAAAGAAACTTGCCCATAGTTTCACACTGTCGGGGATCGAACCCGGGTCCGCTTGCTTGCGAGGCGAGCATGCTGACCATTACACCACAGGTCTCCACCGTTAGTAGCAATAATGTGTAGTGTTACCTACCGCTAATAATAATAATGTGTAGTGTTACTAACCATTACGGGTAATACAGTAATGTGTAGTGTTACCTACCATTACTAGTAATAATGTGTCGTGTTACCTACCATTACTAGAAATACGGTGTAGTGTTACCTGCCATTATGTGTAATAATACGTAGTATTACCATTACTAGTAATAATGTGTAGTGTTACCTACCATTACTAGTAATAATGTGTAGTGTTACCTGCCATTACTAGTAATAATGTGTAGTGTAGTGTTAGTGTTAAGAATATAAGAAAATAAGACTGGAGGAAACTGCAGCGGGCCTATTGGCCCATAATGGGCAGTCCCATTTACACCTATCCCCTATTGCTCATAAAAGCATCCAACCTATGTTTGAAGCTATCCAGCGTATTCGAGTTAATGATGATATTTGGTAACTCGTTCCACTCATCCACTACTCTTTTTCCAAACCAATGTTCTGACGTATTGTCAGGGATACCCAAAAATGTTCTATACTACTGAGGGTATACACAAACACTTGTTGTCTTAAAAGTAGGTTCTATTCTCGTACGGGAGATATATATATATACAGTAGGACGCAGAAGCTCGCGTTCACACACCACGAGGACTCTGTCTTCTCTCTCTACATCTATCTATGTATTACTACGCGCTGGCCTGTACAGATGCCAGCATTCACAAGCTAAATACATAAAGTATATATGATAATTTATATACATAATATGGTGCACAATAAATGGAATATTACATAGAATTAATACATGTTCTGTAATACTTTACTATACATAATTAACGGAGTAATATAAGAGTAATATAATAATACACAGCTGAAGGTACTACTTTGTGTCCATATCATACACCTCCCTCCCCCTATACGCTCATAGTTTCATCTTGAGAGGACCTTTTGTTTCTGAGTCGCTCGGACCTGCGGAGTACTGGGGCAGAAACACAAGGTGGGGATGGATTTACTTTAGAGATATCAACATTTGGGGACTCAACTGGGGAAGGGTCAACACTAGGCAGCTCCACAGGTCGGAGGAAACGACGGTTCCTCCACCATAATCTACCACTAGGAAGACGCACTTGGTAGTCCCTGGACCGGCCAATACCCATAACAACCCCAACCTTGTCCCAGCGGTGAGATACCCGATCTTGAATCCTGATCTGCTGGCCGATACTCAACCTGGGAAGGGGGCGGGCATGACAGTCGTACGGAGCAGCGACATCTGCGGCTCGTTCTGCTGCATGGCGGTCACATTCTTCAGTCTTGGCCTGCCACTCTTGAGAAAAAGACTTCGGGTGGGCAGGAACACAAGACCTGAGATGATGTCCGTATAGAACCTGGGCTGGGGAGCGTCTGGTGAAGTTCGGGGTGTTGGGTAACTCCAACAAACCTCGATCGAAGTCCTCGCAGTCGATATTTCCTGAGGGTGACACCTTAAGGATCAGGTACTTCACAGTCTTGACTGCGGCTTCAGCATGTCCATTCGCCTGGGGGTAGTGGGGCGAGGTCACGACATGACGGACTCCCCAACGGTCCATGAAGTCCCGGAACTCGTGGCTGGTGAACTGGGGTCCTCCATCAGTCCTGAGGCAGAGGGGAACACCAACTTCTCTGAAGTAATGCCTGAAGTTCCGGATGGTAGCAGTAGCCGTTGTATCACTACCACAGGGGACGACAACAGGCCATCCAGACAGTCGGTCAGCAATGACGAGGAAGGACTTCCCTGCAACTGCAAAGAAATCGGCCGACACAAACTCGAAGGGTCTTGAAGGGTTATCGTCGCACATTAAAGGTTCCTGTTGCTGGCTAGGTTGCAGAATCTGGCATGGTTCACAGGCACGGGCGGTACTTGCAATGTCCGCGTCGATTCCGGGCCAAAACACAGTCTGCTTCGCCCGTCGCTTGGTGGCCTCCACTCCTCGATGGCTGTCGTGAAGGCGGGCCAAGGTATGGCGGCGTAGGGCAGCAGGAATAACTACTCGTGGGCCTTACAAGACGAGGTCTCCGTCACAATAGAGGTCCTCGCGTATCTTCCAGTACGGGAGTAGCGATTCATGAAGGTCGTATCGGTTCGATGGAAATCCCTGAGACACACAGTCGACGAGCCGGATGTAGGAAGGGTCGGCCCGGGCTGCGGTGCGGAGATCTTCAAGGGTCTTGTCTGCATCCGGTGCTGTAGACTCTTCTGATGTGAAGACAGCCTTCAATGAAACTACTGACTTGAGGGATGCAGCAGCTGTAGAACACAACATCTCGTCCTCTGGGGTGGGGCGACTGACAGGGGCGCGGGACAGGGCATCCGGGATGCACAACAGCTTACCCGCACGCCACACAGCCGTGAAGAGATAAGGCGAGAGCTTCTCTTTCAAACGTTGAAGGCGAGGATTCTCTACTGCATCCAAAGAGTAGTGATTGATTATAGGTACAAGAGGGAGATGATCCGTGAAGAGGGTGAAGTGCTGAAGTCCTATCAGGTAGAAACGGCACTTCGCCATCGCCCAGACAACAGCCAACATCTCCAGCTCAATCGTGGCATATCGGGTCTCGGCGTCCGTCAGGAACCGGGATCCACACTGAATTAAGCGGAGTTGTCCACCGCCATGGTCCTGCGACCAACGCCGTAGAGTCTGGAGGCATCAGTCTGGAGGACGGTGGGTAGGGCTGGGTCGTAACAGGCGAGGACAGGTGGACTCAAGAGGGTCTGCTTGACTCGCTGGAAGGCCTCTTGATGATCTAGGGTCCACAGGAATGTCCTCCTGGGGCTCAGCAGGGGGCGTAACGGCTGGGCTGCGGCGGAGATGTCAGGTGTGAATTCAGCCAGCTGATTGACCAGACCCAAAAAAGAACGGAGGTCTGTCAGGTTGGCAGGGGTTGGAAAATCCCTGATTCCACTTACTTTCTCCGGGTCAGCTGCGATGCCTGATACTGAGAGAGTGTACCCACAGAAGTTCACTGATGGAGCGGCGACTACAAACTTGTCAGCGTTGAGGGTAATCCCGTACTTTCGGCATCTGGTGAGAACTTCGTATATCCGGGAGAGGTGGGCACAGTAGTCTTCGTCGTGGAGTAAGATATCATCAACCACCTTGACACAATTCGTGACTCCTTGAAGGGCCGCGTCACCACGTTGACAGAATGCATCGCCCGTAGCGGCAAATCCCATGGGGCCTCTGCAATACTGGTATCTCCCAAATGGTGTGTTGAATGTAGACAAATGCTGGTCTTCTTCGGCCAACTCGATCTGCCAATAACCACATAAGGCGTCCATAGTTGTAAAAAACTTCGCCTTCGGGTCCACACTTCGAACAGCTGCGAAGGGTGTGGGTGAAGGGTGGGCTGGACGGGAAACTTGCTGGTTAAGTTTTGACAGATCGGTGGTGATCCGTACTCCACCACGAGGTTTGGCGACGGGGACGAGAGGGTGGCACCAAGGTGAAGGTTCGTCTCCAGCCGGTTTGATGATTCCCTGAGCAACCATGGAGTCAAGCTCTTGTCTAACTAGCTCCTTGTAGGCGTGAGGAATCAAACGAGTGGTCGTGGATGGCAAAAGGTGTAGCACCATCCTTAAGATGAATCTTCATAGGTGGACCCACCATCCACTTGAGTGGTGTGAATCCTAAAGATTTCTTATTAACCAACACGTCAGCAAACTCCTTGAGAAGTTAAGCTCTTGCGTCAGAAGGGGACGTGTTAGTAGAGATAGGGAATTCCTTCAACCTGTTGACATGGGTGATCTTTAAGATAGGTTTAGGGAATTCCTTGGAAATAATGGCCAACTCTTGACAATGGCCATATGATAAAAGCGGAGTCGGGGATACCATCATGAACATCAATCCGGGCTGAGCAAGACTGCTTACCAAAGGTAAGGGTAGCCCAGAAAGATCCCAAAGCTGGAGCCATCTTGGAACCATCAGCTGTCAGTTTCGTTGTCAGAGGAGGGGGCTGTAGGTTGCTCCTGGGTATTCCCAAACTTGCTAAGTGTTGTGGACCAATTACTGAGACGTCAGCACCGGTGTCAGGTAACATCTGAAGACTGGATGACGAGTTACCGTAAGAAATGACGACATTGATGTGCTGGGGCGTCGTGTCTGTGGAACTACATACACGACGGCAGGACCGACTGGACACAGCGTCTTGATGCTTGCCAGAAGGAGGGGGCACGCCAGCACTACCTGAGGATGACTTCTTGGATCCTAGGTGGCGTCGTTTCTGTGTCTTCTTACGACAACATTTGTCATAATGGCCCACACGACCCCAAAGTCTGCACTGAACTTTGCTAGCAGGGCACTTGACTGTATAAGCCCAGTGACCCTGGCGGTCGCAACTTCTGCAGACGCTTTGAGCAGCTGGGCACTGGGAGGCATTATGCTGTCTCGCACAGCTGTTACACAAAGCTGCTGCTGAAGGTGTAGCTGGAGGGTGAGGGGTGGGGTTACTTTGCTGCTTCTTACCCTTTCTGTAGGAAGACACCGCCCTCACCTGGTCAGGTTGTGAGCATAAAGCTGAAGTCGCACACCTGGCGGCCTCGTACGCTCGACATTTCGTAACAACATCTTGAAGGGAGGAAGTGGGGTCGAGGGAAATGAGACGCTGAACTAGCTCTTCATCTCGGACACCCGTTAAAATGATTGTCTTAAGTGGTGTCACTTCACAGACTTGAGAATGTCCGGGACAAACATCAACTTCCTCTGAACACCTTTTGAGCCTTAGAAAAAACGCGTCAAAAGATTCTCCATCAAGCTGTTTACATTGGAGGAGTTCTCTTCTCCTGAGTGCTTCGTTGCGCTGCCCCTTGACGTGTTCCTGCAACTTGTCGAGCACGGCCTCTACCGTCAGAGTTGTCGTAGGAGGCACTTGAAGTGTGTGCTCGAGCGTACGTTGTGTCTCTAAGGACAAGCACATACGAAGCTGTATCATTTGTTTCGGCTGTGATAAACTTGACAAGTCAACCATTGTTGCGTAGTCTTGCCAACGTCGACGCCATTCCCGAAACATATGATAAGAAGCGTCAGACATCAGAGAGGGAGGCGTCTGTACTGCAGCCTTTTGAGGTGTTGTTGATCCGACTCAGGGAAATGAGGTACCAGTACCTCTAGTCGCATCAACGTCAGTTGTAGCAGACGAATCTTGTATGGTAGATCGTTGTGGGGAGGCTAACAGAGAAATCAAAACTTCAAATCTGGCTTGATCCTCCTTTCTTCTAAGGTCATCCTCGCGTCTACGTATGCCTTCGAGTTCTCTGGGTGTTTGTTCCTCTTTGTGGCGTCGTCTTTCAGACCCTTTGTACCGAATTTCTTCCTCTTCTCTCCTTGCAATATCGTCCTGGTGTCGAGAAGTTTCCATCCACTTTATCAGTTGAAGGAGATCTGTGGACGCATGCATCGCAGGAGAGCTGGCTCGCTACGAGCGAGGAGATTCTGTGGGTGGCTGGGCGTTGTCACTGTGGGGAGCGTGGGGTGTAAGCGTGGGTGGGGAGAGGTCTCCCACACTAAAACTCGTAACCCCATCGTCCAGGGTATCGTTTTGATCCCTGTGAGACATGCCGACTGCTTCTGTACTCTATCTGTGCAAAAGACCGGGTCAGCCCCTCGTAATCTATGCACAGAATTACAGAAGACTGAAGTAAGTCACAAGAAAATAGAAGGTGAATGCGTGTGTGTGTGTGTCTGGCGGGAGGGGAGAGACTTGGCGGGCTGCCAGACGTAGGAGCAGTTGGGCAGCGTCGCGCAGGTTCCTCAGTCACCCTCAGACCAGAGACGGGAGAGCGCATACTGTCGGGCCGCTCCCTTAGTCATCTGACCGCAACTTGCACAGACAATTATGATTAAAATACACAGCACAGCACTTCACAAAACACTGTAAGCCTAAAGGCTTGTAGTAGTCTTGCTGTCGATCGTGAAGTCACTGAAGGAGACGCCATTAACAGAGTCCGGGTGGAAAGGCTTGGTCCACTGTATCTCACTGAGAAATAATCACTGCGCCATCTGACGTATTGTCACGGATACCCAAAAATGTTCTATACTACTGAGGGTATAACCAAACACTTGTTGTCTTAAAAGTAGGTTCTATTCTCGTACGGGAGATATATATATACAGTAGGACGCAGAAGCTCGCGTTCACACGCCACGAGGACTCTGTCCTCTCTCTCTACATCTATCTATGTATTACTACGCGCTGGCCTGTACAGATGCCAGCATTCACAAGCTAAATACATAAAGTATAAATATGATAATTTATATACATAATATGGTGCACAATAAATGGAATATTACATAGAATTAATACATGTTCTGCAATACTTTACTATATATAATTAATGGAGTAATATAAGAGTAATATAATAATACACAGCTGAAGGTACTACTTTGTGTCCATATCATACAAATGTTTACCTATTTCGCCCGTAAAATCTAAATTTGTCTAATTTAAAACCATTGTACGTGTTCGCTCCTGGTTCGATAGTTTGAGCACCTTTGTAATGTCCCCTTTGTTTAGCCCTGACTTCCATTTATGTACCTCTATCATGTCGCCCCTCGCTCTACATCTCTCGAGAGAGTGCAAATTAAGATGCTTTAACCTGTCTCTGTACTCAAGGTTCCTAATGCCCGGGATTAGTTTTGTCATTCTCCTCTGAATTCTTCCAAGGATTCTATATCCATTCTGTAATACGGTGACCAGAATTGAACTGCGTAATCCAAGTGAGGTCTCACAAGCTCAAGATATAGTCTTAAGATGATTTCGCTAGTCTTGTAACTAACACTCCTTGTATGAAACCCAAGTACTTTATTTGCTTTGTTTGAGCAAAAAAACACATTGTTTACTTGGCTTAAGATTCCTACTTATCATTAATCCTAAATCTCTCTCGCAGTCTGATTTCTCAATAACATTGTTGTTCATCTGGTAGCTGGTTTCCCTGTTTACATCTCCTATACTGAGTACTTTACATTTGTCCTCATTGAATTTCATCTGCCTTTTTCAGACCATTCGAAAAAATTGTTTAGATCTTTCTCTAGTTTTGAGGAGTCCTCGTCACTTATAATTAAACATCCTGTTTTAGTGTTAGGCTATCAACTGGTGACTTGGTGGGGAGCCTCACCTCAAACGGCACGTAACAAAACTATTGACAAACATTGCTGGTGTGGAGGTTAGTGGGATGACAAGCCAGGATGGCGTGATTTAAATAAGTGTTTATTCTAGTTTAGATGCTCACAAGTGATCGTGTGCACGTTCTTGCCCGGTTGCGAGTCGATGGTACAGTTTACCGAGGCGTGAAAGTTCGAACGCTCGTGCTTGGCTAGCGTGCAACCGCCGTCCGGCTGACAACGTAGAGCGACATCGTTTTCCAGATGGCTGTGGTTGTTATAATCATGGTCGTGGTTGTTATAATCATAGTCGTGGTTATTATAATCATGATCCTGGTTGTTATAACCATGGCCGTGGTTGTTATAATCATGGTCGTGGTTGTTATAAACATCGTCGTGGTTGTTATAATCATGTTCGTGGTTGTCATAATCACGGTCGTGGTTGTTATAATCATAGTCGTGGTTGTTATAATCATGTTCGTGGTTGTTATAATCATAGTCGTGGTTGTTATAATCATGGTCGTGGCTGTTATAATCATGGTCCTGGTTGTTATAATCATAGTCGTGGTTGTTATAATCATGGTCCTGGTTGTTATAATCATAGTCGTGGTTGTTATAATCATGGTCGTGATACTTGCAGTATGTAACATACTATAGGAAGGAATAGAATAAAGGTTAGAATAATTAGTTAAAGAAATATTCGCCATAAGGAGAGGTTAAAATCATAAAAAAAAATAAATATGAATCACCGATGATCATTCCGAGATAAATTATATTATGAAGAGAAGTGACCTTGATTCTGGTTAGATAAGTCACCATCTGCTTAAGTCATCACCTGTGTTAAGTCATCATTGTCATCATGTACGTTAGTCAGTTTTAGGCCCATCTCGCATGACTGACCGACCATCGATGTTCTTTCCGCACGAGGGTGTTAGTTTTCAGTGCGTCTTATTATTTACGCTGGTGGATGTAAGACCTCCTACACTCACTGACGCAGCTATGGTCAATTTGGTGTTATTCTTGTATATAAATGCCTTCTAATCTGTCTCAAGTCTATCCGTCCTGTCTATTGCCATCCCAACTATCTGTTCGTCTGCGGGGTGTTTGAATGTAAGCCCGTCTGTACTAATGTGAACCAGTCAGTCAGCTGTCTGTCTGTCATGTTAGTTGCCATATTGTCTATTTGTGCATGTATGAATCTCTCTATTTTTGTCAACCTCCTGTCTGTTTCACTGTCTATATTTACCCTGTGTCTATTGTAGTCATCTTCTCCATGTATTTCTGTTATTTTCTTTTTATCTCTTCTCACAGGAATAAGTATACACTGTAGCTGTAAGGTCGTCTGGTAAATTTGAAACTGCGCATCCAGACGCATGATGAAACTCAGCTCGCCCCACCTGCCATCTCTAACTATTTCTGTTTCCCCTTCTTTATTTGTTATTCTCCTTACTCATCTTCCTTCCTTTACTAATCCGGACAACATTAAAAAGAAACGTAGGCTCAGAAAAAAAGTGGCAGGAGGAGGAGGGAGCCGAATACCATAACTGCAATCGTGGGCTGGGTGCGCCAAGTCCGTAGACTTGCATCGTTTTCCAGCGTAAATAAAATGGTTATGTATTGGCTTCCTAAAGAAACCATCGATATGGGACCAGGTTTGTTCCACTGAACAAATTTTTTTGCGATTTTTCCACCAAGTTTGATGAAAAACGATTGTGCCGTTTCGGCTGCCCAGAGCAGACAGACACACACACACCCCCCTAGTGCTATAGTATATTAGATTACTCTGGATGATAGACTGTAAATAATGTACAAATGTTATAAACCCACATTTATATAATATTACTGACTTTATATTTGACAGAGGCTAATGCAACGTGTGTGTGCTATAATAATAATAATAATAATAATTAACGGTTTATTGAAAGAGCTTGGCAGCCAGAGGGCTGAAAATATACAGTTACATATTTGGGG
This sequence comes from Homarus gammarus, assembly GCA_958450375.1. Taxonomy (NCBI): domain Eukaryota; kingdom Metazoa; phylum Arthropoda; class Malacostraca; order Decapoda; family Nephropidae; genus Homarus; species Homarus gammarus. The sequence continues at coordinate 4,219 of CAUDMG010000896.1, read as the reverse complement.
AATGGGGTTTCGAATTACAAATAATATACAAGTAACATAAGTGACACAAATAAGACATATAATAACTAGATGGGGAAAAGCTCAAACTACAGTTCATTTCAACATAGTGACAGTGCAAGGAGTAGTGTTTACTGGGAGTGAATACACTGGTTTATTACAAGTTATTGATAATTTTTACAATGGTTGGGGACTGGGCTGTTCTTATATCGATCTGTTCTTGCACGTATGTGCAGGATGCGGTTGTGGTTTCGAAGAGCTATTCTCGGACTAGGGATCTCAGGTGGTAGTAGGAGCGGTGTCGAGGATGGTGTAGAAGCTTCTTACCAAATTTGCAGATGAGGTCGTGGTGATGGCCAGGTGAGAGTCGAAAGGGTCAGTGTGTGAGGGCTTCTTGATATGTGGAGTAGGAAGGGGAGAGAATAATCTTGCATGCCCTCTTTTGCACTTTTTCTTGGTGTTTACGTTGTGTGGCATTTAGGGAGGAAGACCAGGTGGGGGAGGCATAGGTGAGCTTGGGAAGTATGAATGTTGTGTAAACACTGAGGAGCTCGTGTTGCAGGAAACTCCGAGGGACTAGTCGGCGGAGGAGGTGGAGACGGAAGCTGGAGGATTTGACAACTTCACTGACGTGTGGTTTCCAATTTAGTTTGTTGTCTATGGTGACGCCGAGGAGCTTCGGGAATCTACAACCTGGAGTGTGTTCGGACCTAGAGTAATGAAAGGAGGTGGGACAATGTCGGAGGAGAGGTTGATGTGCATAACCATGGTCTTGGTATGGTTGATGGTGACATGGTTGTGGTGGCCCAGTTTTGTAGACTGTTCAATAAATCCTGAAGGGTGTGTGTGTGTGTGTGTAATAATAATAATAATAATTAACGGTTTATTGAAAAAAAATTCTGCAGCCGAAGGCTGAAAATATACATTGGACATAAATGACTTATTACATACATTGGTGGTTTAACAAAAAGCCTTCATTAGAGAAAGGTAAAGGAACATACAGTGAACATACAGATTAATGTAGGTGTTGAACAGCAAACTCGTAGTGTAGTAACTCCCTCCCAGATGGTGTTAGGAGGAACTCACGTGGTGTAGTAGTTCCCTCAGATGGTGTTATGAGGGACCTGGCATGGTGTAGTAATGCCCTCACAGATGGTGTTATGAGGAACCTCACGTGGTGCAGTAACTCCTTCACAGATGGTGATGAGGGGCATCACGTGGTGTAGTAATTCCCTCACAGATGGTGTTATGAGGGGCCTGACATGGTGTAGTAATTCCCTCACAGATGGTGTTATGAGGGGACCTCACGTGGTGCAGTAATTCCCTCACAGATGGTGTGATGAGGGACTTGACGTGGTGTAGTAATTCCCTCACATATGGTGTTATGAGGGACATGTGGTGTAGTAATTCCCTCACAGATGGTGTTATATGAGTGAGGTTTGGTCTTAGGCCTTCCTATCGCAGACGGATTAACACATCGCTGGTTGTTGTTTGGTCCCACGGGCCGTTATCACTGGGTACCTGGGACCTCACTGTGTGAAAGTTAGCTTGGGTACGACTGTTACTGTTGAGTTGTTCTCACTGACTTTAGCACTGTTCACCGCTGTTCACCTCTGTTTAACACTGGTTCCGTTCCTTTCCTAAATGAAATTGTAACTTCTGGCGAGAACTTGTTGATATTCCGGTGGGGAGGAGGGCTCAGGGGAGGGGGTTGGTATGGGCCAACTTAACAGTTGACCTGGCTGCTCCGAGAGGAGCGCCAGGTACGTCTTGACCCTTCGGTGGTCAAGGATGTAGTGTGTGTGTGTGTGTGTGTGTGTGTGTGCGTGCGCGCGCGTGGTCACTAATACAGTGTGGTGTTGGCAGGTGGGTGTGGTCACTAATACAGTGTGGTGTTGGCAGGTGGGTGTGGTCACTAATACAGTGTGGTGTTGGCAGGTGGGTGTGGTCACTAACAGTGTGGTGTTGGCAGGTGGGTGTGGTCACTAACAGTGTGGTGTTGGCAGATGGGTGTGGTCACTAGCAATGTGGTGTTGGCAGGTGGGTGTGGTCACTAACAGTGTGGTGTTGGCAGGTGGGTGTGGTCACTAATACAGTGTGGTGTTGGCAGGTGGGTGTGGTCACTAATACAGTGTGGTGTTGGAAGGTGGGTGTGGTCACTAATACAGTGTGGTGTTGGCAGGTGGGTGTGGTCACTAATACAGTGTGGTGTTGGCAGGTGGGTGTGGTCACTAACAGTTTGGTGTTGGCAGGAGGGTGTGGTCACTATACAGTGTGGTACTGGCAAGTAGATGTGGTCACTAATACAGTGTGGTGTTGGCAGGTGGGTTTTTGGGTGGTTACTAAACAGTGTGATGTTGGCAGATGGGTGTGATCACTGGCAGTGTGGTGTTGGCAGGTGGGTTGTGGTCACTAGGAGTAGTGGGTGTTGGCAGGTGGATGTGGTCAACTATACAGTGTGATGTTGGCAGATGGTTGATCATGGCAGGGTGGTGTTGGCAGGTGGGGTAGTCACTAGGAGTGTGGTGTTGGTAGGTGGGTGTGCGTCACTAATTCAGTGTGGGTTGGCAGGTGGGGTGTGGCACTACACAGTGTGGTGTTGGTAGGTGGGTGTGGTCACTAATATAGTGTGGTGCTGGCAGGTGGGTGTGTCACTAACAGTGTGGTTGTGGCGGTGGTTGCAATGGGTGTGGTCATTAATACAGTGTGGTGTTCTCAGATGGGTGTGGTCACTAGCAATGTGGTGTTGGCTGGGGTGTGTGGTCACTAACAGTGTGTTGTTGGTAGGTGGGTGTGGTCACTAATACAGTGTGGTGTTGGCAGGTGGGTGTGGTCACTAATACAGTGTGGTGTTGGCAGGTGGGTGTGGTCACAAACAGTTTGGTGTGTGGCAGGTGGGTTGTGGTCACTATACAGTGTGGTACTGGCAGGTGTGTGTGGTCACTAATACAGTGTGGTGTTGGCAGGTAGGTGTGGTCACTAACAGTGTGAGTTGGCAGGTGGGTGTGTGATCATAATACAGTGTGGTTTGGCAAGTGGGGTGTGGTCACTAACAGTGTGGTGTTGGTAGGTGGGTGTGGTCACTAATTAGTGTGGTGCTGGCAGGTGGGTTGTGGTCACTAATACAGTGTGGTGTTAGCAGGTGGGTGTGGTATTAATACAATGTGGTATGTTGGCAGGTTGGTGTTGACACTATTACAGGGTGGTGTTGGCACGTTGGTCTGGTCGTTAATACAGGGTGGTGTTGGCAAGTGGGTGTGGTCACTAGCAGTGTGGTGTTGGGTTAGCAGGTGGGTGTGGTCACTAACAGGTGGTGTTGGTAGCGTGGGTGTGGTCACTAACAGTGTGGTGTTGGCAGCGTGGGTGTGGTCACTAACACAGTGTGGTGTTGGCAGGTGGGTGTGGTCACTAATACAGTTCTGTTGTGGTGTTGGCAGGGCAGGGGCGTGGTCCCACTAACAGGTGTGTGGTTGTTGGCCGAGTGCGTGGGTGTGGTCACTAACACAGTGTAGTGTTAGACAGCGATGGAGTGAGTAATTTTAGATATTCTCGTGAGCAATACCAGTGTGGTGTTGGCAGGTGGGTGGCCGGTCACTAATTACCAGTGTCGGTGGTGGCAAAGTGGGTGTGGTCAATAGCAGTAGTGGTGGGGTACAGGAGGTGGGTGTTGTCACTAACAGTGTTGGTGTTGGTCCCCCCCCAGCGTTGGTTTGTTTTTTCGTGGGCCACTCAACCTGTGTGGGTGTTGATCAGCGTGGGTGGGGTCACTAATACAAGTGTGGGTGTGGTTGGCAGCGTGGGTGTGGTCACTAATACAGTGTGTGGTCGTGGGCAGGGGGTGTGGTCACTAACAGTGTGGTGTTCAGTGGCAGGTGGGTAATGGTCACTTAACTACAGTGTCGGTGTTGGCCAGGTGGGTGTTCGTGGTCACTAATAACAGCGTGGTGGTGTTGGCAGGTGGGTAGCCCTTGTGGTCACTAACAGTGTTGGTCTGTTGGCGGGAAGGTGGTTTGTGGTCACTAACAGTGTGGTGTTGGCGGCCATGGGCTGTTACCAGCACTTGCGTCATTTGTTGTGTAGTTACTCAGGAATTATCTTAAATATAAACAATAACAAATACCCAAAGTTTCTGTTGGCTGTTCGAAAAAGAAGGATTAGTGAAAATAAAGAATTTACCAACCAATTTGTTTGGCTGCTGAGGTCAGATTATGTAAGATTATCA
>CAUDMG010000895.1:122500-123717 GCA_958450375.1 Homarus gammarus | reverse complement strand
TGTGAGGGAGGAGGTGTGTGTGTGTGTGTGTGTGTGAGGGAGGAGGTGTGTGTGTGTGTGAGGGAGGAGGTGTGTGTGTGTGTGAGGGAGGAGGTGTGTGTGTGTGTGTGTGTGTGTGAGGGAGGAGGTGTGTGTGTGTGTGTGTGGGGAGGAGGTGTGTGTGTGTGTGTGTGTGTGTGAGGGAGGAGGTGTGTGTGTGTGTGTGTGAGGGAGGAGGTGTGTGTGTGTGTGAGGGAGGAGGTGTGTGTGTGTGTGTGTGTGTGTGTGAGGGAGGAGGTGTGTGTGTGTGAGGGAGGAGTTGTGTGTGTGTGTGTGAGGGAGGAGGTGTGTGTGTGTGTGTGTGTGTGAGGGAGGAGGTGTGTGTGTGTGTGTGTGTGAGGGAGGAGGTGTGTGTGTGTGTGTGAGGGAGGAGGTGTGTGTGTGTGTGTGTGTGGGAGGAGGTGTGTGTGTGTGTGTGTGTGTGAGGGAGGAGGTGTGTGTGTGTGTGTGTGAGGGAGGAGGTGTGTGTGTGTGTGTGTGTGAGGGAGGAGGTGTGTGTGTGTGTGTGTGTGAGGGAGGAGGTGTGTGTGTGTGTGTGGGAGGAGTGTGTGTGTGTGTGTGAGGGAGGAGGTGTGTGTGTGTGTGTGTGTGTGAGGGAGGAGGTGTGTGTGTGTGTGTGTGAGGGGAGGTGTGTGTGTGTGAGGGAGGAGGTGTGTGTGTGTGTGTGAGGGAGGAGGTGTGTGTGTGTGTGAGGGAGGAGTGTGTGTGTGTGTGTGTGAGGGAGGAGGTGTGTGTGTGTGAGGGAGGAGGTGTGTGTGTGTGTGTGTGTGTGAGGGAGGAGGTGTGTGTGTGTGAGGGAGGAGGTGTGTGTGTGTGTGTGAGGGAGGAGGTGTGTGTGTGTGTGTGTGTGTGTGAGGGAGGAGGTGTGTGTGTGTGTGTGAGGGAGGAGGTGTGTGTGTGTGTGTGTGTGAGGGAGGAGGTGTGTGTGTGTGTGTGTGTGTGTGAGGGAGGAGGTGTGTGTGTGTGTGTGTGTGAGGGAGGAGGTGTGTGTGTGTGTGTGTGAGGGAGGAGGTGTGTGTGTGTGTGTGTGTGTGTGAGGGAGGAGGTGTGTGTGTGGGGGTGTGTGTGTGTGTGAGGGAGGAGGTGTGTGTGTGTGTGTGTGTGTGAGGGAGGAGGTGTGTGTGTGTGTGTGTGTGAGGGAGGAGGTGTGTGTGTGAGGGAGGTGTGTGTGTGTGTGT
>CAUDMG010000895.1:5000-112500 GCA_958450375.1 Homarus gammarus | reverse complement strand
GTCTGAGGGAGGAGGTGTGTGTGTGTGTGTGTGAGGGAGGAGGTGTGTGTGTGTGGGGGAGGGGAGGTGTGTGTGTGTGTGAGGGAGGAGGTGTGTGTGTGTGTGTGAGGGAGGAGGTGTGTGTGTGTGTGTGTGTGTGAGGGAGGAGGTGTGTGTGTGTGTGTGTGTGTGTGTGTGAGGGATTGATTTTGATTTGATTTTGCCGCTTGCAGCGGCTACTTTATTGTGCACCCCACACTCATCCTGTGAGCGGTAGTGCAAAAGGATTACAGAGTAGGGTTTACAAAGGGTCATAATAATTAACCCCCGTTGTCAGGATATTATGGCACTGAAAGTTACACAGAATTTCATTTACATTATTTGTTTAGTTCTATACATAAAGGGTAACCTATTCACAAATGCGTGAGAACAGGCGTGTGAGGCAGTATGTCTGGCCTCACACTTTGTTATTCACATTTACGTGGGAGGTATTCAAGCACATTGCGTATTTGGTTCTGTACATGAGAACTGATATAGTTACTACTAAGTGCAAAAAAGTGGATACAATCTTAATATGTCGGCTATCTTGCCATTAGAGATGAAGTGTTGTGCCATTTCACACACAGTGTGCTTGGACCTGTCCCAAAAAGGTTCTATCTTCACACAGTCGAGGACGTAGTGTTCAAGTGTGTGGCCATATGTATGGCCACACACTTTACATTTAGTTTTGTTTACATCTGCTTGAGGAACATACTGCCAAAGGTACTTATATCCTAACCTTAATCTAGCGGTTACAACATCTTGTAATCTAGTGATCTTGTTACTTGCTCCATATACATGTTTCACTTGATACAACTCATCATGGTAACCTATGGATCGACTAGTGCCTGTTTGCACTTGTCTACTTGCGTCAAACCCATCAATAAGTTCTTTCCTAATTACAGTTTTAAGGGTTCTTTTTGACAGACCCAAATTGTATTCAACGGTGTCTTTGTTAGACGCGAGTTTGGCGAGGGCATCAACTCTGTCATGTTTTATGAGGCCTATGTGAGAGGTGATCCACAACAGTTTGACCCTGACACTCCGGTCAACAAGGCACGCATATTAGTGTCTGGCTTCAGAGACAAGAGCGTGACAACCTGTGTCGAGGGTTCAAGGGCAAGTAGTGAGGATAGAGAGTCAGTGATGATGAGACTGTCAGTAACAGTGGCTTCAATGAATTTAATAGCTGTGAGTATGGCAACTAATTCAGTTTGTAGAGTGGATGCCCAGTTGTTAATTCTAACTCCTTTCTCAATTATATTACCGTCAGGTTGAGTCACAATAATAGCACTTCCAGCCCTCCCACAGGCGGTGTTTAGAGATCCATCAGTGTAGATGGTCTGTGTGATATTATCATCAGTCTGTAGAGTGTGTATGTGTTCAAGAGCTCTCAATTTGGCAGTGTGTTGGAGATAAATGCTTTGTATAATTAATTTTTTATGCGGATACGTCGGTATTGTGATATCGAAGGGAACTGTCCGCCAGGGTGGCAGGAAGCGCTGTTGTGTCTCAACTATGTACAGGTGGTCTAGTCCAAACATCTTCATATGTGTAGCTGTAGTTTGGATCCATTTAGACTCAGTAGTCCCATGGTTCATACATTCTAGCAATTTTAAGGAAACAATGTTATCAGGATCACCACGCAGAAGCCTCAGGGCTATCATGAGGTTGACTTCAATTATTCTATCTTTAACACTGGGTATACCTAGTTCTTTCCTCATATTAAGTACTTTAGTGCTCATGGGACATCCTAGGATAATTCTGAGGGCTTTATTTTTCATTTTCTCGAGCTTGTCAACGCCTTTTCCGTCACGAATGACCAGGGCTGGTGCGTGGTAATCTATCAGAGATCTTATATAGCCTAGGTACATTGTTTTAACAATTTTAATATTAGCACCATAGTGCGGGCTGTACCCCGCTACACTTCTAAGAGGTCTCAGTCTGTCAGTACATTGGCGGGTTAGCTGTTGTATGGCAGGTAGGGTACAAGGGACGGAAACACCAAGATATTTAAAAGAAGAAACATAGTCAATAGTGTTGTTACCTATCTTGAACTTGGCGGGGCCGCGTTTGCGGTTACCAGCTTGTTTGTTGAACACCTTAGCTTTGTCAGTGGAGATAATAAGACCGAGGTTCTCACAGGCTGCGTATACATGGTTCAGGGTGGTTTGCATTTCACGATGAGTTTTAGTATGTATAAGAATATCATCAGCATAGCTGATTGAGATATTGCTGGGGTTGTCTGGTATTAAATTTAATAATGCATTCATAAGCACATTGAACAAAGTGGGGCTAAGTACTCCACCTTGAGGGGTACCAAGTTGCATATCTTTAACTTCACTTTTGTAACCCTGAAACAGTGCAGCAGCCCTTCTGTTGGTTAGGTAACCACTTATCCAGTGTAGCAGCCTACCTCCTATATCCATTTTGGCTAGTTCGTACAATATCAGTTGCCTATTGGCATTATCAAATGCAGCTTTTAGGTCAAGGAATGTGGTGTATCTGTGCCTTTCATTACCATGCACAGTTAGGAATGTGGTGATGCAATTATGTACACCTTTACCATGGGTGAAGCCATTTATGTTAGGAGACATGTGTTCTCTAATTCTATATAAGAGTCTGCCAAGAACCATCCTCTCAAAGGTTTTACACAGGCAGCTGGTTAGTGATATGGGACGAAAAGCATCAGGCTGTCCTGGTTTCGGTATTGGTACAACAATACTGCTGGTCCATGATGTGGGTAGTTGGCCCTCGGCATGACTCATATTGTACAATACCAACAATGGATTGCCTGGCACGCGCCTTAGTAGTCTAATGATGTTGTAGGTTACTCCGTCCTCTCCAGGGGAAGTAGACCTACCCCTGGCGAGGGCGGCGTCAAGCTCCCACTCAGTATATGGAACATCACACTCATCTTGCTGTTTGCCCAGCATAAAGCTAATAAGATTACTTCTCTCTACAGACTTCGCATCAAGGAGTCCCCGAGTCCCAGCTGGTAACATGTCATAGCTCGACACATGAGCCCACTTTGTTATTAGCTCATTCGACTTTTGCAGAGGGTTTGGATGGGAGACGTGTCTTCTGTTTTTACCTCTGATTATGTTTATGTCTTTCCAGGCTTTGCTGAGGGATGTGTGTTGGTTCAGGCTGTTGACATATGTCTCCCATGCATTTTGTCTGAGTTCGTTTACACGTTCCCTGACAGCAGCAAGGGAAGCTTGATGCAATTGTAACATTTGAGGTGTTCTAAATTGTCTGTAACCCTTACCCACCCTCCTGACCCTAGTCCTGAGTTTTTTCAGCTCAGGGTCATTATAGCACTGCTGTTGCCTGTTCCCATTATGCTGACCACATTTTCTCCTTTTTTTGGTGGAGGCATTGTTGATGAAGTATACATAAGTCCTATCTATCAGATCGTCATGGAAACTTTGGTAGTTGTCAGGCTTGTATTCCTTGTACCAGTCATGGATGAAGTCTATGAACTGGCTTTCATATTCTTGCTTGACTGTGATTCTACGTCTGTTGAGTTTACCACCAGTGGGGGTGTCATTGGCTACATGTATACTAGCTTGGATTGGGCTGTGGTCAGACATAAGATCAGTGACAACATCAGAGCTATGAGTTGTGTATGATAGATTAAAGCCAATACATTTGTCTAGACCCCCGCCATAGATGTGTGTTGGTTCATTATTACCTCTAATTTGAACATCTTCACATGCGCTGAGAAGTAAGATAAGTCTCCTACCATTGGTGTTAGTGGTGGAGTCACCTAATTTCTTGTGTCTAGTATTCAGGTCACCCATCAGTGTGTAAAAAATCTGGGAGATCTGTGTACTGAAGCTGATCTGAGGGAGCATAGGCGTTTAGCACGTTGAGTGTGGAGTTGCCCAGGTGGATAGTGATCCCATGGTACTGAAGGTTGGTAGTCTTTTTGGATACAAGAGGTACATGCGGGAGTGACTTCTTAACATACATCAAACATGTGTGAGTAGAACTAGGATCATAATACACATAATTGGGCAGACTGGGTGGGGGCTTACCATTAGGTGTGAGACACTTCTGCAGACACACAATATCGAAGTCCTCAGTCACAACTTTGTGGTGTAGGTCAGGGTATCGTTTTCTAAGGGATGAGATGTTCCAACTCATCACCTTCACCGCTCTGTATCTTTGCCTGGTATTAACACTGGCCATTATGAAATGTATTTGGAACTTTGTCTGGTATTAACACTGGCCATTTTGAAATGTATTTGGAAAGAAGCAAAAGGCACTGTATGATACTGTTCTTTTCTGCGCTGCCTGTCCCTTCGGCAGGCAGTAGGCCAGTTAACCTTTTTGAAACATTTCTGGAGCATGTACGGCTCAACAATTGTTGTATTTCATTGGCAGACAACAACACACTTTGGTTACACTCGACATCACCACCATTTTCTGTTTGTGCTTGTTCATCTTCACTGACCATGTCCACAGAGGCATCAGTAGAACTGTTACCAGTATCACTATTTTCCTCTGCGTGGACACTAGTTCCTGGTGGGTCTTGAGTTTCCACCTCTGGTACTGACATCTGAATGTCTTCAGTTTGACTGTAATTTTTCCGTAGCTGCTGCACTGTGTTGGTGGTGTTTTTTTCCTTTAGTGTATCACAGAGGCTCCTTAACATTTCAGTTTGAGCTGTAAACTGAGCTTTGAGTTCTTTAATTTCATTTTTCAAATCATTGATCTCTTCACGTTTTCCGTGTTCACGGAGTGTGTTGGCAGCTACCTGTTGTGTCGGTACGTCTGTGTTGCCCCATGCTGATCTTTCGATGACTGCTGGTGATGATCCTGGAGCTTTGGTGGGGAGGGCGGGCCAGGGGTTGGCTGTAGGGAGTACCCTAGCAGCATTAGTGTTTCTTGAGACCTGCCTGGGTGGCGGGTCTGGGCGCTGAAGGGGTTTAGGAGCTCTAGAACAGTCAGGGTGCCATACAGGAACTCCAACTGTTTTGCAGTTAATACACTTCTGTTGGATGACACCCCCTTGAGCAACTGTATCTCTGCAAACCTGTGTTGCATGTTGCCTTGAGCAGAGACCACACCACGGCTTAGTCGAGGGGCATAACCGGGCCACATGGCCCCAGTTCTGACAGTTGTAACACCTCCGGTTAGGGGGCTGATAGAGAGTTACCTTCAAAGTCCGATAGGCACCACGGACTCAAATGGTCTTGGGTAGGTCTTCCGAGCCAACCCAGTCTGCAATGACTGCATTCTTGCCCCTGAGTCGCTTCGTCCTTCTGATGTAGGGATGAGCTTCTAGGAGTGTAGGGGTCTGGTACTGGTCGAGCCCTATGATTAAGATGGTTTTCTTGCTCGATGGTTGGGATGATTGTTCCATGGTTATTCCCCTTATGCTATTGGTGAGGAGATCCTGTATGACTGCTGGGTCGTTTCTAATCAGAACATGATCTTGTGTACCGACTCTGAACTGAAACTCAGCCTCAGGGTATTTGTCTTCCACATCGTTCAGCCAGAGATACTTGTCTTCAGGTGATGTACCTTCAGGGAAGTATAATCTTACTCTCATGAGGGGTTGTGGTTGTAGTTGATGGTCTCTAAGTCTTTCTGCCTTTTCGGCCTTCCGCTTGTTCCTGGACTGAACTAGTTGAAAGCCATCTTCTCCGTTGGTGTCAAGGTCAACACCACACTCGCCTGGCTCACTCAGTGCATTAGGAGAGTTAAAGCGAGCAGCTGGGTCTCCAGTCAACTCAGACATGGTGGAGTTACAGGGCTCGACTTATATGCCTACGTCAGAGGGCCGAGGACTGCTTGGCACTCCTAGAAAGTCAGCGGTGGTTGGGAGGCGTAACCCTCTTAGAGGACAAAGGACACTGGCAACTACAGTGTATTAGCGGTGTGAGGGGGGGCCATGAGCGGGCCTCCCGCGGAGGGAGTGTGGTGTCGGGGGGACTAAGGTAACAGGAGTTTTCTCAGTTTATAAACACTTTTATTACACTACACTTGTTCTTAATAGCATGTCTGTTTTTCTGGTTAGATACAGTATCAAAGTCAATTTTAGTTTCAAAAGAACTAACCAGCTTGGCACACTATGAGGACGGGGGTTTGTGTAAATAAACCCTCACCACATGGCCGAGCACCTACACCTACACACGACACAGTGCTCAACACACGGTAGTTCACTTGTTATACAGGCAACATATTTGCAGTTGTTGACCTATCCCCACCCTACTGGGTGGTGTTGTGTTATTTCGAAGTCAAGTGTGAAGCCGACCCACTGTTGTTCTCAGGGTGGACTGATTAGCACCTCCTTGTCAGGAGATGGCCGTCAGTTCCCAGCGGTGCTTATCTCACTGGCGGGTCACGGCTCTCACTGGTACTGTCTAGTACTGAATTCACTGGCTTAAACACTGTTCTTAACTGTTCAACACTGGTTCCACTTCTTTCCGAAACGAAATGTCACTTTTGATTATGTTGATATCCCGGTGGTGAGGATGGGTCGGGGAGAGGGACGTGGGGAATGGGCCGAGCATTGGCCAAGGGTGAGAGCTGCTCAGCAGGAGCAGCGCCTAAATAGGTCTTGACCCTACGGTGGTCAGGTCATCACTGTGTGTGAGGGAGGAGGTGTGTGTGTGTGTGTGTGTGTGTGTGTGTGTGTGTGTGTGTGTGTGTGTGTGAGGGAGGAGGTGTGTGTGTGTGTGTGTGTGAGAGAGGAGGTGTGTGTGTGTGTGTGTGAGGGAGGAGGTGTGTGTGTGTGTGAGGGGAGGTGTGTGTGTGTGTGAGGGAGGAGGTGTGTGTGTGTGTGTGTGTGTGAGGGAGGAGTGTGTGTGTGTGTGTGTGTGAGGGAGGATGTGTGTGTGTGTGTGTGTGTGTGTGTGTGAGGGAGGAGGTGTGTGTGTGTGGTGTGTGTGTGTGTGTGAGGGAGGAGGTGTGTGTGTGTGTGTGTGAGGGAGGAGGTGTGTGTGTGTGTGTCTGAGGGAGGAGGTGTGTGTGTGTGCCTGTGAGGGAGGAGGTGTGTGTGTGTGTGTGTGTGAGGGAGGTGTGTGTGTGTGTGTGTGTGTGTGTGTGTGAGGGAGGAGGTGTGTGTGTGTGTGTGTCTGAGGGAGGAGGTGTGTGTGTGTGCGTCTGAGGGAGGAGGTGTGTGTGTGTGTGTGTGAGGGAGGAGGTGTGTGTGTGTGTGTGTGTGAGGGAGGAGGGCTGTGTGGGTGTGTGTGTGAGGGAGGAGATGTGTGTGTGTGTGTGTGTGTGTGTGTGTGTGTGTGAGGGAGGAGGTGGCATCCATATAATCAAAAGCATTTGTTCTTCTCCTTAACCTCTCGTTTTCTGCTTCATAAGCCAGGGCACTTCCAACTTCCTTGTTCAGAGGCAACTTGTTAGATGGCAGAGGCATCCGAACCCCGAACACCTTATCGTTACCCTGGCGCAGCTGAGTGTTGCTAATCTTAGGACGACCCATCTTGGTGGCGGCCCTTTGAACTAACTGCAAAACAACACAGAAAAAACAACTTTCAGCACTTCAATATCACCACCTATTGAACAATATTTTATTCAAAAGTACGGACTGAGATTTTGTCCTTAACTGTCCAAGTCAAGCTACTTGGGCTGAATTCGTTGATCAGTCCTGGGACGAATATTACCAACGGCGTGAATAGATTCCGTGGAATAAATTCAGGGCATTCCCGTCCAGGGAGCCTCAACAAACTCTGTAAATATTGCCATTGGCCTGCCATTGGCACATATACGGAGTTTGGTAATGTTCCATGAGCGGGAATGTCCTGAATTCATTCCACGGAATCTATCCACGCTTTTGGTAATATTGGGCCCTGGTTTTCGAAATATACGTATGTGGTGACTTGCAGCAAAAATATCGGCATAATTTGTAGCGCATTGAGTTGTAAAACAATAGCATATTATGAACCAGTGTGCACAGTAGTCGAATAATCCAATTCAATAACTTGATTTTAACAGGTTGTGCCACATTGCCAGTCCCTTTATTATTTACAGTTTTTTCGCGTTTTTCATGCCAAACCCAAAAGTATCCACAAACCTTCTAATGCAATGATGTAAAAAACTCAAACATATTCGGAATTAGCGTGGCCGATAGACAAATAATCCAACCCAAGCAATTAGATTTTGAAAACTTTTGCAAAACTGTCACTCCCTATTATCCAGCATACCATCTGTGGATGTAGGCCTTGAAGTGCAGTTTAAGATTATCTGGGATATTAATTCTGAGCTTAGGATGGGGTTCACACTTGACATCAGCAACAGTGTATTCAGTAAGTATTGCATAATGATCACTGACCTTAGCCTTGACATTACTGTCTACTAGGTTATACCCAATCACATAATCAAGTCTGTCCCCCATCAGATGTGTCACTTTGTCTGTGTCGTATACAGTGATATTATGATTATTGATGTAATTCACGAACACCCTCCCATTAGAGTTCATTACACCGAACATATATGTTATACAGCGAAAATTGACTGTTTGCTGTCTTTACTGTAAATTGTTGATAGTGAATACTTTCATCATTGTGAGTTTTAATCCATTTACAGACCAGACCATTCTTTACATAAGTGAGCAGGCCACTTCCTGCTCCACTATTATATGCTATAAACCCAGCTATCCTGGGTGCAGCTTTCTTCTGGGTGCTGGACGTGTAAGGCTCTTGTAAATCAATTACATCAATGTCAAAAACTTTAACAAACCATTGTAGGTCATTAATTCTGCGATTAACACTCCGGATGTTCCATGAAATGAACCTGAGCGTTCGTGTTACTTTTCCCACCTTGAATTTAGCGTAGAGTCGCACGCTGGCTTCATAGATCAGCCTGACCAATAAGCTGACCATTCCAAGTTCTGTACCTCTGGATTTCCTGATAATGTTCTTCACAGCCCTTATTCCAGTAGGATTTTTATACGCGGGTTCCTTCATCAGTCCCGCGAGTTCCTCCTCCGCAAACAATGGAAAACTTACAGGGTCATGAACAGTCTTTAGACCTGGGACTATTATAGAGACCACGCTGGCAGTCTGGGGCTCATTCTCCCCATCCATGCTTCCATTACTATCGGTCTCGCTCTGGCTACTCACCCTCAAGTTGGCATCATTATGAGAGGAGGCACGAGCTCCTTCAGAAGCTCCACTAACACTATCACTGTCATTGTTCACTGGTACACTTACTTGGCAGGCTTTAACCTGACCTGCATTGGCTAACGAAGGAGAGTCACTGTGCCTGTTGACTTCAGGTGGTGGAGGCGATCCGGCCGCATTGGCATCACTGAGTGGGACTGCTATTGTGGATGGAGGCGACCTCCCAGGACGACTGGGGTGCAAGACCGTCACACCCTCCTCCCTGGACCTGGGACACTGCCCCCTGGATGGGGAGGTGTTGCTGTTGATTTCAGGTGCTGTAGGCGACCCCGCAGTGTTGCTGTTGGCATCACTGAGTGGGACCGCTTTTGTGGGTGGAGGCGGGCTCCCAAGGCAACCTGGATGCCAGGCCGTCACACCCTTCTTCCTGCATCTGGCACACTGCCACTCAAGTGGGGAGTCCTGCTCTCTCCCCTCCTGAGAGGCACCTTCCTTGATGGGGCAGCTGCTTGTGCTATGCATTCCTGCGCAGAAGCCGCAGGTGGCTGGCTTGTGACAGTATTTCGCCACATGATTGACCCCGAAGCAGTTGTAGCACACCACAGGGGGAGGAGTCCACCGACTGATGTTACTAGGGGTACCGTACGTGCTGCCAAAGAAGCAGTACTCCTCAGGAGGTGGTTCCTTCCTTTTCCAAACAATGATGATCCTACTAAGTTGTGCACCATCCTTATAAAGTCTTCTTGCACTGTGGACGCCCTGAAGTGACAGAGCTCTCTTGGGGGGAATACCCTTGGGGAATTGGGTGACAAGGTATTCCTTCATTTTTTGGGGTCGAACAGGTTCATCTCGCTTAATAAGCTGTATTGAGCCGACCTTTCCATCAATGAAGCGTTGGATAGCATCCGTCTCCTCTTGGCCTACATAGACAAAACTAGGTATACTAGTGAGATGATGGAGGTCAGGGGCAGGGGAAGCGAGAGAGAGGGAGACTTGTTTATGTCTGAGGGGAGGGGTGAGGGGAGGGTGTGACGAGTGGTGAGGGTTACAGTTTGCCCTCACACCAAGGGGAGACTGAGGAGATGGATAGGTAGAGGTAGGCAGGGGAATAGGACTATGTTATTTCTAATGGGTCATTATATCACTGCATTATACCAAAGACAAGCTTAGCAATGTTTTACTCAACACAAGGGAATTGAGAACTAATCATAATGGTTCTTTGTTTATTAACGAAGTTACTCAAAATGAACAGTTACACTTTCAAAAGAATAACCTATCTTCCTAGCTAGCCAACCAAGGGATAAAACCTAAAAGGTACTCACATTATACACCACCACATGGGATTACAACCACACGCACCCACACTTAACTCTCTCCAAAACCAGACTGTCTTTTTCAAACTGTGTCGCCCACAAAGAGGCACCACCTCTTCATGACATCACATCTCACAGGTTCTCTTATTTGTTCAGGGCTAAGGCATTCACCTTTACAGGTCACTGCAATTGCCTTGAGCCCTCAGGCAGGAAACACTCATGACATTGTTACAATAATCCACCTGGTCGCTTATATGAAAATTTGTGAGATGTACCTCAAAATATTTAAAACAAAATTTCATTCCTAATCCTAGCTATGGATATCTAAAACTAATTAGCATATTAAATTGACAACACAAATCATGTTTATCAATATTTGCACATCAACTGTAATTCGCTAGATACCACAAATGCAAAGAAAATAAATTCTAGTAAATGTCAAAATAATATTAAACTGCTTTTAGTCTTTAAGGTAATAAGCTAGAAATTGTTGGAAACAAACATAATAAAAAAACAATGTCAAATATGAATCACACAAAATCATGAGAACTAAAATGATGGATAAATTCAGTATAAAAATCAGTAGTGAAAGTACTCTAAATTAAAATTTTCAATTAAATTCGGTATCAACTAAAAATAAAAATAATAATCAGTGATTTATTAAGTTGCTGAAAAAAGACTCATAATAAAATCACTCGTATGAAAAATAAAAGACAATTTCTAGTCATGCACAAATGAATGTATATAGAAGATGATTTGTGTGTGTGTGTGTGTGTGTGTTTTGCAGTGGACACTGTCATATGATGGGTAAATGTGCTAAATTGGGATTATTTATAGAATAAACCCAACCTAATCTTTGTCGATAAGAAACACCAGTGGCCAAAGTGTTAACTTATACTTTGATATTGTGTAATTTTATGCCTTTGGGAACAGGAGAGAAACCGCTCAGACTGAATGGCTCAGGTATTGCACTGAAACAAACTGCAGACGACAACATCGAGCATGGGTTGGGTCAACAATCAACATACCTTTTTATCGCTAAGAAAGATGAAGTAGTGCTGATACTGCGAGCCTAGGGACAAAATTATCCACCAAACGAAGCATTTGCCCAAGAAATGAATATCATATCCGAATTCAGTTATGAAAATATAGTAAGAAAAGATCCATCAAAACAAATTATGCAGCAAAGGGTATGTCGTAAATATTGACCCTTGATAGTACACGAAAATATGGTCACCAGTATGTCCATTCAGCACACAATAAAATGTACTGAAAAACAACTAGTTACAAAGGAGTGCCAGGGTTCAGGAAAACAAAACAATTTACATTACAATCATCAAGTCATGCAAATCGGTTCACATGAGTGTTCATAATATGATAATCCTAGTTTTAATTTTGTGTACATGCACCTTGGCAAGCACAGCGATCTATGCATTTCAAGTTTAACAAACGACATTTGCAGCATTGCCTGCACCCCTTTTTGCTGGCACAGCGAATGAGTTCACCAAACGATTTCGATGCATCAGCGAGGTCTGTCCATTGACGCATCCATTATGGTCCTTCCAGTAGCCATCCCCACTTTTTAGGTCTAAGAATAACTTGTGCAGGAACTAAACATTGCGACCATACAAATCCAGCTTGAAACACTGCTCTTCTGGTTTGCTGCACCAGAGCACCTTTTGTGGGAGGTAGATGTTCTATTGTACTATACATTAGGGTGTGTCAATTTTGTCAACATGTTAAAAATCAAATTTGGTAGTCAAAATATTGTGCCTCTTTATGTCCAAACTTGAGATTAGCAAACAAAAATGAATTGAAATAACCCTCAACTACATCAATTATACCTTAAAGTTTCAAATATCAGTATTTCAACAAATTAATGAGACTTGATTAGAATTATTCACTTGATATTAACTAATCTCATGTAAGCATATGGATTATGGAGTATTTTATGGTTCTATAGCTTGTGTACAATATGCATGTCAGAACATGAACATGAACAGGCTCTCCCTGTGGGACAGTTTAATTCTTGTTTTGACTTGTACCAAGCGTGAGGATAAGGCGCCCGACTCACTCTCCTTCTAGATATCATAGACGGTGGTTTGCTCTCATTGCACTTGCACCTACTCTACCAGACGAATTCTACATTTTAATTATTGTAAGTAGGGCATATTGATTGTCGCAGTTACTTATATCATTGTATAAAACATTATGTTCTAAGAAATTATTATGTTATTTCTGTTACAGCATTTTTGATAAACAAATTGATATTTTTTGAAACAACAATTGAATTATGAAACATTGAAATATTTTTCTATTTGTCAGATAGTGTGAAGATGTCAAAATTGAAGACAAGAAGTCAGTTGTCAACCCACTTGAGCCTGCTAGTTGGTAAAGGGAAGGAGCTTCCTGTATCAGAACTTCCAACAGTGAGAGACATGCTAAGATTAGGGTTACTCCTTCGAGAAAAAAATGCAAAGGACAGAAGGAACTATACAGATAAAGAACTCATAAATGACATGATAGTCCCTCTTCTGCATCAATGGACAAAAGCTAATGCACTATTCAAACCACCTGTGATTAATCAGTGTCGAACTATTGAGCTAAAACTAACGAAATTATGGCACAAAGCAGTTGAAACATCACTTGGTAAAGGAAACTTGGCCAGGAAAAATGAATTTCTGCACACACTTGATACTCTGTTTGACATTTTGACCTGCAAGTGCTCCATACAATTATGTTCTGAATCCAACTGTTCTCACTCAGGTAAGAGAGAAAATAATTCCCACATTGATTGTGGTTGTCCTCGTGAAAAGAAGATCCCTGTTTTAGAGCTTGAATTTATAAAGGCACAGAGGACAAGGGCAGAAGGCCAAGGAAGTATGCAAATGGGTTCAATAGATTATTCAGAAACAAAGAAGCAGATTGCTAATGCCAAGAAGAGAGAACAAATCCGAGAGAGGGAACAAAAGAAGAAAATGAAGAGTGAAGAAGCCATCCAAAGAGAGGAAGCTGTGTCAAGATGTTTATCACTTCTTTGATAGTTCTTCTGATGAACAGGAAGCAACATCAGATGATAGTTCCAAAGAGCCATCTGAACCTTTACCAAAGAAAATGAAATACAACACAAGAAATATTTCAAATATTGCTTTAGCTAGTATTCGCCACCATGCTGGACTTCGTGAGGCTGCAGAAATTGCAACTGCCGCTTGGATAGATGCAGGCCTCATCAGCCGAGAGGATGTATCTTTGGTGATAGATCATAATAAAATTAGAAGAGCACAAGAAAAAATAATGAAGGAAATATCTGATCAGCATGAAAAAGATTTAAGCGAGGGAGGGCTCTCCTGTCTTTTGTTTGATGGAAGAATAGATGACACAAAAGTTTTGCTAGAAGTAGAGGGAGTGAACAGAAAGTTTCCAGGTCTCATCAAAGAAGAACACTACTCTGTCTGTTCTGAGCCTGGTGGTCGGTTTTTGTTTCACTTTGCTCCCGAAACTGAAGTAGAAGGGAAGAAACATGCAGAGGTCATTGCTGATCATATTTTATGTTGGGTTCAGGAGAGAGGACTTGGCAGTTCACTGCAGGCTGTTGGTGGAGATTCAACTGCAGTGAACACCGGATGGCAGGGGGGTGTAATGACGCATTTAGAGAAAAAACTAGGAAGAAGACTTGTTTGGATTGTATGTGATTTACATACAGGCGAGCTACCTCTTCGTCATCTCATCCAGGAACTTGATGGTCCTACAAAGAGCAACAACAAGTGGTCAGGTCCCCTTGGCATTATGCTGGATGAAGCAACACAACTAGAAATAAATACAACCTTTCCAAAGGTCGAAGTTGGCCCTCCTCTTCCGGCGTTGTCTGAAGGAGTCATCAAAGATCTCAGCACAGATCAATCCTATGCTTATCGTATTGCCCAAGCAATAAGATCAGGAGAAGTGCCTCAGTCATTGGCTCTCTTGGAGATTGTACCTGTCAGTCACAGCCGTTGGTTAACTACAGCTCTTCGTTTCTGCAGGATTTGGATTTCCAAACACGAATTGAAGGGCAAAGTGCTGAAGAATTTGAGGTTAATTGTTGAATTTATTATTGGAGTTTATCTTCCCCAGTGGTTTAGTGTGAAACTTAATCCTATGTGGGTGGATGGGCCCAATCACCTTTTGTTTCAATTGCAGCTAGTAAGAACACAGAGGAAGGTAGTGAGGGACATCGTGTTACCTGTGGCAAGAAGGTCCGCTTGGTATGCTCGATCAGAAGCAGTTTTGCAAGCAATGCTTTGCAGTCAATGTACCAATCTCCGAACCGAGGCTGTAGAAGTCATTCTAAAGATTAGAGGAACGCTAATAGATGACGACCAGTTGGGAGACTGTTCGTTTCATTCAAGAAAAGTTCCCCCAATAAACGTCAATGCCACCAAATTGTCAGAATTGGTTGACTTGAGTTTGGAAGTCTTAGAGCCACCATTGACAACAAGTCTAACTAGCCAAGAATTGAGAAACCTTAAAGAGACTCCAATGCAGGTGCCGAAGTGGCCTTCCCACACTCAAAGTGTGGAGAGATGTGTGAAAATGGTCACAGAAGCAGCGGGCCATGTTTACAGCCACGAGAGGCGAGAAGGTTACATCAAAGCACAAATAGCAAGCAGACTACTGATGACAAGAAACCAAAGCAAAGAGAGTATGAAGGCATTGGTTACTTTCAAATAGACTCCGGATAATAAAATATAATAATTTGAAACTTGAAACAGTAACATGTGTGCAAACGCTGGTTATGTTATAAATTCACAAATATGTACATTTAAAAATCCATTTGATGTAGGTAGGACTTATTATAAAAAAAAATTTATGCCAGAATATTGTTTTGCATGCTTAAAGACTACAATAAATTGCTACCAAATTACTCGATTTTCAATTTAGCCAGTTCACCCCCTAAATTGACACACCCTACTATACATACGTGATCCTTGAGTAAGGAGGTATCTTCTGTCATTATCAATATTATTCTGGATGACAGACACGTTTTGCTGTACATCATAATGACAAATCTTTCTATCTGATACAGAACATCCACGTTCACAACTTCAGGTCTGCTAACTAGCACAAGAAAAGCCTAAAACAACTCAGACTGGGAGTGCCTTTGTTCTCAGTGGCTCAAGTCTACCAGCAATGGTATGGATAACAATGTTCCGGAAGTGGTTCCCTGTGCCAAAGTCAACCCAAAGTTCACCAAGATCCAGTCTGTGAAAGAATGACACTGCTGACTCTTAGGAAACTTATTCAGTTAACAGGTACAGGTGCTCCGGCCACTACCTTTTGTTTGATTGTAGTACATTTTCCAGCTCTGTGCTCTCCTTTATGCTACCTTCTAAGTATCTATCCCAAACGAGGTCGTGAATGGCTGTCCAGGGCAATTGCTATACTGTAAATTTCCAACTGGAAAAACATTGTGCAAACAATGGTTGGGCTTTCATTGATAACTGGCAACGATTCTTTGGAAACGACTACCTGTACGGTCGTGACGGAGTACACTTGTCTCGTGAGGGGGTAAAACAGGACCAGGGAAGGGTAGGCTTAAATGTATACTATACAAACAGTAGGAGCGTTAGAAATAAAATAGACTTGCTGAGAGCGGTTGTATGTACCGAGAATGTAGACGTCATAGCAATCACCGAAACTTGGATGAATCTGGCGAGCAAAATTTTGATATCAGAATATCACATAGAAGGGTACAACCTTTTTCACAAGGACAGGGAAGGTAGGAAGGGGGGAGGTGTCGCACTCTTCGTCAAAGATACATTAAAATGTTGTATTAATAATTCAATAAAGGGTGAAATAGGAACCGAGTCTGTATGGGTAGAAATCAAGGAAGGAAGAGAAAAACTAATTATGGGAGTGATTTACAGGCCCCCAAGTCTTAGGAAAGAAGCAGCTCAGCCCATATGACAGGAAATGAGTAGGGCAGCAAAATATAACAACCTGTGCATTATGGGGGATTTCAACTTCAGAAATATTGACTGGGACAACATTGTAGGTGACTATGAATCTGAAGACTTCCTAGACGCAGTACAGGACAATTTTTTGAAACAACTAATTACAGAACCTACTAGAGGTGACAATATATTAGACCTAGTATTAACAAATAAAGAAAATATTATCAGAGATATCATAGTAGGGGAAGAACTAGGTAACAGTGATCACAGAGAAATCAGGTTCACCCTAAATTGGGAAACGAAAAACAATGACAATATGGCTAGAGTCCCAAACGTTAGGTTGGCGGATTATCAGGGGTTAAGAAGGTACCTAGGTGAGGTCACCTGTGAACAGTCACGTCAGTCCCCAGTAGGAAGGGGTGAGGTCATAGATGACACAACAATTGATCATGACTATAATATATTCACTAGTATACTACATAAAGCACAAGAACAAAATATACCATACAAAAAAATTAGGTCAAATAAGAATGAGCCAAGGTGGATGACCAGAAAACTTAAACATGACATAGGAATAAAGAAAGGAATATATAAGAAATTAAAGGGAGGGGAGGAGCAGCTCAGAAATAGGTATAATGAACTATCTAGAAATGTTAAGAAAAATGTAAGGAAAGCAAAGAGAGACGATGAAGTCAAAATAGCAAGAGAATCCAAGGCGAATCCCAAGGGATTTTTCCAGGTATATAGGACAAAGGTCAAGGACAAAGCTGGGCCTTTAAAGTCAGGGAGGGGAGAAGTGATAAATGTCAGTGAAGAAATAAGGAAAGCATTGAACAGCTACTTCTTATCAGTTTTCACAAAAGAAATTCGCGAGGAAATTCCAGAGTTGGAACTAATATTTAGGGAAAAGGAAGAAGAGTAATTAAGGAATATCACTATCAGAAAAGAGGATGTTCTCAAGAGGATAAATAAACTAAAGAAGACAAAATCCCCAGGGCCGGATGAAATTTTTCCTCGAGTCTTGAAAGAGTGTAGGGAACAGATTAGCGGACCCCTAGTAAATTTATTTACAAAATCATTAGACACGGGAGTTGTGCCAGACTTGTGGAAACAGGCAAATGTAGTACCCAAATATTCAAAAAGGGAGACAGAGCATCAGCATCAAATTAGCGGCCGATCAGTTTGACGTCAGTAGTGGGGAAATTCCTTGAATCAATTATGGGTTTACAAAGGGAAAATCTTGTCTAACATATCTGCTGATGTTTTCTAGGAAACTCTTCGAGGTAGTAGATAATGACGAAAATTACGATGTTATTGACTTAGACTTTAGCAAAGCATTTGACAGAGTACCGCATCAGAGGCTTCTGAGAAAAATTAAGGCTCATGGTAACGAGGGGAAAGTTTTAAATTGGATAAAATCATGGCTCACCGATAGAACGCAGAGGGTCAGCGTAGATGGTGTTAAATCTGAGTGGGGCCGTGTAACCAATGGGGTTCCCCAGGGGTCAGTACTAGGCTCACTCTTGTTCAAAATCTACATAAACGATCTAGATACTGGGATCAGCAGTGACATAAGCAAGTTTGCGGATGACACCAAAATAGGGCGGCAGATTAATTCAGGGCAGGATGCAAATGCATTACAGGAGGATCTAAATAAACTGCAGGGGTGATCTGAAAAAGGGCAAATGAAATTCAACACCAGCAAGTGCAGCGTACTTAATATTGGAAGCACAAATACTGTCAATGTATACAGACTTAACAACATCAACCTAGAGAAGTCAACTTGCGAAAGAGTCCTAGGGGTACTTGTAAGCCCGGACCTACTGCCTAGAGAACAGTGCGTTAATGTTCGAAATAAGGCAAACAGATTATTGGGTTTTATATCAAGAAGTATAAGTAATAAGAGTGCAGAGGCCTTATTGCAACTATATCTTGTGCTAGTCAGGCCGCACCTCGATAATGCAGTTCAGTTCTGGTGCCCTTATTATAGAATGGATATTAATTCACTCTAATCGGTGCAGCGAAGAATGATGAAAATGATTCCGGGACTTAGAAACCTTCCATATCAGGTTCGGTATGGTTAAGGGTAATTCATAAGAAGCTGAATATTTTGCTAAGGAATTCATGGTACTTTATTATACACAAAAAAAACTCACATCCTTTGTCTACCCTTTTATTGTCCGATTGTCTTTGCTTTTTTATTGTGACGTCTGGTGAGAGGGCGGGTGGGGGTTGAACAGATGCCATGGGAGCTGTTTGTTTAGAGGCATGAGTACCTGGAGGACGCTGATGTGGTGGAGGAGGGAGTGTACTGGCGCCTTGAAGGGCGCTACCTGCGAGTGAGGGAGGGTGGGTTAGCGCCAGGGTCGCCAATAGTGCCTCAAAACGCAACTTTTCCTCCTCTCTTCGTGTCTCCTCCCTCTGAAGTTCCATTTCTCTACTTCGCTCGTCCCGGTCGTCCATCCACCTCAGAATTGTGGCAGTGTCCGTCACTGGAGCTGGAGGATAAGAGTCTGCGCCCGGTGGAGGAGAAGGTGGTGGGGAGTCGTGTCTCCCATCTTGACGTTGTCCCTTCTTATCACCCATCTTTGTGTGTGAGTGGACTGCACTGTTTAGTATGTAAAGTGGCGCCTCAACAGCTCGAACCACATATATATGACATAAACAGCGCAGAAATATGCATATAGTCCACTGTTCTGTCCGTGAGTGAGTGCGTGCGTGCGTGTGTGTGTCTGAGAGATCGCTTCGTGGTTGCCTTAATGCCCATGGCTGGAGACGAGGCGGGAGTGAGACCGTCAGTATCACCCGGGATGTCACACGAGAAGGGTGTACGGCTGCGTGCTCCATGGGTACCACAAAAAAACAGGCCAATGCTCAACTCACAGCTCTAGACACACTAATACACTGACACTAACACTGCCACCGTCACTAAAACGCACTGTGACGGCCCGACACTGCACATCGCGGCGAAACACAGAGCAACACAACACAACACACTATGAGTCGACGCACATCACAGGCAGACGTAACTGTCTCGGCATAGTTCACACACTTTGTAAGTCCACAGATCCTAGGTACTGTGCCATGGTGGTTACTAGTGTTCAGCTTTTTCGTGAGTGGAGGCGGCGTTGGACAGATTACTCCACGATGGTGGACCTGGACAGCATGCCTCCAAACAAACAGCTCATCCAACTGCGGATGTGTTTGTCGCTGGAAAACCCAGAGAGTTTTGGAGCACACGTTACAAGTGCCTCCCGATTCTACCTCTTCAGTGACGGATGTGCTCGACCTTTTGCAGGAGCATGTTAAGGGTCGGAACAACGAGGCTTTGCGTCGCCGAGACCACCCGTATCACTTAGGTGGTCAGAGTAACGTTTTACCAAATCCGGCTTCGAAACACGAGGATCCATATATATTTCATTAGCTCAATAAAGCACGCGGACTTCTACATACAATCAACTGGGTAACACTGAGTCCTTTATTATGGATGAGAGAAATACAAGTGGTGACTCGCGTGTGCCATGCACGGCTCACACAGTCAGACTGAGGCTGCCTTGCCATATGGCAGCCTCGGGGCAATGTTGCCACATAACGCGCAGTGTTGCCACGTGATGATATATATAAATGCTACTTTGCACAGTAGCTTATATACAGGGTTGCTACTCTGCACAGTAGCTTATATACAGGGTTGCTACTCGGCACAGTAGCTTATATACAGGGTTGCTACTCGGTACAGTAGCTTATATACAGAGTTGCTACTCGGCACAGTAGCTTATATACAGGGTTGCTACTCTGCACAGTAGCTTATATACATAACCTACAGGGTTGACAACCATTACTGGATTAAGGGACTTTTCAACATAAGACGAATCCAGGCTGGAACAAAGGTGTTGGCAGCATCCGTTACTGAACTTCATTATGCAGACGACCTCACATTCGTTGCTCACACTTTTTGCGACCTGCAGGAGATCCTGAATACGCAGATGTGTATGCACATTTCGGCCTTGAGGTGAATGTACGGAAGACATATTCTCTCAGCCTGCCCCTGGTTCAACCACACCTCCACGGTCCACCACCCATCCACCTTAACGGTACTACCCTCTCTAATGTTACCCACTTTCAATATCTCGGCTCTCACCTGTCCACTTCCGCGGGTATCGTTGATGAAATTCAACATCGGATCAGATGTGCATCTCAAGCCCTTGGAATATTCAGTACCTGTGTCTTCAGCTGTAGGGAACTGAAATTATCTACAAAGTTGCACGTATATCGAGCAGTGGTCCTTCCCACACTGCTATATGGCAGCGAGACATGGGTCACAAACTGTTGGCACTTGAAAACCTTCGCCAACATAGTCTACGTTTCATCCACCGAGTTCGCTGGGAAGACAAGGGAACAAATATCAGTATTCTCGCTGACACCAACTGTAGTAGCATCGAGGCTACCATTATCCATGAAGAACTACATTGGATTGGCCATGTTATTCGCATGGTCGACAGTAGACTGCTAAAACAGCTACTTTACAGTCACCTAACGAATGGTAAACGTAACTATGCTGGCGGTCAACGGAAAAGGCATAAGAATAGCCTATAGACAAACCTGAAAAAGTGCCAAATCGACCCTCTCACCTTGGAGACAATCACTCCACACTGTAACGCTTGGATGAACACCACACGAGAAGATGTCAATACTTTCGAATTAGCCTGACTGCATACCAAGGCAGACAAGCTCCAGCACCGGAAAGATGCTGCCGCTGCCCTTCTCCTACTAGATGTAGCCCTCCACACGTGTCATATCTGTGGACGACCATGTCTGTCCCGTATCGGCCTCTTGAATCACCTCAGAGCTCACCAATGAAGGTGATGTCTTAAATAACTCATATCATTGTATCATAGCTGGATGATCATCATACTCGATTCCGAGTGACAACAAAGTAGTGTGTGTGTGTGTGTGTGTGTTGAGGTAGTAGGGTGTGTCATACGGAGGCGAATTTTTTTTTTTGAGTTTGACAAATCGGCCCATGGTATTAATGATGTAGTTCTATGTGCAGAATCATGTGATATCTTCAGATTTGAAAAGTTTTCATTTTTTGCTAGGTAAATTTTAACTTGAAATCTTATGAAAATTCAGTATTCCCACCCTTTTACCAACACCACTAAATAGCTTATTTAAAGTAAAATAAATGTATCAGGTTAATTTATTAGGATGAAAATGATCCAGAATAGTGAAACGAATGATCTTGACACATTTATTAAATTTAATATTCCTTTAGAAAACAAAATCATCAAATACAAAAACCGGTTTTACTACTACGACCCGGTGTTGCTGCACACCATAGAGAACATGTCTTTCTTGCTTCTGTTTCTACTCATCACCTCCCTGCTGACCATCTGAGCTCGGATGTAGCCTTCCCTCCTCTCCTGGCTGTACACATGACTGCTGGCCTCGCTCACTTGCTGTACACAACGCTCTATACTCTGGGTGTGCGAGGGCCAGGCAGGGACATGCATGGGGTTGTCCAGGAAAGCTCTGACTTGAACATTGGTGAGGCTGCAGGTAAGAGGGGGCTCACTGCCAGCCTGGATGTTATCCAGATCTATGAGATCAGTGAGGGTCTTGGCACCTAGATTGACTTCAGGAGTCTTCCTGACCCTGAAGGAATCGTCACCAACTGATTCGTCATGCCCAGATCCTCTCATAAGTCTCATATCCAAGATGTTTTTGACTGCCACTCTTCTCTCCTCCTCATCCTTACTGCAGAGCATTGTCTGCAGAACTGCCTCGGGATGAGCATACCAGGAAGATCTCCTCACAGTCTGCTCCACAATCTGAACAACCTTCCTTGGCTGACTCCTCAGGAGCTCAAGCTGGATGAGAACATGCCTCGGACCTTCGGAGAACGATGACTTGACCTTGGTGTTGAACCAATTTGGCAAGTAGACACTCACGATGAATTGGACAATAAGTCTCAGGTTGTGAAGCTGGTTCCCTTTCAGTTTATGATGAGCGACCCAAATTCTGCAGAACCTGAGAGCCGTTGTGAGACACCTAGAATGTGAGACTGGACCTATCTGCAGGTAAGCAAGTCTATCAGGCATGACCCCAGTTTTGATGGCACTGCAAATCATGTAACCATAGTACTGGTCAGTACTCAGGTCGTCAATGACAGTATGTGCAAGCTCAACGAGTGGAGGGCCAACTGTGATTTTTTCAAAGCTCGGATTTATTTCTAACTCAGTGGCAGAGTCGAGCATCTTGCCAAGAGGACCAGACCATCTGTTGTTTGAAAGAGTCTTGCCATCCAGCTCCTGGATCAGATGTCTGAGTGGCAACTCGTTGGTGTGGAGGTCACAAACAATCCAGACCAGCTTCCTCCCAATCTTCCGCTCTATCCACTGTATGACCCCCCCTTGCCACCCTGTGTTCGTGTTGGTGCTGTCCCCTCCAATGGCCTGCAGGGTCTGGTCTACGTTCCTCTCTCTGAGCCAGTTCACAATGTTATCTGCCACTATCTCAGCTGGTTTCCTGATGTCATCTTTCTCTGGAGTGAAATGCCACAAATACTTCCCTCCTGGTTCACTGCAGCAGGAGTAGTGTTCCTCCTTCACCATGGCAGGGAACAACTTGTCAGAATCTCCAACTTTCATGAACACTTTAGTGTCATCCCTTCTCCCATCAAAGAACAAACAATTGATTCCATTTTCTCTAATCCCCTTATCAAACTCCTCTTCTAGGTTACTGACAAGTTTCTCCTGAGCTCTCCTTACTTTGTTATGATCTATCACCAGGTGAACATCATCAGGTGTTATCAAACCACCGTCAATCCAGGCAGCTGTTGCTATCTCTGCAGTTTCTCTGAGACCAGTGTGGTGTCGCATGCTGGCCAGAGCTATGCTCGGGATATCTTTCCTATTTCGAATCTTATGCCTGGAAGGTTTGGGATCATTATTTTCTGGGTTAGGGACAAAGTCACCATTCTCCTGGCCAGCACTCGGATCAGCCATGGGGAAGTCATTAAACTCTGAATCAGCTTGACTCCAATCATCGGCCTTTTTTACCTCACCCTGGGCCTTTTCAAGTCTCTTTTCCTCGGCAACTCTTCTCCTCTTCTGTCTCTCTGTGGCAGCCTCCTGTCTCTTGGACTCCGGAATATCTTGGCTAGAAATCATGAGAGCCCCTATACTGCCAGTCTTCTCTCTCTGTGCTTTGACAAATGCCAGTTCGATCACAGGAATCTTCAGTTCACGCTTGCAAATACAGGAGATGTGGGCCTCGGATTTACAGTCACGATCGCATCCAAACTCAGGACAGAGAACAATTGGGCACTTGCAAGTAATTATGTCAAATAACTGGTCCAGTTGCTTGGCAAAGCTGTCCTTAACTGCAAGTTTTCCTCTCCCAAGAGAGATATCTCTTGCCTTTTCCCAACTGGCTAGCAGTCTCTCACTAATCTTCTTCTGACTTGTTATGACTGGAGGCTTGAACTGAGCGTTAGCCAGAGTGTACTGTGCCAAGACAGCTTTGGTCATATCACTGGCAATGTCTTTGTTTGTGTAAGTTCTTTGGATCTTTTCACTGATTTGCCTGATTAAAACACCGTATCTCAAAGCATCTCTCAATGTAGGCAACTCCGACTTCAGGAGTTCTCTCCCAGACCCAAGATAGTGACTGAGATGGCTGGATTTTTGGTTCCTCGTCCTGACACAAGCAGCCATCGCAAATATTATCAACTTATAAATGCATCAGAATCTGAAACAGAAAAAAATATTGTTAGTTGGGTTGTTAAAGAATGAAGTCAGAAAGCAATGTTCACTATTTAATTGTAATGCACTAATGCAGCTGTACGTTAGATTTTCGATAAATTTCACGCTAAAATTTACCTAGCAAAAGGTTGCAAAATATTGAAACTGAAATTATTTTCTGTTTATATACACTAAAATCTACCAAAAACGTGATGGGCCATTAGTTTTAGCTGATCTTCCCTCCTATGACACACCCTATTGAGGTAGTCCATTGTATAACTGAAAAAAAACGTTCAATAAATGCGTGACGGTGACAGGATGTATCCTAGTGTAGTTTAGGGTGTGACGGTGGTAGGATGTATCAGGGTGTAGTTCAGGGTGTGATGGTAGCATTATGTGTCAGGGTGTAGTTCAGGGTGTGATGGTAGCATTATGTATCAGGGTGTAGTTCAGGGTGTGATGGTAGCATTATGTATCAGGGTGTTGTTCAGGGTGTGATGGTAGCATTTTGTGTCGGGGTGTAGTTCTGGGTGTGACGGTAGTAGGATGTATCAGGGTGTTGTTCAGGGTGTGATGGTAGCATTTTGTGTCGGGGTGTAGTTCAGAGTGTGACGGTGGCAGGATGTATCGGTGTAATTCAGGGTGTGATGGTAGCATGATGTATCAGGGAGTTATTTATCCTTATGCTTATCTCAGGAATACAATCCCCTGAATTATGAAATGTATTTACAAAACACCCTGTATAAATATAGGCCACTGCAATCGATCGCGTTCGTTTCCTTTCCTGTAAACTGGGGGTATCCATTTACTGCTAGGTGAACTGGAAGCATCTGAGGTGTCGTACCACTGACCCTCGAAACAGGAAGTGAGTGCAGTATCCTTTACATCGTCGCACTCATATTACCAAATAACACCATTAACGAAATTACTGTATGAAGTTTCCATTATCGGTTGAATAGATTCATGAGTGATAATGGCTGGATGTACAGTGAAGTTGCTTCGCATTGGCCATTATTGACCTACTTCAGTTTCTTGTAATCTTAAGGTCCATAAAACATTAATAAACTTATAATGTAATTTGATATTTTTATACTACTTTATACAAGATGTGATAGGAAAGATTTTGTTACGACACGAGACAAATCCACTAGTTTTTAAAAGATTTAGAAATGACATTTAACATTAATTTGCATAGTAATTTTTGTAAGCGATATTGAAAACATGAAATACTTATTTAAGAAGCATAAAACCACATTAATGATCGGTGAATGATTTGAATGTCCGATATAGTTCAGATGCGCAGAGGCGGAAAAAATACACGTGATTGGGACTAGCTGCTTATCATTTCTCATGGCTCAATATCACAGCGACTGGCTCGTGGGACTTCCAGCAGTCACTGCGACGTGACAGTGTCAGCCCAGAGATCAGTCTGCTAAGGCGCCCGCGACTCTTAGTTGGTGTGCGTCGCGTACATTACCTCCCCACCTGTAAGACTTAAGTTAGAATTAGGCTCAATATGAAGATTTTTCATGGGAGATCTGTGATACTGTGCTTGTTGTTGTTGCTGCTGCCGCACGTACCCGGGGATATCACCTTTGATAAATACCGAAGAGCCCTGCACGTCGAGCAGAAGACAGTTAGCGGGGTATTTAGTCTCTTTACAGAGGCTGGATGGTTGAGGTTAGTGTCTCCTGATAGTTTTGATGTGTAAGACAAAACTCTTTTATCTAACCTCATTCATTGAATTTACTTAAAGTAAATACACAGTAAAATTATGCATACATACAGTATATTAGGTATGTATACAGTACACACACACATATATATATATATATATATATATATATATATATATATATATATATATATATATATATATATATATATATATATATATATATATATTTTATGAAAATCCACAATGAAAACGTGGATAAGATAAATCTTGATAAAATCACATTTTCCATTTTCCCGTGTGATTTTATCAAGATATATATATATATATATATTTATATATATGTATATATATATATATATATATATATATATATATATATATGTGTGCAAGTAAATCACTGTAGGTGCGCGTGATCTAGGTATATGCTGATAACCACTTCGTGTTTTCTTCTTTCCTTGTGGTTATCAGCATATATATATGTACAAACTGGACAATTTTGTAATTAAGAAGATTTGTAACCAGGTGAGAAGGTTGGCCCACCTTACCCTCTGACCTGACTACCGACCGCTGCGGTGCTTTTCAAAGATTAGTAGGGTCATTACTTAATACCTGACCATTGTGGACCTGATCTAACCCTCCTCTGTATATATATACCTTGTTTTGTAATTCTCCTTAGTCTGTACTCACCCCTGAAGATGTGAATTACACGAAAGCGCTTGGGAATTTCGTGTTTTCTTCTTTCCTTGTGGTTATCAGCATATATATATATATATATATATATATATATATATATATATATATATATATATATATATATATATATATATATATATATATATATATATAATATATATATACTGCATATATACATGGGTAATTCCAGCCGATGAGCGATAACTTCTGTGATTTTCTTTTGTTGTCAACTTCTGACTGGCCATAGACGATCATGAAGATCATAAAAATGCATATAAATAAATAGATGAATAAATAAGTAGTGTGTGTGTGTGTGTGTGTGATGAGCAGAAATTGCGATATAGTTCACGAATTAATTTCTTAAAAAATTATCCAATATTCAGTAGATTATAAATGTTGAGGAATTTTTCGATATACTCTTGAGGAACCATATGGAAAGAAAGGTAATAGTATAAAAGGAACAAAACTATATATATATATATATTAAATAAATGACGGAATGGGTGATAAGAAATTTACTAAGTGAATATATGGAAAGTTTTGTTAAAGAATATGAAAATATCTAAAGCTCAATATTTGGTCAGGTTGAAAGGAATACATCATACAATAACGATCTGACCAGAATATGGAACAATCATAAGTTACGAAGCTTTCATTAACGAAGTAACTTTTTTATGTATATACAGTATGTGCGTTTGTTCTTTTATTTGTTTTACAATACATCTTTAATCTCATTTCGACGAATCCTTCCACAGATGTTCTTCCATGTGTAGCAAGAATGGGTGTGTGTCGTGGTCCCTGGACAAAACTACTCGGGAGTGTCGGGTATACTCCATGCTCCATCCTTCACTTTCAACCGCATCTCCCTCCCTCAACACCTACTTTCCCGTGGGCTCAAATTCCGCCAGACTCGCTTTCAGATCCCAGAGCAGTGCTGACTGGACCTGGAACGATGCCTTAGCAGCCTGTGAGTCTGTAGGAGCTACTCTGGCTTACATATCCGATCGGATCGAGGGACAGACGTTGATAACTAAATATGGGGTTCAGGCTCTCTTCATCGGCCTCCACCAGGTAGGTTCTTTGTCCCACTGTTTTGTGGCCATATGCACTTGTGGTCCTGTTAATATTTTTGTTCATTAACGTATGCTCCATTATCAACTGGAGTGTATGAAACGTCTATAATTACCCCCAGAAAATGCTGAACCTTATCCACAAATTTTTAATTAAATTTCAATGAAACGAAGTGAGGAGCAATTAAATTATTTTCTTTCATCATTAAATCAATTTGTAAGTGAAACTTCTGTCTGCATTATCTATTCCAATTCCACAAACAGCTCTACTGTACATTGCGTTGCGGTGCGCCTATTCCACTGATATACCCGCGGGCCAAGTGCTCTTCCCTCTTTTTTTTTTTTTTTTTTTTTTTTTACAGGATTAGCCCACCAGGGCAGAGGTCAATGATCTACATCAGGGCCTGGGGGTGAAAATATAGTAATAATAATAATAATAATAATAATAAATGATAATAATAATTAATATTGATTAATAAAAAAATAATATTAAATACAAATATGATATTATAATAATAATAAAGGACCATAAATAAATCCAATATTAAAAAACAAAAACAGAAAGAAACAATATATGTAAGCTGTGTTGTCAAGTAAGAGAAACAATTGAGACCCTGCAACTGTGTGTAAATGAGACAAAAAGTCAGATCAACAACCTGGGACTTGGCCACATAAGAACATAAGAAAATAAGGAGTCTGCAATAGGCCGGTTGGCCTGTGCATGGCAGCTCCTGTCGAGAGTTACTACCACTCTCTATCATCCATGAATCTATCTAGCCTCCTTTTGAAACTTTCCAGTGTTCCCGCACTTACTACAAAGTTGCTAAGCTTGTTCCACTCGTCCACCACCCTATTTGTGAACCAGTTTCTTCCTATCTCCCTCCTAAGCCTAAACTTATCCAACTTGAATCCGTTGCTCCGATTCCTATCCTGCTCGGATATTATAAGACCTTTATCTATTTCCCCTTTATTGATTCCTTTCACCCACTTAAATACTTCGATCATATCTCCCCGCACTCTTCGTCTTTCTAGGGAATGCAAGTTAAGTTTCTTTAACCTATCCTGATATGGAAGGTTTCTAAGTCCCGAAATAATTTTTGTCATTCTTCGCTGCACCGACTCTAGTGAATTTATATCCATTCTATAATAGGGGCACCAGAACTGAACCGCATAATCGAGGTGCGGCCTGACTAGCGCAAGATATAGTTGCAATAAGACCTCTGCACTCTTGTTACTTACACTTCTAGATATAAAACCCAAAACTCTGTTTGCCTTATTTTGAACATTAACGCACTGTTTTCTAGGCAGTAGGTCCGGGCTTACAAGTACCCCTAGGTCTCTTTCACAAGTCGACTTCTCTAGGTTGATGTTGTTAAGGCTGTATACATTATAAGTATTTGTTCTTCCAATATTAAGTACGCTGCACTTGCTGGTGTTGAATTTCATTTGCCATTTTTCAGACCACCCCTGCAGTTTATTTAGATCCTCCTGTAATGCATTTGCATCCTGCCCTGAATTAATTTGCCGCCCTATTTTGGTGTCATCCGCAAACTTGCTTATGTCACTGCTGATCCCAGTATCTAGATCGTTTATGTAGATTATGAACAAGAGTGGGCCTAGTACTGACCCCTGGGGAACCCCACTGGTTACACGGCCCCACTCAGATTTAACACCATCTACGCTGACACTCTGCGTCACAATTTTTGTGATGCCATATGGCAGCAGGGTCTACCATTAGACAATACATTATGCTTCCAATATCTTCCCAGGCAGTAGTACCTCCATCTTTGATAGCTGCCTACTACCTATTACTTTATATTATTACACATTTCATCATAGGTACGAGTATTCCATGTGTATGTTATCACAACAGGTTTTCGTCCATTTTTGTATGTAAGAACCTCTTAACTAACTCAGTAAATGCACTTCTATCCCTTCTTTCTATCATAATTTTTTCTAAATTCCTGAGATAAATCTAATGTCAATTATTTCCATTTCATTGTGTTCAATTATATTAACAGTCTTGTGTTTTGGAAGGTGAGATCTTCGTACCCATGAAGAGGCGTCACTTCAAACACTTCTTCGTGAACATCCCACAATGCAATTTTTTACTGTTTTACCTGGCTCTAATGGCACTCCTATTCTTTTTTGCAATAATATTTATTTTCAATTTTTTTTGCTCTCAAACACTTCAAACAGGACCAAACACTTCAAAATTGGTGTATCAGTGCTCGTTGTATGTACAGAGAATGTAGACGTCATAGCAATCACCGAAACTTGGATGA
Source organism: Homarus gammarus (assembly GCA_958450375.1). Lineage (NCBI taxonomy): Eukaryota > Metazoa > Arthropoda > Malacostraca > Decapoda > Nephropidae > Homarus > Homarus gammarus. Next base: position 82,679 of record CAUDMG010000895.1, on the reverse strand, counting down.
ATCTGGCGAGCAAAAATTTTTTATCAGAGTACCACATACAAGGGTACAACCTTTTTCACAAGGACAGGGAAGGTAGGAAGGGGGGAGGGGTCGCACTCTTCGTCAAGGATACATTAAAATGTTGTATTAATAATTCAATAAAGGGTGAAATAGGAACCGAGTCTGTGTGGGTAGAAATCACGGAAGGAAGAGAAAAACTAATTATGGGAGTGATTTACAGGCCCCCAAGTCTTAGCAAAGAAGCAGCTCAGCCCATATGGCAGGAAATGAGTAGGGCAGCAAAATATAACAACCTATGCATTATGGGGGATTTCAACTTCAGAAATATTGACTGGGACAACATTGCAGGCGACTATGAATCTGAAGACTTCCTAGACGCAGTACAGGACAATTTTTTGAAACAACTAATTACAGAACCTACTAGAGGTGACAATATATTAGACCTAGTATTAACAAATAAAGAAAATATTATCAGAGATATCACAGTAGGGGAAGAACTAGGTAACAGTGATCACAGAGAAATCAGGTTCACCCTAAATTGGGAAACGAAAAACAATGACAATATGGTCAAAGTCCCAAACTTTCGGTTGGCGGATTATCAGGGGTTAAGAAGGTACCTAGGTGAGGTCACCTGGGAACAGTCACGTCAGTTCCCAGTAGGAAGGGGTGAGGTCATAGATGACACAACAATTAATCATGACTATAATATATTCACTAGTATACTACATAAAGCACAAGAACAAAATATACCATACAGAAAAATTAGGTCAAATAAGAATGAGCCAAGGTGGATGACCAGAAAACTTAAACATGACATAGGAATAAAGAAAGGAATATATAAGAAATTAAAGGGAGGGGAGGAGCAGCTCAGAAACAGGTATAATGAACTATCTAGGAATGTTAAGAAAAATGTAAGGAAAGCAAAGAGAGACTATGAAATCAAAATAGCAAGAGAATCCAAGGCGAATCCCAAGGGATTTTTCCAGGTATATAGGACAAAGGTCAAGGACAAAGTTGGGCTTCTAAAGTCAGGGAGGGGAGAATTGATAAATGGCAGTGGAGAAATAAGCAAAGCATTGAACAGCTACTTCTTATCAGTTTTCACAGAAGAAATTTGAGATGAAATTCCAGAGGTGGAACTGATATTTAAGGGAAAGGAAGAAGAGAAATTAAAGAATATCACTATCAGAAAAGAGGATGTTCTTAAGAAGATAAATAAACTAAAGAAAACAAAATCCCCAGGGGCGGATGAAATTTTCCCTCAAGTCTTGAAAGAGTGTAGGGAACAGATTTGCTGACCCCTCGTAAACTTATTTACAAAATCATTAGACACTGGAGTTGTGCCAGACTTGTGGAAACAGGCAAATGTAGTACCCATATTCAAAAAGGGAGATAGAGCATCAGCGTCAGATTACCGGCCGATCAGTTTGACGTCAGTAGTGGGGAAATTTCTTGAATCAATTATAGCAGATAGCATCCAATCGCATCTAGAGAAAAGCAAATTAATCTACGACTCTCAACATGGGTTTACAAAGCGAAAATCTTGTCTAACAAATCTGCTAACGTTTTTTTAGGAAAGTCTTCGAGGTAGTAGATAATGACGAAAACTACGATGTTATTGACTTAGACTTTAGCAAAGCATTTGACAGAGTACCGCATCAGAGGCTTCTGAGAAATATTAAGGCTCATGGTATCGAGGGGAAAGTTTTAAATTGGATAAAATCATGGCTCACCGATAGAACGCAGAGGGTCAGCGTAGATGGTGTTAAATCTGAGTGGGGCCGTGTAACCAGTGGGGTTCCCCAGGGGTCAGTACTAGGCCCACTCTTGTTCATAATCTACATAAACGATTTAGATACTGGGATCAGCAGTGATATAAGCAAGTTTGCGGATGACACCAAAATAGGGCGGCAAATTAATTCAGGGCAGGATGCAAATGCATTACAGGAGGATCTAAATAAACTGCCGGGGTGGTCTGAAAAATGGCAAATGAAATTCAACACCAGCAAGTACAGCGTACTTAATATTGGAAGAACAAATACTTATAATGTATACAGCCTTAACAACATCAACCTAGAGAAGTCGACTTGTGAAAGAGACCTAGGGGTACTTGTAAGCCCGGACCTACGGCCTAGAAAACAGTGCGTTAATGTTCGAAATAAGGCAAGCAGAGTATTGGGTTTCATATCTAGAAGTGTAAGTAACAAGAGTGCAGAGGTCTTATTGCAACTATATCTTGCGCTAGTCAGGCCGCACCTCGATTATCCGGTCCAGTTCTGGTGCCACTATTATAGAATGGATATAAATTCACTAGAGTCGGTGCAGAGAAGAATGACAAAAATGATTCCGGGACTTAGAGACCTTCCATATCAGGATAGGTTAAAGAAACTTAACTTGCATTCCCTAGAAAGACGAAGAGTGCGGGGAGATATGATCGAAGTATTTAAGTGGGTGAAAGGAATCAATAAAGGGGACATAGATAAAGTTCTTATAATATCCGAGCAGGATAGGACTCGGAGCAACGGATTCAAGTTGGATAAGTTTAGGTTTAGGAGGGGGATAGGAAGAAACTGGCTCACAAATAGGGTGGTGGACGAGTGGAACAAGCTTAGCAACTTTGTAGTAAGTGCGGGAACTCTGGAAAGTTTCAAAAGGAGGCTAGATAGATTCATGGATGATAGAGAGTGGTAGTAACTCTCGACAGGAGCTGCCATGCACAGGCCAACCGGCCTATTGCAGACTCCTTATTTTCTTATGTTCTTATGTTCGTTCTTCTCTTTTCAAGGTGATCTGAGGTTCAGTTGGACTATTTCGCTTAAACACAAAATTTTCGGCTTGTCCAACATTCTTTAACTCCGTTGAAAGAAAATTATTATCTTCCCTGTCCCATCACACACACTGGGATAATGTTACTCCGACTACACAGTTAGCATGGGTAATCCCCAAATGAGGTTCACATTGCTTAACAAAGACGATTGAACAGGCCAGACAGGAAAAGATCTTGTACTAGGCTTAAACAACATAAATATAGTGTTAGGACAGGCCAGGAATCCAATGCTCAGTTTGTTCATCTTAGGGATAATAAGCATTGCATTGACTAGGATAATGCCTCCTCAATATTACCTTGTAATTCAATTGACAGTAGGAACATTATAGAATCTAGTCTCATTAAACATACCGAAGCAGTCAACATGAATTTGTGTATTGGCATGTACAAACTGGACAATTTTGTAATTAAGAAGATTTGTAACCAGGTGAAAAGGTTGGGTCACCTTACCCTCTGACCTGACTACCGACCGTTGCGGTGCTTTTTAAAGATAAGTAGGGTCATTACCTAATACCTGACCATTGTGGACCTGATCTCACCCTCCTCTGTAGAAAACACCTTGTTTTGCACTTCTCCTTAGTCTGTACTCATCCCTGAAGATGTGAATTACACGAAAGCGCTTGGGAACTTCGTGTTTTCTTCTTTCCTTGTGGTTATCAGCATATACCTAGATCACGCGCAACTACAGTGATTTACTTGCATATATATATATATATATACCCCATGTGCTTCTCTATGGCTTACTTCGCATCCGCTAAAGGTTCAGAATTTGATGCACGCAAATTCTTTCTTCCCTGTAATTTCTCTGGCCCATACCAATGAGTTAGCTTTTTCACAGAGCTTATGAAAACTTTACCTAAATTTCCCTAAACTCCGCTCAAAACAACTCAAGAACTCACTTGTAATTTTCTTTCTGCATGCCAACAGATTGACGAGCCATGAAATCCATTATTCCATTTCTATTGATTTAAGCTTCCAAAACGCTTTCAAATAATAACGTTGCTGACGTGGTCAACTATCCAACTCTATACAACCCCTTGCAATTTAGTACACGCCACTTGTATTTTAATAGACGAATTGATTTTATCAGGAAAGCTAATAGTGTGAGGTGTTCAGGCTTTTTGGAGGGTTTGACACACCCTGCCCCAGTAATCGTGAGCTGGAGACAGGTTTATTTTGTTCTTGCTGTGGTTTGTTTTCCCTGCCCCCGAGTCTTTTTGCACCCAACATAACAGAACTAACCATAAAAAAGTGTTACCATTACAATTGTGGCTCAGTGATTCTCTTTGACAAATACTAACTACCAACACACATCGCACAATACTCTGTCTTACCTCGAGCTATATATCTAGAATTAGAGTGTAACGCTATTGAGTTTTTATTGTTATAGATGATAAACTTATTTTGCATGCTCATAGTACCATTATTATGATCGGAATTATATCAATTATTTATTTTAGCGCCACCCTTATTGACAGTTGTCGTCCAAATGAATGATAAAGATGCCAATCTCTTTCCTTTTGTTTTTGTGTGTGTCTTATCGTGCAGAACAGAAATATTAGGTCAAGAATTCTCATAGTTGACGTGAATACCTCCTTCAGGAATACCAAGGTCATGCAGAAACATGAGGTTACTGATTGGCCGTGTGCAGACGATTAGCTTTCCTTGGTGTGCTACCACCCTTAATATGCAAAAGACACTATTGATACAGGAACGCAATACAAATTTTAATTTAAATTTTGCTCTTGCCAGGAAGGTGATGAGGAGGTGGACTGGCACGACATGTACGGCAACTTAGTGCAGAACCCTGACTGGAGGGGTGATCAACCTAACGATGATGACAACACCCAGGACTGTGGTATCCTCCAATGACGGAGTCCAGGACATGCGTTGCACTGAGGTCTTCGACGCCGTAGGCATCTGCACCAGCGCCACACCCTAACTTATACAGTACTCTGATCCAACCCATGACCAATGCATCCATGAGCCACTCACTAATGAGCCACGCACTCTTGAGCCATGCGCTGGTGAGCCACGTACCTATGATCCACTCACTGATGATCCGTCCTACGTCATGTACGGATCCAAACCACGATTCACATTAACATCACCTACAAAATATAATTACACCTGTGAGCCAGACTGTAACCGTATTACCACCTGAATTGCAGATATGCATACCTGCTACTCATAAAGCTGGAATGAAATTATCATAACAGTGACAAATCATCCCGATGAGAAGGACAAGAGAGTTAGAGATCAGCCACGGGTACTGATTTGACTGCAGCTTACCGTACTGTCAGGGTGGAATCTGTTTATAAACATTGAAAATGGCAAATGCTGAAATGGAAACCAAGTTTTTTCACAATGAGTTGATTCACAAAATAGACTGTTGATAGACACACGTATCGCATCTGTTTTGGAACTATAGCTGGAAAAGAAAGACACAGACACTCACAGACAGACACGTCATCAATAGAAATACTAAGGTGCTCAACCTTGGAACCCATGTAATATGCGTGTGATTAAAGTTTCAGGGCCCAGATTCACTTACGGTCCCCGTAAGTCCCCACGATCACCCTTAAGGCTGAACAGGTGATTCAATAACAATTTATGGTGACCGTAACCCAACTTATCGTACATCAAAATTTACGGTGGTCACAGAGCATCCCTAAGCTTCCTCAAGGCGGAAAGAAGGTTACATACAGTAAGTACCGTTTTCTCTACTACACAACTCGTACCACGACACACACACACAGCTGCCAGAAGAACTTCAGGCGTCAGTAGTAAGAGTGAAGCGGTGAAGATGGAATTAATGATGGATTTTGCTCATGACCATGCACTCTGTTCATCGAGCTGATGGCGCCGTGAACCTCATTGGGAAACTGCCCATCAGCTCGATGAACAGGCTCTGTGTGAAATATAACAGAGTCTAGAACTGCTTTTAGTGTCCTTGTGGCCTAGCCGGTAAGCGTTCCCTAGTCACACCCAGTAGGTCGAGGGTTCGATTCCTTGCTGGTGAGGTCGTTGATTATATGTTCAAAGTCCGCGTGTTAAATGGACTAAAAATGAAGTATATATATGTACCTCGCGTTTCATACCAGCTGGATTCGGTAAAATGCTACTGACACCACATAAGAGGCACGGGCAGTTTCCCAATGAGGTTCACGGCGCCATCAGCTCGATGAACAGGCTCTGTGTGAAATATAACAGAGTCTAGAACTGCTTTTAGTGTCCTTGTGGCCTAGCCGGTAAGCGTTCCCTAGTCACACCCAGTAGGTCGAGGGTTCGATTCCTTGCTGGTGAGGTCGTTGATTATATATATATATATATATATACTCAAAAAACTCCATATAAATACAGGCTAGATATATATATATCACTCTCCTCTACTGTATATGCCTTGTCAAGTATTTCTCCTTAGTCTGTACACACCCCTGAAGATATAAATTACACGAAAGCGCTTGGGAACTTCTTGTTTTCTTGTGGTTATCAGCATATACTTGGATCACGTTGCACCTACAGTGATTTACTTGCACACAAAGCCTGTTCAACGAGCCTATGGCACCGTGAACCTCTAATGGGGACTACCCTTGCCTCTTAGGTGATCAAAGTAACGTTCTACCAAATCTGGCTTCGAAACAGGCTTTTTGTGAAATATAGCAGTCTAGGACTGCTTTTAGAGTCCTGGTGGCCCAGAGGTAACGTTCCCTGGTCACAGTCATAGGATCGTGGGTTCGAATCCTGGTGGGGTGAGGTGTTGATTATATGTACACATCAAACACTACATCCACCCTATTGTAATTGGCACTATAGAATTCCACTTTGGGCAGGATATCTTCTCTGGCATAGGCATCAAAAGCCTTTGAGGTGGGTGGAGACAGAGCATTGATCAATGCTGAGACATCTATGATGATAGCATCTCCATGTGGTTCTCTTTCTCTAGCATTCACTTGTTGCTTTGGGGTCTCTGACCATTCGTGGTATCTTGCTACTGCTGCTCTCCTCTGTAGCAACTGCATAGGTTCGCCTTTTCTGAGCTCTATTTAACTTAGTGTTGTTGAAGAGAAGTCTGCAACTCTCATGATACTGTGCCTTGTTTCTCCTCAAGGTTTCCTCTATCCCATCATCTTCAACAAGTCTTGCAGGGTCAAGCGTGATTGGCAGTGCATTGATTGAATGAAATAAAGGAATATTCCTTGCCAAGCTCTTGTAACCGTCATCTCCTTTTTTGGCAGGATTTGCATGTGGAGACTTAAGATCTTCCTTCTTATCCTGTTGACAAAGACAACACTTTGCCCAGTCAGTGAGGAATGATTTGTTGGTAGATTTTGTGTCCATAACTATTTTTTATCTTCAGGGCCGAGGGCTTATCCTTTTACCACCCTGATGAGCACTTTCTTGTATGGGATACAACTAGGTTCATGCCTTTTGCCCTACACCTAGTCCGATCGTTCATCCAGTGTCATTAGTCCCGTGCGATCTGTACACCACCCAGATAACCAAAACCCTGTTATCCTTGGCTCGGCTCTCCAGCGCTGGTAAATCCTGTCAATTCAGGTGCGGCTGCTTAACTGATTTGGGGTTGGTTAAGCAGCATTTGGGACACTAAGCTGTTGCAGTATGACATGCTTTTTCTTAGCTGACACTGAACCCCATGCTGGGTTGCACAGCAGTGATGTCACCAGTGTGCCCTGGTAGTGCCCGACAATCACTCCCTCACATGCAGAGACCCTCTGCATGCTACCCTCACCTAGTTGGAAAAAAGATAAACCAGTACATAAAACCAGTCATAAATAAGACAAATATATATCTGAGAGTATCAGAAATAAAAAAAAATCACCTGAACATGCTTGAAAACATACATATCGACACTAAGATCATTTAGATTGACCAACTACATCAATTTCTAAAAAAAAAAAATCATATTTGGAAGGTCAATTTGGCAGCCATTTTGAAAGATGGCCGCCATCTTGGATTTTCAAATGGCCAATCAGGAAGATTTGACAAGTAGCCCCTAGGCCTAGGGTATGATCATGCCAAATTTCATGTTTGTATCACCATTTGCACGATTTTTCCATTATCCGCTCTACTATTAGTTGCGTTCTCTTGCATAGTGACCTAATGACACGTCTCATGCTACTGCCTTCAAACAGTCGAAAAAAGAAAACATGTTCATCGTTTGCTGTCAAACTTCACAGGTATTGGTCCCATACATCCGGGCAATCTCTAACACTTGCCTTTGTTTGGAAAATATTTATTTGGTCATTTTAAACTTAAATTTGAACTAATGGATAATGATTAATGAAACTATCTTAGGTATTGATTGTATATATATATATATATATATATATATATATATATATATATATATATATATATATATATATATATATATATATATATATATATATATATATATATATGCTGATAACCACAAGGAAAGAAGAAAACACGAAGTTCCCAAGCGCTTTCGTGTAATTCACATCTTCAGGGGTGAGAACAGACTAAGGAGAAGTACAAAACAAGGTGTATATATACAGAGATGGGTGAGACCAGGTCCACAATGGTCAGGTATTAGGTAATGCTATTTAAAGATTAGTAGGGTCATTACCTAATACCTGACCATTGTGGACCTGATCTCATCCTCCTCTGTATATACACACCTTGTTTTGTACTTCTCCTTAGTCTGTTCTCACCCCTGAAGATGTGAATTACACGAATGCGATTGGGAACTTCATGTTTTCTTCTTTCCTTGTGGTTATCGGCATATATATATATATATATATATATATATATATAATATATATATATATATATATATATATATATATAATATATATATATATATATATATATATATATATATATATATATACATTAGGGGGCAGGGAAAAAACACTTTTATTTGAGTTGCAGGCTGCACTTTTCAGGCATCGTTTGTATGGCTGTAACAAACACCTGTGCAAAATTTCATGCCATTTCATGCATACTTACCCTGCCGCATCGCGAACGACTTTTTGTCAACTTTTAGTGTGTACCAAAAATTAGGTGTCATTTAATGTTTTCCAGGATAATGATAAATTTTACATGGGTGACATCGATTTAATTCACATGTTATTTTGCAGGTACACCGTATAGAAAATCATTACAAGTTCATATTGAAATTCTTTTTTGTGAGGAACCTTGGCATCATTTTCCTAGACAATAATCTTTGCCTAATATATCCATCTCTCGATTCGTATCCCGTCGCTTCAGTGCAAGCTTCAGTTGTAGGTTATGTATCTAAGCTACTGTGCCGAGTAGCAACCCTTTACAAAAGCTATTGTGCCGAGTAGCAACCCTGTACATAAGCTACTGTGCCGAGTAGCATTTATATATATAATCACGTGGCACACTGCACGTGTAATGTGGCAACATTGCCCCGAGGCTGCCATATGGCAAGGCAGCCCCAGTCTGACTGACTGAGCCGTTCATGGCACACGCGAGTCACCACTTGTATTTCTCTCATCCACAATAAACGGACTCAGTGTTACTCAGTGTTTCCCTAGCCATCACTGCATTCTTCAGGGCACACTAGTAACTTTCATGGCGCAGTGTCTAGGATCTGTGGACTTACAACGTGTGTGAACTATGCCGACAGTTACGTCTGCCTGTGATGCGCGTCGACTCATAGTGTGTTGTGTTGTGATGCGCTGTGTTTCGCCGCGATGTGCAGTGTTGCTCCGTCACAGTGCGTTTTAGTGACGGTGGCAGTGTTAGTGTCAGTGTATTAGTGTGTGTCTAGAGCTGAGAGTTGAGCATTGGCCTGTTTTTTGTGGTACCCACGGAGCACGCAGGCGCACACCCTTCTCGTGCGACATCCGGGGGACACTGACGGTCTTGCCGGACCACGCTCCCTCCGCTCTCTCAGACACACACACGCACGCACGCACTCACTCACGGACAGAACAGTGGACCTGGACCATATGCGTGATTTCTGCGCTGTTTATGTCATATATATGTGGTTCGAGCTGTTGAGGCGCCACTTTATATATTAAACAGTGCAGTCCACGCACACACAAAGATGGGAGGTAAGAAGGGACAACGTCAAGATGGGAGGTAAGAAGGGACGTCAAGATGGGAGACACGACTCCCCACCACCTTCCCCTCCACCGGGTGCAGACTCTCATTCTCCACCTCCAGTGACGGACATCTCCACAATTCTGAAGTGGATGGACGACCGGGACGAGAGACGCAGAGAGATGGAACTTCAGAGGGAGGAGACACGAAGAGAGGAGGAAAAGTTGCGTTTTGAGGCGCTTTTGGCGACCCTGGCGCTAACCCACCCTCCCTCACTTGCAGGTAGCGCGCTTCAAGGCGCCAGTACACTCCCTCCTCCACCACACCAGCGTCCTCCAGGTACTCTTGCTACCCCAACAGCTCCCAAGGCATCTGTTCAACCCCCACCCGCCCTCTCACCAGACGTCACGTTTCAGCTTTTTCGTGAGTGGAGGCGGCGTTGGACAGATTACTCCACGATGGTGGACCTTGACAGCATGCCTCCAAACAAACAGCTCATCCAACTGCGGATGTGTTTGTCGCTGGAGACCCAGAGAGTTTTGAAGCACACGTTGCACGTGCCTCCCGACTCTACCTCTTCAGTAACGGATGTGCTCGACCTTTTACAGGAGCATGTTAAGGGTCGGAACAACGAGGCTTTGCGTCGCCGTGCCTTCACCAGCTGCAAGCAGGCGGAGAACGAATCTTTTGACGACTTTTTTGCACCTTTGAGGAGTTTGTCGGAGGAGATCGACGTCTGCAAGGCGCACAGCCGGGAATGTGAGGAAGCCTGGATCCAGCACGGGATCTTGACAGGTGTCAGGCACGAAGAGTTGGTGCAGCGACTCATCCCCCTGGACGCTTCCTCCACACTCCAGGTGGTAGTGACTGAATGTCGGTCATACGAGGCCACCAAGTCCGCCACCTCTGCCTTACGGGCCCCACCTGCTGTGAGAGCTATCTCACAATACAAGAAGGGTAAGAAGGCGGCCAACAACGCGAAGGCTGCCACACGTTCTTCCACGCCTCCGCCTAGTGCTTCCTGTGGCAGCTGTGGAAAGCAGCACAGCCCCAAGACTTGCCCGGCCGCCGACGCACTGTGTCGTGGATGTGACCGTAAGGGCCACTGGTCTAACACAGACAGGTGCCCTGCACGAGGCCGCAAGTGTCAGGCCTGTGGTCGCTATGGACACTACGACAAGTGCTGCCGCCAACCCAAGCCCAAAAGCCCGAGACGAGGAGGACAGCAGCGCACTTCCCTCGGGGTGGTTCGCACGCAGCCCCCTCCAGATGGCCCATGCAGCCCCAAGCAGCAGCGGAGTCACATCAGGAGGGTGGAATCGACCACACGCCCCAGGGCTAAACCTGCCCAGATCCTGTATGGTCACCCTCTCCGCTCTTGCGTTCCTACACACGCCAAGGCCTTTGCGAAGGACTGGCAGACCAATGCCGAGAGCTGTGACCGCCGCGCCGCTTCACGTGCCCAGGACGCCAAGGCTCGGTATGACGACCGTGCCCGCCCTCTTCAGCCACTGGAGATTGGTGCCCTTGTCCGCGTCCAGGACCCGACGACGACACGTTGGGACAAGGTGGGCATAGTGATGGGCGTCGGCCGGTCGCGGGACTACAAGGTCAGGATGCCGAGTGGCCGTGTCTGGTGGAGGAACCGCCGCTTCCTCCGGCCAGTCCCACCCCCTGCTGCTGGCCCCCTGACCGAAGACGAGTCACCTACACCTCACGAGGATCCGCCCCACAGTGCACCTCGACGCTCGGAGCGACTTAGAGCTAAGAAGTCCGCTCAAGACAAAGACTATGAGCGTGAGGGGGGAGGGAGATGTAGGTTATGTATCTAAGCTACTGTGCCGAGTAGCAACACTGTACATAAGCTATTGTGCCGAGTAGCAACCCTGTTCATAAGCTACTGTGCCGAGTAGCATTTATATATATAATCACGTGGCAACACTGCACGTGTTATGTGGCAACATTGCCCCGAGGCTGCCATATGGCAAGGCAGCCCCAGTCTGACTGACTGAGCCGTTCATGGCACACGCGAGTCACCACTTGTATTTCTCTCATCCACAATAAACGGACTCAGTGTTACTCAGTGTTTCCCTAGCCATCACTGCATTCTTCAGGGCACACTAATAACTTTCATCAGTCATCACTTTTATGCCTCTCTCGACCGCCTGAGTGCTGTTTGGCCACTTGGGCACCACTAATGGTGTCTCAAGAATGTCATTAACCTGTAGATTTGACAGAGAAGCAATGTAAGGAGGCTCAGTCTTGAGTTCATTCCACCAGTTAATCATGGAATGATAGTTTTTTGCTTGTCACTTTAGTTTCGGAGTCACCACCTTTCTCATGTTGACTACAGGAGGCACATCCTCATTCACATCTCCATCTTTACCCTCCTCATCAGTATAGTTTAACAAATTCTCGTCAACAGCAGCATCAGAATCTTCCTCCTCCTCTTCAGATCTGCCAGTGCATTCTTCCTTTTGCTGATTCTCCATTCTAATTTTTCTTATCATTGAGACAGCTTTTTCTCTAACAGTTGATCTGTGTGGGCGAAGTATGCATTTCTCTGGACAGCCTTCTTCACTATCGTCTCCTCCTCACTATTCAGGTGTTTCATATATAGCAGGGACTGGAATACGTTCCTTGAGCCGTGTGTTACGTAAGGGTGTATCTTGATGTAAAACCACATTGGAGCACTGAACTTTATTATTGTAATGACAATTCTTTTCAACTCATGGCTGGGTCTTGATGTTGCTACATACAGCCTGAGGATTCTACTCCATAAGGTGTTCCACCTTGACACACAGGGAGGACCTGGCTCAATAGCAGCCAAGTCATCTTCAACAACACCTGTGATAACTCCTTTACAAATCCTATACAAGTATTTCAGATCCCAGGACAGATCTTTCTCCACTCCATCATTAAACACAGGGAAATCAGGGAAACTGACTGGCTGGAAGGCGACAACTGGAAGCTCAGACAAAGACTCCTTGATCTGCTTTCCAATGGGACCACGCCAATGCTCAGGACCACTTGGTTTACCATCATAGTGATAAAAAACTGCGCTGAAAGGCCGCTCATTTCCGTGAAGCTGACATATGTAATAATGGAGCGGGTGACCAAGTAACATTTCAAGATGATGAATGACTCCATTTTCTGATCCTACATTTACATTGGTTCCATCACAACCAACACACACATTGGGCTGCTGGGTTAGATGTTTCTCCACCAGAAACTCGTGAATAGTTTTGGCAATCTGCTTTCCGTGTCCAGTCTTGGGAGTCACATGTGTGAGATATTCATTGCCAGGCTCAACCATGATGACATAATGATCTTTCACCATCATCCTCGAACTCCATTTCTCGGTCTTCTCATTCTTTATCATCACACGAGTGTCGTCAAATTATCTAAACTAGCCATCTCAATTTCTTGCCTCTTAAATCGGTATTTTTGTCTCGCATCCCGCAGCTTATGTGGTCCAATAACCTGACTCTTGTCATCCTTTGTGATAATGCCATAGTCAGTTAAGGTGGCAGTTGCAATGGCAGCTCCAGCATAATCACTAATCAAGTATCGGTCACAAGCGGCAGCCAGTGTAGGGAGTCTTGTCCGGTTCTGTGAACTGGTGTCTGTCAGAGCCCTTGGATCAGGGACAAAATCAGCATCAGTATTGACGAGAGGAATATCTCTTGAATCATCTGAATTATCCTCAACATAAGGAATATCTCCAGAACAGAACATTGCACCGCCACAGCGGCTGTTTGGCTAGTACTGTAGGTAAATTTAAAAATTTCAGTAGAAAATGCGGCAGACTAAACCTCGACATATCAGCTTCAAATTTGGCATGGAGTCTTAGATATGTATAAGGAACAATGCCTGAAGAGTGCAGCTTTGAGCAAAATTTCACTGCCCCCTAATATACATACTATTACTACTACTTTGCTATCACTCTTTCCCTCTGAATCGAGTATGACGATCATCCAACAATGATACTATGATTTGAGTTACATTATAAGGGATGTCACTTGGTTGGTGAGTTTTGAGGTGACTTAAGAGGACGATACGGGACCCCCAGAGTCGTCCACATTCATTGCACATGTGGAGGGCTGCATCTAGTGCCGGAGGGACGGTGGCAGAGTCTTTCGACATTGGCGCTTGTCTGCCTCGGTTTCCAGTCGGGCTAACTCGAAAGTATTGACACTTTCTCATGTGGTGCTCCTCCAAGCTTTACGATGTGAAGTAATCGGCTCCTAGGTGAGGAGGTCGACTTGGCACTTATTCAGTCTTAAGACTATCCTAATAACTTTTCAATTGCCCGCAGGCGTTACGGTTACTATTCGTTAGGTGAGTGTAAAGTAGCTGCTTTGGCAGTCTACTGTCGTTCATGCGGGTAACATCGCCAGTCCAACGTAGCAGTTCATGGATAATGGTAGCCTCGATGCTCCTACAGCTGGTGTTAGCAAGAATACTGGCATTTGTTCTCTTGTCTTTCCAGCGAACTCGGAGGATGGAACGTAGACTATGTTGGTGAAAGGTTTCAAGTACCTTGAGGTGCCTCCTGTATGTAACCCTTGTCTCACTGTCATATAGCAGAGTGGGGAGGACCACTGCTCGATATACGTGCAGCTTTGTATATAATTTCAGCTCCCAACAGCTGAAGACACGGTTTCGGAGTCTGTAAAGGCTTGAGATGCACGTCTAATCCGGTGCTGAATCTCTTTATCGATGTCTGCGGTGGTGGACAAGTGGGAGCCGAGACCCCGAAAGTGGGTAACATTAGACAGGGTGCTACCGTTAAGTTAGAGGGATGGTGAAGGTGTGTTTGAACCTGGGGCAGGTTGAAAGATAATCTGAGTCTTAGGTACATTCACCTCAACGCCGACGTGTGCATACGCATCTGAGTAGGTGTTTAGGATCTCCTGTAGGTCGTGTTCAGTGTGAGCAACATGGGTTAGGTCGTGTGCATTCTGAAGTTCAGTAATGGAAGCTGCCGACACCTTTTTCTTGCCTGGAGTCGTCTTATGTTGAAAAGACCCCCTCCACCCGGTACTCAATGTTTACCCCGCCAGCTAAATTGGCACTGGCACGAGTAAGGAAGGCAGCCAAGTAATTGGAAAAGAGAGTTGGTGCCAGTACACACCCTTGTTTAATCCCTGTTTGGATGGGGAAGAACTTAGACTGGGTGCCGTTTTGCAGGACACTGCCGTTCGTGGCATCTTGGAGTTGCCTCACACTGGATGAAGTTTGGTGGTCAGCCAAAACGGCTGAGGGTTCACCAGAAGGCTTCCTTGTCGACCGAGTTGCAGGCCTTGATTAGGTCGATGAAAGTCATGTACAGGTCACGACGCTGTTCTCAGCACTTTTCCTGTATCTGGCGGGCAACAATGATCATGTCAGAGGTGCCACGTGATAGTCCACATTGAGATTCTGGGAGGAAGTTTTCCACCTCAGGAAGGAGTCTGTTTAGGAGGACTCAGGCGATAATCTTGCCAGCTATGGAGAGCAGCGAGATCCCACGGAGGTTGCCAAAGTCTGACCGGTCCCCATTGTTATTATAAATATTGACAATATAAGCATCTTGAAGAGCTTGGGGGATTTCCTCCTTTTCCCATTTATTTTCCAGGAGAGAGTGGAGACGGCTGGCAAGCAGAGGTCCTCCTGCTTTATACAACTCTGCCGGGATTCCATTAGGCCCTGAGGCTTTGTTATATTTCATCTGCTTGATGGCAGTAACTATCTCATCCAGGGATGGAGAATAGGTGAGGTGGGTCAGCTGTGGATGCTGAGGGACCGGTTGAGTAGTCAGGACATCCACATCGGTGTTTCGGTTGAGCAATGAATGGTAGTTCTCTTTCCAGCGCTGAAGGAGGCCTTTGTCATCTTTAATTATGAAGTTACCGTCAGATGAGCGGAGGGGGGCTGCGCCACGAGTGGCTGGCCCATAAAATGTTTTAATGGAATTGAAAAATTCGTGCATCCTGTGCTGATCTGCATGTTTTCGTATTTCACTTGCTATATTTTTAAGCCATTTATTCTATAGAATGCGAAGTTCACTCTCGGCTGCCGCTTTCTTCTTGCGGAAG
Source organism: Homarus gammarus (assembly GCA_958450375.1). NCBI lineage: Eukaryota > Metazoa > Arthropoda > Malacostraca > Decapoda > Nephropidae > Homarus > Homarus gammarus. The sequence continues at coordinate 66,710 of CAUDMG010000895.1, read as the reverse complement.
ATATCAGCTTTGATCCGAGACTGAGGGTTGTTGTGCCAGTCAGTAAAAGCAGCACGTTTATCATCGATGAGTACTTTGATTGCCGGGTCATTTTCATCAAACCAGTCCTGGTGTATTCTTTTCATCTGTCCGAGGGTCTCTCTGCAGGATTTTGTCATAACAGTGTCGAGAGTATTTCATTGAGCACTGGGATTCGCGTTGTTTGCTATTGGTTTGTTTATCAGCCCATGCTCGTGCTGCTCTTTGATAGCATGTGCTACTGCTGGGTCCTCCAGTCGTTTAGTATTAAAACCTTCTCCGTTTTGGGGCGACGTGAAGTGAGAGCTTGGCTCTGACAAGTCGGTGATCAGTGTCACAGTGGTCTGAGCCACGCATGGCACGGGTGATGAGGACATCTCGGCGATTTCATTCTCTGACAATGATGCAGCCATGAACCCTTGAAGTTGTCGGCCGGCCGAGACAAGGTATTGGTGATAGTAAGGCTGTGCGCAGTACACTTGATGAGGAGGAGTAGGCCGTTGGCAATACACTTGCCTAGTCCATTTCTCCCTATGTTTCCCTGCCAAATGCTAGCATCTCTGCCAACTCTGTCATTAAAGTCGCCAAGGAGCACAACCGCGTCTTCTCTGGGGATGGAGGTTAGCACTCTGTCAATGTCGGCGTAAAAGGCCTCTTTGATGTCATCCTTTGCATCCAGTGTTGGGGCGTATGCACTGATGAAAAAGGAATGACGCGGGTGATTCTGTGGGAATCTTAGTGTCATGAAGCGTTCGTTGATCGCAATAGGCATTTCGTTTAGCCTGTGTAGGATATGTTAGCGGATGGCAAAGACAACTCCATAAAAGCTGTTTCTCTCTGCAGCACGCTTACCTTCCAGAAGGTATAGCCAGACCCCCGTTCTGTGAGCTGGTCCTCATCTGGGAGCCGGGACTCACTGTTGGTTGCCATGTCGATGTTACAATTAGCCAGCTCTTTTGCCACAAGGGCAGTTCTTCTTTCATTTGTGCCAGTATCCAGATGGGTCCTGACATTCCATGCAGCGATAATAAGAGGTTGTTTGTGATTTTGACTGTTTTCGACTGTATAAGGATGACCTTACTGGGTGCGATTGCCCAGTCAGGTTGGATTTTTAAGCAGGCTATGTCTAGGGTACCTTTTCAAGCCCCCTCCCCATGTGGAGTGAGCGGAGTGGCTACTGGAATTGGCTGCTCAGTCACACAGACAGGACCAGATTACACTGCTGCCTAGATCCCATTACATAAACGACCATCTTATCTGTGACGCCCATGTTTAGAGTTGTGACTAGAGACTCCCTGCAGTCATCTCTGCCTGTCGCCACTCGTCTTTCGCCGTAGGACTTTTGGGGGTATAGTATAGGGGTTTTGATGATGATGAGAGGTATGATGAAGTGGATTATGGCTGCGGGTGAGTATATTTATGTGGCGAGGCAGGAGCTCATGCTGCAACCACACATCTTGGCTCTCCCTTTTCCAGATCCAGTGGTGCAAGTGTGGCAACGACTGGGGAGAGAGAGAGTTGCAGTGGACTGTAGATAGCTCAGTTTGTTGGGTTTCGCCTTAGTAGCCTGTCCATCAGGCATTGCCTTTGTTCACCGGTGTTTTCGTTGGGTTTCCACGGTAGTCACCTCTTCCGACTATACCGCCGTTGGGGTCTTGTTGGAGCTCTGTAAGCATGTTTGCCTGATGCTGGTCTCCACAGCAGATTTTTCGTTCGGGGTTTATTCCCGTAGCCTTGTACCTACCAAGGTTAATCTGCAAGGCAGCAGGGCAATGGCTAGTAGGCTCCAGAACGTGTCCAAATGTCAGTGGTCCTATGCGCCGTCTTTCTGCGGCCCACTGCTAAACCGAGATCCCGTGCTGGTCTGGCCTGGGCCCACGAGGCGCCCAGTTACCTTGTGTTGCCACAAGGATACATACATACATACATAGTTACGCGTGTCAAAAGCGTAAGGCTCGTAACAAACAAAAAATTAAGGTATTTAAAAAGAATTACAATATATGGATCTTAAATTTGTATCGTGAACAACTCCAACTACAGTGTAATGTATGGATTGAAGGTAACCCCTTTTAATAAATGAATACTTGATGATTGGAGTAAAGAAACTTAAATAAATGTATAACTATATTTACAAATGCTTACCACTAAAAACAAAGGCAAAGCAAATCACATGATCATACTAGATTACTTTAAGGTTGCCAATGTCACTGACAACTGAATTGATACACGATTCAAGAACAAAAATACATAAAAGGTTAAATACATACAACAATAAATACAGCCAGCCAGCCTCAAAATGAATACCATAAGTACAGTCAGAAACCATATTCTCTGACCAACTAGGTTGAGCGGGAGGTGAGGCTAGGGTGGTGTTTCTGGTCGGCGGCACACTGTGATGGCCCTGTGGCCAGACACAGGTTGAACAGGCGAGGCGATAGTTCCACAAAAGTATGCAGGAGAGTTCCAGCTGGGCACCGCGGCCAGAGCCAGGGTAGCCAGTACGTCTCCAAAAGAATATTTGATGTTAATGATATTGGTATTAAAAATTATACTGATCAAGTTAATGATGTAGGTGTAAGAAAATCCTCTTTTTAGTCAGTTGTTCTTTACCTTTTCAGCATAAACATTAATGTCTTAATAAAATGATAAACCAAAGTTGTACAAACTGAAACAACAATAATTTATATTTCAACAAGTAATATTGACAACTAATGTGTCCTTTAAAACTGATGTTAGGAGTAATATCACAATCAGTGTGGTGATTAATGCGATGGTGTTTGTGATGATGGTGCTTCTCTGTGTGGTGAGTGTGATGATGGTGCTTCTCTGTGTGGTGAGTGTGATGATGGTGCTTCTCTGTGTGGCGAGTGTGATGATGGTGCTTCTGTGTGTGATGAGTGTGATGATTGTGCTTCTCTGTGTGGTGAGTGTGATAATGGTGCTTCTCTGTGTGGTGAGTGTGATGATGGTGCTTCTCTGTGTGGTGAGTGTTAGGTTCTGAATAATAAGTTCTATATACAGGAGAGAACACAAACACCTGTATAGTTTTGTAGGTTCGGTTTACTGGATAAGAGTATGTACACAAAGGAGAGCAGCACTCTCTCTTGACTAGGCACCCGGTCAACTGCTATAGGCGACGTATGGCAAGTGATACATTAGCAGCTTCCATACGTCGCCAGGCACATTAATTAAGCGTGTGGGATATGGTAATAACATTGCCACACGCTGCTAGCTAGGCTGAATAAATAATACATAAATGGAGCACATACATAATATACATACATGATATATAATCCAGCATACATAATATACATACACCTCCCTCCCCCCTATACGCTCATAGCAAAGTCTTGAGCGGACCTTTTCTTTTGGATCCGTTCTGAGCGTCGAGGGACTTCATCACTGGGAAGGGTATGGGACTCAACACTGGTGGCGGGGCCAGCAGAAGGCATTGTTACGGGTCGGAGAAAACGGCGGTTCCTCCACCACACACGACCACTGGGTAACCGCACCTGGTAGTCCCGTGACCTGCCGAGACCCATGACTACGCCTACTTTGTCCCAACGTAGGGAGGTCGGGTCCTGAACACGGACTTGGGTGCCGACACTCAACCTGGGGAGAGAACGGGCGTGGTCATTGTAGCGGGCGGCGACGTCCTGAACACGTTCGGCGGCTCGGCGATCGCAATCCTCTGTCTTGGCCTGCCACTCCTTGGAGAAGGATTGAGGGTGAGCAGGGACACAAGAACGAAGGGGGCGTCCATACAAAACCTGGGCAGGGGAGCGTCCGGTGTAGTTAGGTGTGTTGCGGAGTTCAAGAAGACCCCTGTCGAAGGCCTCGCAGTCAATGTTCCCAGAAGGGGCCACCTTAAGGATGAGGTGCTTCAGGGATTTGACAGCAGCCTCAGCGTGGCCGTTGGACTGCGGATAATGGGGCGATGACAACACATGCCGGACTCCCCATCGGTCGAGGAACACAGCAAAGTCCCGGCTTGTGAACTGAGGCCCTCCGTCGGTTCGCAGGCGTACAGGAACGCCCACGTCACGGAAGTAGTGGCGGAACTTGCTGATGGTGGCGGCAGACGTCGTGTCATTACCGCACTTGATGACAACCGGCCAACCAGAGAGACGGTCGACGATAACGAGGAAGGACTTTCCTGACACACAGAAAAAGTCGGCCGACACAGACTCAAAGGGGCGGGTGGGGTTGTCGTCACTCATAAAGGGTTCCTGCTGCTGGCTGGGTTGTAATACTTGGCAGGGCTCACACGCACGGACAACATTGGAGATGTCGGAGTTGATGCCGGGCCAGAACACAGTCTGTCGTGCACGTCGTTTGGTGGCCTCAGCTCCACGGTGACTGTCGTGAAGGCGGGCCAAGGCGTGGGGACGTGATGCAGCAGGGACAACTACACGTGCTCCGTACAGAACAAGGTCTCCGTCGCAGTAGAGTTCATCGCGGAGTTTCCAATACGGGAGCAGGGTGTTGTGAAGATCGTAGCGGTTGCTAGGAAATCCATTCCTCACACACTCGACGAGTCGGACATAGGAAGGGTCATCTCGGGCCGCTGTTCGAAGGTCCTCCATTGCCTTGTCGTCATCTGGTGACAGGTCCGAACGAAGGGATTGGACGGCATGGAGAGTGACCACAGTCCTGACGGAAAGAGCGAGGTCGGCGTCGAGTACATGGTCTTCTGGAGTAGGGCGGCTGACAGGGGAGCGGGATAAGGCATCAGGGATGCAGAGCTCCTTACCAGCACGCCACACTGCAGTGAAGATGTACGCCGAGAGTTTCTCTTTCAGACGCTGGAGGCGAGGGTTCTCAACGGCGTCTAGCGTGTAGTGGTTGAGGATCGGGACAAGCGGGCGATGGTCGGTCACTAGGTGAAAGTATTGCAGGCCTATGAGGTAAAACCTGCACTTGGACATCGCCCAAACCGCAGCCAACAGCTCCAACTCAATAGTGGCATAGCGCGTCTCAGTGTCAGAGAGGAAACGCGAGCCACACTGGACGAGCCGGAACTGCCCTCCACCATGATCCTGCAGTAGGGCGTATCCCACGCCATACAAGCGTGAGGCATCTGTCTGCAGAACTGTCGGCAAGGCTGGGTCAAACGTGGCGAGGACAGGTGGACGAGACAGGGCCTGTTTCACTTGCTGGAAGGCCTTGTCGTGGTCGGGGGTCCACAGGAATGTCCTCTTGGGGCTCATCAGGGGGCGAAGTGGTTGAGCAGCTGCGGAGATGTCCGACGAAAACTCTGCTAACTGGTTGACGAGACCGATGAAGGACCTCAAGTCGGTCAGGTTAGCAGGGGTGGGAAAATCCGTAATGGCGCGGACCTTTTCCGGGTCAGCTGCGATACCATTCCCTGAGAGGGTGTACCCACAAAAGTCAACTGAAGAGCTGGCCAGAACAAACTTGTCGGCATTTAGGGTAATGCCGTGCTTCCGGCACCTGTTGAGTACCTCGTAGATACGGCAGAGGTGATCCATATAATCCTCGTCGTACACGAGTATGTCGTCGACCACTTTCACGCAGTTTGCCAGACCTTGTAGAGCCATATCACCTCGAAGACAGAAAGCGTCTCCTGTAGCGGCGAATCCCATGGGGCCACGGCAATAACTGTAACGTCCATGCGGGGTGATGAACGTTGTGAGTGGTCGGTCTTCCTCGGCAAGCTCTATCTGCCAGTATCCACACAGGGCGTCCATCGTCGTGAAGAAGCGCGCCTTCGGGTTCACGCTGCGTATGGCTGCAAAGGGCGTGGGAGAAGGGTGCGCAGGACGAGACACCTGGTTGTTGAGCTTGGAAAGGTCAGTGGTGATCCGAACACCACCTTTAGGTTTTGCGACGACAACCATCGGGTGACACCATGGAGACGGGTCATCGCCGGTTGGTACAATAATTTCTTGGGCGACCATGGAGTCCAGCTCGTTTTTGACCGCCTCGCGGAAGGCCAGGGGAACCAGTCGACGGGTGTAAATAGCGAATGGCTTCGCGTCGTCCCTCAGGTGGATCCTCATGGGGGGGCCTGCCATCTTCTTGAGAGGCTTGGATTCCAGAGCGGACTTGGTCACCAGAACGTCGCTGAATTCCTTCAGGAAGTACTTCCGAGCATCCGAAGGAGAGGTGTCACTGGCAAGAGGCAGGGGTAGGGCGGCAGCAGGGTCGTTGCTGCTCCCTTTTTGCACCCTGTTGGCGTGTTTTACCTCAAGAATAGGTCTGGGGAAGTCCTGGGAGATGATGGCCAACTCCTGACAATGTCTGTAGGACAGCAAAGGAGTCTGGACACCGTTATGCACATCAATCCAGGCTTGACACGACCTGTTGCCAAAGGTGACTTGTGCTTGGAGTGAACCCAGGGCCGGGGTCATCTGTGAACCATCTGCCATAAAGCGGAGATCCTTGGGGGGCGGTCCTAGATCACTTGGAGAGAGCCCCAAGCATTGCAAATGCTGGGGACCGATGACTGTAGCATCAGCGCCGGTGTCGGGCAACATCTGAAGGCGGGATGACACACCGCCGTAGGTCACGATGACGCTGATGTACTGGGGGACTTTGGTCCTGGGACGCTGGGGGGAGCACACATTCCTAATGTGGCTCGAGCGTTGTCAGGAGTCGTCGTACCTCTGATTGGAAGACTGTGGGCGGCCCTCTCTGGTGGAGGGGGGCTGAAGCTTCCGCCGACGCGGTCCCTTGGGTATGTTGGAAGGGCAACACTTGTCATAGTGGCCCAGACGACCACACACATTGCACTGGACGCGTTTGGCTGGGCACCGTACTGTGAGTGACCAGTGGCCCTTACGGTCACAACTGTTGCAGGTAGACTGAGCAGCTGGACACACCTGTGTTCCGTGCTGCTTACCACAGTTGTTGCAAAATAAACCAGGCGTGGACGTGGTGGGCGAAGGCGTAGGAACAGACTTCTTGTCCTTCTTGTACCGGGACACAGCGCGTACAGCTGTAGGGGGAGCACGGATGGCAGAGGTGGCACACCTGGCAGCCTCATAGGAGCGACATATCGTCAACACATCCTTAAGAGAAGAGGAAGAGTCGAGGGAGGTGAGGCGTTGGACAAGTTCCTCGTCCTTAACACCCATCAGGATCACCTGCTTCAACTGGGTCTCCTCGCACTGCTGGTGGTGGCCTGGACATATATCTACCTCTTCCGAGGCTCTCTTAAGACGCACGTAAAAGGCATCAAAAGACTCACCCTCCATCTGTCTGCAGCTAAACAATTCCCTCCTGCGCAGAGCTTCATTCTGCTGTCCTTTGATGTGCCGTTGTAGAACGTCCAGTACCTCCTCTACAGACAGCAAAGAGGTTGGGGGTACCTGCAACGTATGTTCCAAGACACGCTGAATTTCCAAGGACAGGCACATGCGCAGCTGGATGAGTTGTTTAGGCTGTGACAAACTCTGGAGATCCACCATTGTAGAGTAATCAGTCCACCGTCGCCGCCATTCACGAAAAGTCTGGAAAGTCTCATCAGGCTTCAAGATGGGCGGCGTTTGAGCTGCTGCTTTAGGTGGGGCTGGGGGGTGTGAAGGAAGCATGGATGAGGTATCTGAACCAGTCAGTACCGAGGCAGTGTTAGAGCCAGGGGCTTGGTTAACAGTGAGGCGAGATATCAAGGCTTCAAACCGTTCACTGTCTTCCAATCTCCGTTGGTTGTCTCGTTCTGCCTCTGCTTGCCTTCTGTGCTCATCCGCCAAACGTCTGTGGGCTTCATCCTCGCGTTTCTCATCTCTCATAAACTTCAGTAAAGCAATTATCTCTGGAGACAACGCTGAATATTGAGGTGAGGGACTGCGCGATGTGGGGGCTGAAGCGTCGTGGCCGGTCTGGTCATCCATCTCTGCGGGGCTATCACCCGCCTGAGTCATCCAGACGCTGGGTCCACGGCTACGTAAGGCGTGAGACATAACTACTTCCTCTGTGTACTATGTCTTAATCAGTGTTGACCGGTCAGCCCGTCGTATCAACAAGATTTCAGACAAAAAATTAATTAAATACACAGATAAGTAGGTTATATATATAAAATATATATAAGGAAGCCGCGCGGTCAGCGAGTGTCGTGTGCGAGTGAGTGTGTGTCCTGGGCGGGTAGAGCGTCTCGCCCCAGCTGTGAGGGGGGGGTGGAGGCGGCGCTGTGAGGGGGGGTGGAGGGAGAGGCGCGGCGACTCCCAGTCAGTCTAGTTACCCTCAGGACGCGGTCAGAGACGGGTGCACTCAACTCTACTCCTTACGAATGCCCAGAACGTGCCGTATACCTTGGGAATCCTTTAGAACAAGGTCACACATGAATGGCACGAACACACAATGCACTAAACACTTCACAGAAAATCACTGTCACTGATACTGCTCAAAGTTGCTGAAATTCTTCGAGGAGAGATGGCGCGGGAGTTGACCCAAGGCTTGACCCAAGACGGGAGGGGACCCTAGCCGGCTTTCTACAAACTTTGCACTATCACTCGTAATTATCCAGTAAGACTACGCACTGCGCCATGTTAGGTTCTGAATAATAAGTTCTATATACAGGAGAGAACACAAACACCTGTATAGTTTTGTAGGTTCGGTTTACTGGATAAGAGTATGTACACAAAGGAGAGCAGCACTCTCTCTTGACTAGGCTCCCGGTCAACTGCTATAGGCGACGTATGGCAAGTGATACATTAGCAGCTTCCATACGTCGCCAGGCACATTAATTAAGCGTGTGGGATATGGTAATAACATTGCCACACGCTGCTAGCTAGGCTGAATAAATAATACATAAATGGAGCACATACATAATATACATACATGATATATAGTCCAGCATACATAATATACATACAGTGAGTGTGATGATAGTACTTCTGTGTGGTGAGTGTGATGATGGTGCTTCTCTGTGTGGTGAGTATGATGATGGTACTTCTGTGTGGTGAGTGTGATGATGGTACTTCTGTGTGGTGAGTGTGATGATGGTACTTCTGTGTGGTGAGTGTGATGATGGTACTTCTGTGTGGTGAGTGTGATGATGGTACTTCTGTGTGGTGAGTGTGATGATGGAGCTTCTCTGTGTGGTGAGTGTGATGATGGTACTTCTGTGTGGTGAGTGTGATGATGGTGCTTCTCTGTGTGGTGAGTGTGACGATGGTACTTCTGTGTGGTGAGTGTGATGATGGTGCTTCTCTGTGTGGTGAGTGTGATGATGGTGCTTCTCTGTGTGGTGAGTGTGATGATGGTACTTCTGTGTGGTGAGTGTGATGATGGTGCTTCTCTGTGTGGTGAGTGTGATGATGGTACTTCTGTGTGGTGAGTGTGATGATGGTACTTCTGTGTGGTGAGTGTGATGATGGTGCTTCTCTGTGTGGTGAGTGTGATGATGGTGCTTCTCTGTGTGGTGAGTGTGATGATGGTACTTCTGTGTGGTGAGTGTGATGATGGTGCTTCTCTGTGTGGTGAGTGTGATGATGGTACTTCTGTGTGGTGAGTGTGATGATGGTACTTCTGTGTGGTGAGTGTGATGATGGTACTTCTGTGTGGTGAGTGTGATGATGGTGCTTCTGTGTGGTGAGTGTGATGATGGTACTTCTGTGTGGTGAGTGTGATGATGGTGCTTCTGTGTGGTGAGTGTGATGATGGTGCTTTTCTGTGTGGTGAGTGTGATGATGGCGCTTCTCTGTGTGGTGAGTGTGATGATGGTGCTTCTCTGTGTGGTGAGTGTGATGATGGTGCTTCTCTGTGTGGTGAGTGTGATGATGGTGCTTCTCTGTGTGGTGAGTGTGATGATGGTGCTTCTCTGTGTGGTGAGTGTGATGATGGTGCTTCTCTGTGTGGTGAGTGTGATGATGGTGCTTCTCTTTGATATATCTCATGTCTTATGAAGCCTGTGTATCACATAGGCTTTTGTATATTGACATTATTAACAACTAATTACAAGAATTTATTAACTTTTTTGTACAATACTTTTAAAACAGCATAAAAAATTTTCGTTTGTTTCTGTGTGAGTCACTTCATGAAACTCTCTAATTATTTCCTTGCTGGCGATAGAATAATGATGAACCACTGCTGTATATCACATCATTACCTTGTCCCCATGGCAAGTTATATTCATGTGTTGTCAAAAAATTTAAACACGTTGTATGTATATTGTGTATGTTGTATGTATACCATGTATGTACTCTATATATACACATTATTTCTCTAGTCAGTAGTGTGTGGCAAGGCCCGTTTCATGTCACCACACGCTTAGATAAATGTGCCTGACGACATCTGGAAGCTGCTAATGTACCATTTACCACATGTCGCCTGAGAGGTCAGAGTGAGGTCAGTTGACCCGATAGGAGAGTAAGGACTACCTGCGCTTGTAAGCGCACCCTTGTATATTTCCGTTAATAAGAACCTACAGAACTCTACAGGTGTTTATGTTCGACCCTGTAGTAAGAACCAAGTACCCCGAACATCTCCACACGTCATGACAGGATATTTCTACCACACGCCACCTTCTCTCCTATTCCCTTCCCCCTGTTCTTGTTTCTCAGCCACTCGTGTGTGTGTGTGTGTGTGTGTGTGTCCGCTAAATAGGGATGATGGGATAATCTTTTTTCATTGTTATGACAATGTAAATTAATTTGCATATGAAAAAAAATTGATGTTTCATAATGCGACGTCGTTTACAATCATAATATATTCAAATTATATATTTCGTTACATATCATTACGTTACGTACGTTACGTTACGTTTTGTATGAAGCTATTCATTTATATGTATTATCACAAGTACAAAATCATAAATATTATATTGGATTGTCGGCCATTAACTTAGTAAAACTTTTGTATTGACCAACACATGATGCCTTAATGAGCCTTAAGACATTGGTGCTCATTATAGAACATCCAGTTCTTACTGTAAGGCTGCTTTAATTCTCTTGACTCTGTTGTACACAACCGACTTGGATGTTCCCACGGGTGTAGATGTGAACCAATAGCCTCCAGGCTGCTGGCACGCCGAACAACAATGACGGTCATTAAAATTTTGATTACATAGGCCGAAAGAAATAATTACGAAATACTACTGGCATGTGTTGGCAAGGGCAGCCAGAACCTTCAGGAACTCCGCCGAGTGGGTCCCATAGGCCACCCTTCTTGGCCAATCTCCTTAGGTGAGAAGGCAGCTGAGGGTCTTCAGGACTCCGCCGAGAGGGCCAGAACAGTCGCCCTCTCCCCCAAGGAGTGATGCTAGCGAAGGTCCCGCTGGACCCCCGTGTAAGGTTGAGTATTTTCCTCTATTTCTCTCTAAGACTGAGAGAGGCAACACTGGCTTGTGACGCCAAGAGTATCAACTGTCATATCTTGATATATTTATTACTTATTCTAACGTAGCGTCTACAACACACCGAGACTTTGGTGTTTGTTTCTGCGAGTGAAGGAGATATAGTGAGTCAACCTGAGACGTTAGCCAGCTGGTGCAGAAGTTTGGACTTACAACCACAAGTACCCACAACTTACATGAAGTATACAGGTATACAGTCCTCAGTAGCTTTTTGCCGCCAGATTCTTCACTTTCTGGTATAAACAATATTAACATTATTCGCCACTGCTTAAAAGTGTGATGTTTGATGTTCATAGTTTAATATTTATAGACAGGCAGCCTAATGAGGTGATGACCTTCACGGCCAGCAGGAGTTGTGCTGACAGCCCAACGATGTGTTCAGTGTATGAGAGAACTGTGTATGTTAACTAAAGCATGAGACTTGACCTGCTGCTGTACTATGACAACATTATGTCGTGTGGGACATCACCAGAGTACTCCTGTGTTGGCCTAAGCAGACATATTCTAAAACTGCTGCTATATCCTTTTAGCACCAGCCAGTGGACATGTTTGTGGTTCATTAGACATAACATATAACTGATTTACTTCACGTTTGTGGGAGCAGTAAAAGTAACATTATATTCAAAGTAAAGGGGAGGTATGACCTGAACGACTGGTGACGAGTATTCAAGGGTATATGATGCTCCGTGTGTTCGTGTGTGTGTTGACACTCTGTGAGCCGCCGACCAGTAAGGACCCCCTGGTCTCACCTACCGCTCGACATGAGTGGGCCAGTAATTATGGTTTCTGACTGTACATCACCAGATTGACCGAAGACAGAGAAGTCAACTGACAACACAGGCCAGTCTGAAGGTCCGGAGGTTACCAAAGCTTGTGTCCTAACTAAAAGCCGGCTCTTGAACTTGTTTTGGGGATTACTGGCCACTTCTCCGTTAGGCTATTTCGGCGGAAGCTGTTTGTTTGCAGAGTCATTTTCCTTTGGACTTCTTCATTTTTTTCTTTTTACTTTTCATTTGCCATTCTTCTTCTTGGTCTTGTTCTGGTATATTCTCGTAAACGTCTATAAACGGTCTTAATGTTAGTCTTAAAATATCGTTTTCTTCGGTCTTGTTTAATTCTGGCTTATTTTCTGTGGTCTTGTTGGGGTCTTGATTCTTCTTTTCTTCGGTCTTCACTACAAGGAGAGCCTCCTTGTAGCTCAGTTTTTTCTTGCTTCACAGCTTAGCCACCCTACACTCCTCCCTTCACTTGGGACACTCCCGGTCGGAGGAGGAATGAGGGCCACCACAAGCTGCGCATTTCTTGGCGGCCGCCGAGCAGTTGGTGTCCTGGTGCCCGGGTGTCCCGCAACTGCAACAGACCTCCCGAGCACGACACTTCCGCGCCAGATGGCTGTACCTCTGGCATTGGTAACATCTTGTTGGTCTTTCATACGGTCTTACTGAGATGTTCTCCCATCCCAGCAAAACGGTGCTTGGTCTCCGATCAGCTCTGCCAGTTTTTCTTTTTCAAGGTGTTCTATCTCGGTGTGGGAGATGACTCCCAACACCAAGTTGTCCTCTGTGAGAGCTTCCTCTAGTATCTGAAACTCGTTGATTTCTGTTATGTTGGCTATCTGCTGGGCCTGTCCCCATTCCGCGAAGGTGACGATAAGGCCACCACTCGCTCTGCGGACGACCCTTGTCACCCCCCTGATTAATAAGGAGTCAAAAGACTTCCTTAGGACAAGGAGGTTTAGTTGCTTGCGCTAAGGGCATGTGACTGGGTACAGTCTTACGACCTTCGCCTGGTCACAGGTCAGCATCGTCAGGTTCACGCAGTACCTCGGGAGCAGAGAAGGTCTTGCCTCGCCGAGGTGCAGCTCACAGATGAGCCGGCTGTATTTTTTGTATTGTATTGGGGATTGCTGGCCACTTCGCCTTTGGGCCGGTGCCGGCTGTCAAAGTCAAAGTTGTTGGGGATTACTGGCCTCTTCGCCATTAGGCTATTTCGGCCGAAGCTGGTGTCTTCTTTCTTCTTCTAATCTTGCTCTTCTTTCTTGCTACAACTAATCTGATGTTCTTGTTTCTTCTTTTCTTGTTATTCTTGTGTTCTTCTTGTTCTTGGTATTTTGGTTACTTCTTTCTTCTTGTTGTTTTATTTGGGATGAATTATGGTATGCGTGAGTGATATGATGGTGAGTTACTGACAGACCAGATGAAATGGCCGGTCAGGTGACTAGTTTCTGTGATTTTTTTTTTTTTTTTTTTTTATTTTGTCTTTTGTAGCCCGTGTCTTTTTGTTTGAATATGTGTTGGTGGGTGTCAGTTTAACTTGATAAAAGTGGGTGTTGTATGTAATGGAAAGGTTTGTGATGTGTCTCTCATGTTGTATGTTTTAATTTTTGTTTTATTCATTTTTATTTGCTTTAGGGCATGGTTACATACATATTATAGATATAAAAAGAGTTCATGCGTGTGTCAATCATAACATGCCGATAAGATGGGTCTCCTTGAGGAAGGTTATTACAGCGTCACTTATGGTGACATCATCTTGCAATAAATTGGGTACAGTCAGCACGAAGCCTTGCTCGGCAGCTAGGATTACCAGCTGCCGGCGCTCTGGTTCGTACTGGCTGCACTCAGTCAGAATATGTCGGATGGAGAGAATTTTGTTACAAGTGGCACAGATAGGTGGGAAGGAATTGTCAAGATAGGCCCCTAGGAGGGTCAGATAGGTACAGTTCAGCCTTAGTCTGGCGAGAACGACCTCTTCCCTCCTATTCTTTCTATATGCTGAAGGCCAGTTTCCTATGTTGGTCTTCCAGTTGTTGTGAAGATTTAACCTAGTCCATTCAAGTTGCCACTTCCCAATTGTATATGTCTTCCCCAAGGAGAGACACGACTGAGTCTCCCAGGGCACATTAGTTGTCTCCCCGAGACCCACAGTCGCTCCTGCTAATCTGTCTGCCTGATCATTGCCCCAAATGTTGCAATGCCCAGGCACCCACACCAGCACAATATTCTTGGCACATGGAATCTGAAATGACAGCAATATCATTGACATTGCTTGTTATTGCAATGTCAATGGCTCTACTTATTGCGAACATTTCTGCAGAGAATATGGTTGTATGCCGCGGCAGGCGGGAGCTCCACTCCTCGTCTCTGCTCCAGATACCGGCTCCAACGTTGTCGTCAGTCTTGGACCCGTCGGTGTACACGTGAGTATAGGCGCTGTATCCTTCCAGAAATTGATAGAAAAGTTGCCTCAGGAGCTCAGGATGAAAGTCATTCTTCGCTCTCGGAAGCCACGATGTTTCCACATGGAAGTTGGGGTTCTCCCATGGCGGACACAACGGTGGAACGTATCTATCAACGTCTTCGAAATGTATACCAGCACCCTGGCACAAGGTCTGGAGGCGGACAACCGAGGACGGGGACCTACGCAGCTGCAGGAAACGGAATTTAGCAACAGCACACCAACCTGGATGGCCTGTGCCGCGCTTCCTAGCCGCACTCAACCCGTACCTTAGCGTCAACATGTCCCTCCTGATGTGAAGTGGAGGGACGTGGGCCTCAACCTCTAGTTTACCTACACGTGTACACCTGTAAGCACCCAGACATAGACGAAGGCATCGGTTCTGTATTATGGCTAGCTTTGCGAGTGTGGTGGCTCATGCCGAAGCATGCAACTGGCATCCATAATCAAGTTTTGATCTGATCAGGGTCTTATACACCATTAATAAAGATTTCCTATCGGCTCCCCATGTAGTACCTGATAAAAGTTTCAGGATGTTTGTGACTTTAAGACATCTACTTTCAAGTTCGTTAATGTGGTTTTTCCACGTTAATTTCCGGTCAAAATGAACACCAAGAAATTTTACTGTAGTCTGAAATTTAATAGCAGTATCATTTAATTTTAATACTGGATTTCTAATGTCACGTTTCTTAGTGAAGACTACTCCTACTGTCTTCTCAACTGAAAACCTAAATCCCCATTGTTTTGCCCACTGTTCCGCGGCTTTTAGGCCGGCTTGCACCCTTTGTGCAGATAGCCTCTCAACTCGAGAGGAGCGCCAGATTGCGCAATCGTCAGCAAACAAGGAGAATTTGAGGTCACTCAAGCTGGGGGCTGGTGATAGGAAATCATTAATCATTAAAAGAAATAATATTGGGCCCAAAACGCTGCCTTGTGGAACTCCATTTTCTAAGACAAATGTGTCTGACTTTACGTTACCTTTTAATTTGACGGAAAAAGTCCTGTCTTGCAAAAAATTACTAATGAAAATTGGCAAATTACCTCTCAGACCCAAGGCGTGGAGCTTCATCATGAGGCCAGTCCGCCATGTCATGTCGAAAGCTTTTTCTATGTCTAAGAATACTGCAATTAATGTTTCTTTACTGCAAAGAGCTTTTGAGATGTCAGTTTCAAGACTTATTAAATGATCTAGTGTGCTTCTACCTTGGCGGAAACCACACTGTCGATCATTCAATAAGTTGTTACTTTCCAAAAAATACATTAGTCTACGCTTTATCATACGTTCCATGACCTTACACAGACAGTTTGTGAGCGAAATCGGACGGAATGAGTTGGTGTTGTTCGGGCATTTGTCCCTCTTCGGGATCGGTACGACATGGGCAAAGTGCCATGAGTTTGGAAACGTTCTGGACGTCCAGATCTCATTGTACACTTCTAGCAATTTGTCCAGGTTTCCCTGGTCAAGGTGCTTAATCATCTCGTATCGTATACCGTCAGGTCCAGGAGTAGAGCCCTTGCCCTTATTAATAGCAAAGGAAAGTTCCTCTGGGGAAAATGCTCGATTGTAGCCCTGCTCGTCCCCGTTCTCCAAGTCGAGGTGCAAGAGCTCGGCACGATCACGGAACACGCCGAAGCGTGGATCATGATTGGTGGAGCTACTGGCATCTGCAAACTTCTGGCCTAGGGTGTTGGCAATGGCCTGGGGTTCGTCGAGAATCCGCCCTCCACTACTCACCTGTGGGATAAAACTCCTTCCTCCTTTGGATCTGACCCGGTTTATAGCCGACCATACCTCAGAGGAAGGGGTATCCTTGTTAATAGTGGAGACGAACGCCCGCCAAGACTCTCTCTTACACTCCCTGAGAACCCTCCTAGCCTTGGCTCTAGCTTTTTTATATTCAATTAAGTTTACAAGTGATGGAATTCTATTGAATAAACGGCATCGCCTATTTCGCTCACAGACCACTCGTCGGCAGTCTGGTGTCCACCATGGAACTCCAGGCCTGTGGGTTTTTGCAGAAGTCTTAGGAATTGTTAAATCTGCTGCGTGTATTATAGCTTGTTGCATGTGTGTAATTTTGGTGTTGATGTCTTGTCCAATGGTGTCTATACGAACGGCTCCTGAGTAGGCCCTCCAGTCTGCTTTCCTAAGGTTGTAGCGCACCTCGGGAGTAGCCGTTGGGGCGCCACACTCATAAGAAATGCAGATCGGAAAATGGTCGCTACCCAGAGAGTCGTCGTATGTAGAAAATTTACAATCTAATAGCAAGGCAGCATCAACTATAGAAAGATCTATAGCTGACGCTGTGCCAAATCGTTCGTCCACTCGAGTCGCACTACCGTCATTCAGAAGAGACAAGTTGGAGTTGAGGATAGCTGCAGCCACCTGCTCTCCCCTCCCGTCACTCCGGACACTGCCCCACCGCAAATGGCGAGCATTGAGGTCGCCGAGGATCATTTTCTTTCCTGGCAGTTGGTTAAATAGCTCCTCAAGCTCACCATCATCAATGAGCCCGCCCGGAGGACAGTATAGTGAACAGATGGCAACATAGCCAGTCCGAATCTTAACTCTGCACGCCACAGCCTGCAGGTTCACGTTCAGATTGACTCTTTGCTGGGCGAATGAACTCCGAATGTATAGGGCTACCCCCCTTAGGTTGTCTCCCCTGTAGGACGTGTAGTTGTCGAATACAGGTGGGTCGTCGTGACCCGCAAGTAGCGTCTCTTGTAGGCAAAAAACGTCCGGCCGGAATAATGACATTAGTAAATGAAATTGAGCATTTTTATTCCTAGCACCTCTGCAATTCCACTGGATGATACTGAATTTTAAGTCTGAGAGTTGATATGGTCAGCGTTTTGGGCTTTATTTTTCTTTCCTCTTGTTTCTGGGGGGGGGGGGGGGGGGAAAGGTACCGGGGAAGGATCCCCCACATCAGATGAGCAGTCTCCCGGCTCCAAAAAGTCAGTACTCTGCTCGGCAGGGGCTCCCTGCCCCCGGTGTGTTTCAAAAATGCGAAACAGTGGCTGTTGTGATGAGTCTCTTATCATGCTTTCTACCGAAAGCGATCTCCTCTTTACGTCGGGGTAGATAGGGTCGTGAGTCTGTTTGGGTTTTGTGGTCAGGTATAGCTTGTTTTTAGTTTTGGTCTCGTTAGTAGTCATAGTTGTCTTTGCGTTCTCGTCTTTGGCGTCTGAGGTTGGATAACCGGTGATTGTGGAGTCAGTCTGTGTTGCCATGGTCCTGGTCTCAGTCTGTGTTCCAGTGGTGCACATTTTGGGAGGTGAGGTATTTTTGGTTACAGCAGATGCGAAGGACATTCCAGGTGTTGGTGTCTGCAAGGACATCTCCACCTGCCTCTTAGCCTCCTTGTAGTCCAAATTGTTCTCTGCTCTCACCTTACTGATCTCATACTCCCTCAGGTAGGAAGGGCACTTCCTGTCTGAGGCAGCATGCTGACCCGAACTGTTGTAGCATTTTTCCTCCGTTTGTGTGTCCGGTCTGAGCACATTTGGAGCATACCTGGGTGTTACGGCAGGCCTTACCAGTGTGTCCAAACCTTTGGCAGTTAAAACAACGCATTGGGAATGGAATGTATGTTTTGGTTTGGACTCTCTCATATCCTACCAAGACATGGGTGGGCCTAACAAGTCCGTCAAAAGTGAGTACAGCTGTAGTCGATCGTTTTCGTTCACCGTCGGTTGTCCTCCTATTAAAGACGAAAGCATCGACGACTCCTTGATCTTTCATATGGTACTTAATTTCGTCATTAGTCATCCCCTGAAATTCGTACCTGTTATCTACAGCCTTACAGGTGTTGAGAAATGCTGGGATATACGGTTCCACTGTCGTTGAATGAAAAGTTTTTAGATTCAAGGAGTCCCTCATTTGCTGTGCGTCTTTAACAGTAACTTGGAGTTCGCCTTTTCTTGTCTTTCGGACTTTCTCCACGTCCCCTATCTGATCCTTAATGGCCTTCTGTATGATGAACCCATTAATTTTGTCAAACGAGGTAGACGTGTCAATAGTCCGAAAGTGGATTACTCGGGCCTTCTCAGTTGATACTTCTATGTTGCGTCTTTGTTGTGTGGTTTTGTCAGTAGCCGTTACATTGTCTGAGTTTGTCATTGGTCGTGGCAGTCGTGGGTCATGATTGGTCTCCCGCCTCTGCCTGTCCCTGCCTGGACGAGCAGAGGGGGGCTTGGTGTTTCCCCTCCCAGAGGGCATGGTTGGGGTGGCTGGGAACCACCCCTTGGGTACAGTTTTGTTGTTTATTCACATATACTGGTGTTGGTGCACTAAGGTTATATAAGGCCCTTAGTGCAAAAAAAAAATACTTTTACTTAAGGACGACCCCCGAACAGTGGTGTGCCTGCACGATCACAGACGTCACTGCTGGATTGGCCCAGGTTTTCCCCGACCCCCACTGGAAACACACAATCCCACTCCGTGAGGTGTGCACCACTGGGGGGGCTCTAGCACGAATACTGAATTATGAAAAATTCAGCAGGTGCCTCGGCCAGGGTAAGTATTAGAAAAAATGTAGTAAGAGAGAAAGCCCTCCTACCACGTCGGGAAGAACAACAGTTAGCGCTTCCCTCGCAGTTGTGTGGGTCACTCACACTAACTGTGGGGAGGGAATGCTAAGGTTGTCAATCCTGAGCGCTCGTGGTGTCAAAAATTGTACAAGTGACAAAGCCACTTTTAAAATGAATTGAATGAATGAATGAATTGTTGTGAAATGCTGTAATGTTGTTGAACAGCAAGAACAAGTGCAAGTGCACAAGATGCAGCGGGCTATGGCGAACAGAAACCGTTACACAGAGTACTGTTCCCGCAAGAACGTCAGTCTCCTCCCGTGTCCAATCAGCTTCTGACCGGCTGTCAAAGTTGTTGGGGATTACTGGCCTCTTCGCCGTTAGGCTATTTCGGCCGAAGCTGATTGGTTGGACTTCTTTCTTTTCTTGTTTCTTCTTTTGCTTTTCACTTTCCATTCTTCTTCTTCTTGGTCTTCTTCTTTCTGGTCTTCTGTTAGGATATTCTCGTACACATCAATAAGCGATGTTAAAGATAGTGTAATGTTATCGGGTTCTTGGTTGTTCTTGTCTTGGTTGTTCTTGTCTTGGTTGTTCTTGTCTTGCTTTTTCTTTTCTTGATTTTTCACTACAAGGAGGGCCTCCTTGTAGCTCAATTTTTCTTTAGCCCGCAGCTTGGCCACCCTGCACTCCTCCCTCCACTTGGGACACTCCAGGTCGGAGGAGGAGTGAGGGCCACCACAAGCTGCGCACTTCTTCGCGGCCGCCAGGCAGTCAGCGTCAATGTGGCCGGGTGTCCCGCAGCTCGAACACACCTCCCGAGCACGACACTTCCGCGCCAGATGGCCGTACTTCTGGCATTTGTAGCAACGAGTAGGTCTTTGCTGGTACGGTTTTACTGGGCTGTTCGAAGTTGTTAAGGATTACTGGCCTCTTCGCCATTAGGCTATTTCGGCCGAAGCTGATTAGTTGGACTTCTTTTTTTTCTTGGTTCTTCTTTTACTTTTCACTTTCCATTCTTCTTCTTGTTCTTCGTCTTCTTCGTTTTGGTCTTCTACTTTCTGGTCTTCTATTAGGATATTCTCGTACAGTGTAATGTTATCAGGTTCTTGGTTGTTCTTGTCTTGGTTGTTCTTATCTTGGTTGTTCTTATCTTGGTTGTTCTTGTCTTGGTTGTTCTTATCTTGGTTGTTCTTGTCTTGGTTGTTTTTGTCTTGGTTGTTCTTTTCTTGATTCTTGACTGCAAGGAGGGCCTCCTTGTAGGTCAATTTTTCTTTAGCCCGCAGCCTGGCCACCCTGCACTCCTCCCTCCACTTGGGACAATGCCGGTCGGAGGAGGAGTGAGGGCCACCACAAGCCGCGCACTTCTTTGCGGCCGCCTGGCAGTCAGCGTCAGTGTGGCCGGGTGTCCCGCAGCTCGAACACACCTCCCGAGAATGACACTTTCGCGCCAGATGACCATACTTCTGGCATTTATAACAGCGAGTGGGTCTTTGCTGGTATGGTTTTACTGGGATTTTCTCCCAACCCAGTAAAACGGAGCTAGGAAGTTGTTTTGGGAAGCCAACAAGGGCAGCGTTACTGGTCAGCTTCCTAACAATTGAGAGCTGATCTCCAATCAGCTCAGCAAGTTCATGTTTTTCAAGATACTCAATTTCTGTGTGGGAAATGACTCCCAAAACTAAGTTGTCCTGAAGGCAGGCGTCAAACATGACGTCGACTCCATTAATATTCACACGGGGTGGCAATTTGTGGCCCTGTCCCCATTCCTCGAAGGTGATGATAAGGGTACCGCCTTTACTGCGGACGACCCCTGTCACCCCCGTGAGTCCGATGTGGTCAAAAAAATCTTTAATGACAAGAAGATTGAGTTTCTTGCGCGAAGGGTGCTCGACCGGAATCAGTCTAACAACCTTCGCCTGGTCTAAGGTGAACATGGTCACGTGGTACCTCAGGAGGAAGGAGCGGGGAGCCGGGAGAACCTACCTCGCCGAGGTTCAGTTCTCAAGTGTGACTGGGTTGGTTGGTTGGTTGTACGGAGAGAATAGAGCTTTTTAGCTCTAAGAGTGGGAGAAGGATAAAGTACAAGGTAAAGTTCAGAAGTGGGAAGTAAAGGAGAAGGTTAACAGCAGGTGGGCTATCCACCTTGCGGAGACGGGTTTTTTTGTCTTCCGTAACTGTGCTGCATTAGAGGTTCAAGGTGTTAGGGAAGGCCGGTCTCAGCCAAGCTAAGCTAAGTTATTCTAAGTTATTCTAAGTGTCCATGGGGCATATTATCTTAGGGTGGGGGTGGGGGGTCCCTCCAGGTCCTTGTGGCACTGTAGAGATGATCCTCATCTTTTTTTTTTTTTTTTTTTTTTTTTTTTTTATGAACTATTTTGGTCTTTGTTTATTTGTGGGGTCCCTCCAGGTCCTTGTGTGTCTGGAGAGTTGTGCCCATCTTTTGGTTCATATTTGTTGTGTTTTTTATTGTTGTTTTGTTGTTATTTTGTATATAGAGGCTCTGGTTCTTCAATTTCATTTTTCCTGCTTCTCGGCCACCATCTATGTGATATATTGTTGTTTTCATCAATTAGTTTAAGTATGGGATCCTGTTCTTGTTGGATTTTTTCCCATATTGCATTTGCTTGGGTGTGTATTCTGATGTTGAGTGGGTCTATGCCGTGTTCTGTGTGTATGTCTTGTACTGTTTGTGAGTATGGTGGTTGGTGTTTTGCCGCTCTTCTGAGGGCTGTATTTTGCACTGCTTGATATTTCAGCTGATTAGTTCTTGCAATTGTGTTCAGAGGTATCGGAGGGTATTCTAAGTGTGGCCTGATCAGTGCTTTATATAGGTGCAATTGCGTGTTGGTGTTCAATTGGCGGAATCTTCTAAGTTTTGTAAGTTGTGATCTTGCCATAACTAATCTTTCATTGATGTGAGGGATTATTCCGCTTCTGGAGATCTTGAGTCCTAGTGTTTTTCCCTTGGCAACATATGGTATTTGTTGATTGTTAATGATAATAGGGCATGGGTTCATTTTTGCGATGTGAATTATTTGGAGTTTTTGGACATTGGTTTTTATCTTCCATTTTCGTTCATAGTTGTTTATTAACTCTATTTCTCTGCATGTTCTAATGGCCATCATTTGTTTGGATTTTCCCGGGTATCTGATTATCTGTGTAACATCATCTGCATATGCTATATATTCTGATTGCCGTGGTTGCGGCATATCTGCCGTATATACAGTGAATAATGTTGGTGATATGTTGCTCCCTTGGGGAACTCCGCTATATAGGTTGAAGGTTTGTCCTAGATGGTTGTCAATGATAAGTTTAGCCTTTCTGTTATCTAAGAAATTACACAGTAGTGCTGTGATGTTGGTAGGCATATCCAATTTGATTATTTTATACTTCATTCCTTCATGCCAGACTTTGTCAAACGCTTTTGAAACATCTCTTAAAATTATATTACATTGTTCTTTGTTACTTGCAGCATTTGCGATTGACTCGTATATTAAAGCTATTGCTGTATTGGTTCCTCGGTTTTTTCGAAAGCCGTGCTGTCTCGGATTATATTTATTTTCTTGGTCAAGAAAATTTCTGAGTCTGTGGTTAATTATTTTTTCCAATATTTTCCCGGGTGTTTCCAGTAGTGAGATGGGTCTGTAGTTTTCTGCTTGAGTATGGTTCTTTCCTGCTTTCGGGATGAGTCTGATTTTGGCTAATTTAAATTTGGTAGGAAAAAAGCCAGTTGCAAGTGAGGCATTGTATATATTTTTGAGCTGTTCGATCATATTCTGAGGAATGTTTTGTAGTACGACTTTATTAATTTGGCTTATGCCAGGTGCTTTATTCTTAAAACTTGCTATTGTTTTTACAATATCATTTTGAGTTAGAGGAGCAATTATTGAGTTGTTGATGTTTAAAGAGTTGAGGTTAATTTTTTCTGTGGGTTTCCATTTCTCTGTGTTCTGGTTCAAATATATTCTGGTAGCCTGTTCAGTTTCTTGACAGAAGCTTCTATTATCTTCGTCGTTGATTGTAAAAATGTTTTTCCAAAATTCTCTAAATATTGGCTCTTTTTCATGTGGTTCTGTTGCTTTTCTACCATTTTTGTCCTTAATATAACTCGTGTCTTCCGAATTAGTTCCCATTAGGTTTTTAATTTTTTTCCAGAATGCTTTTGGGTTTCTGTGATCTGCTTGTGTGTCCTGAATCAGCTTGTTCCATGTTTCATTGTATTTGTTCTTACTTATTTCTTTCAGTTCTTCTTTTAAATTCCTGTATAATATTCTGATGTCATTGTTCCACCCGTGTGTTTTGGTGAATTCATATAGATTGGTAAATCTAGTTTGTATCATTTTCTCTTCATGTGTTAATTGTGCATGTGGTAGTGTACGGTATGTTGTTTTTGGGATATTGTTTTGCATTGCTGATGTTACTTCATTGTACCATTTGTCCAATGATTTGTCGATCTCAGTTGTGTCTTTATTGTGTAGGAGTGTTGGTTCGTTTTTGCTGAGATCCAATTTAAATTTTTCCCAATTTGCTCTATTAAGTGAAAATCTTGGGATTGATGGAATTTGTATCGGAGACGTGGATAAAGTTGCTATTATGGGTAAATGATCACTGGTTGTTGTGGGTCCAGCTTTTAAATGTACATTGAGATGGTGATGCCTGTTGGTTAAAACAATATCAGGTTTCCCAGTGTTACCGGCTGATACGTAAGTTGCGAAGTCGGGCCCAAAGGTGAGTTATTGTCCCGTGTTCGATGAAAGCATGTAGAATTTTTCCTCCTGGGTTTCTGATATTATTTCCTAGGGTTGTGTGTTTAGCATTGAGGTCTCCTATAAAGTATGCTGGTTTATTTTGTCTCATTAGTTTTAAAATATCACCTGTAGGGAATACTGGCCTTCTAAATGTTAAATAAGACGTTCCAATTAATATTGGGCCTCTGGTTGTGTTTACTTCGGCTGCAAGAAAGTTGCTATGAAAGTTGTCTATGATTTTATACTGTATATTGCGTTTTATAGCTATTGCTATGCCGTCGTGTGGTTCATCATGGATGTTCATTTGATGTACATGATAGTTAAAAATCTTGATTTTATCACCTTTTTTCCGACCATGTGCGTTGATAAGAATAATGTCTGGATCTATTGTGCTATATATATTGGTGAGTTCTGATTTCCTCATCAAATTCCAGGCAAGGACGTTGTGCTGGATTATCTTTAATAATTTAGTTTGTGTAATCGTGGATCCCGCGAACTTGGTGTAGGATGTTTGCTAGCTCGTGCATCTCCTGGTGAGTGTCTACTCCTTTCCTCCTTGAGTCCAGTTCTGATTTTCTTAAACTTGGTGACATCCACTCTTTCGATCCTATTATATTTGGTACTTAAAAGTCCTGCAGTTATTAATTGGTCTATATAGGTTTCTTCTACCCTATCGTCTTCGTAGGTGAATTTTACAGTGCCTTCCTTGATTTCCTGCAGAAGTCTGTCATTTGATATTGTAGGTGGTGTGTTGACTGAATAAAAGCGGATGCCGATCTCATTGCCCAAGTCTGCTGGCTGCACATCGCTTGGTGAAGATGGGGGGGCACGATGGCCAGAGTGGGATTCTTTTCTTAATTTTGCTTTGGTCGGATCAACTTTTGCAGGTAGTGATTTCTCTGTTTGCTGAGTGGTGGAGTCTGATGATTTGCGGTGTGGTGTGACTTCTTGGGTGATAGGGTCTGTTTCCATGACGGTTTCTTCTGTGAATTGTTTGGTTTTGTGCTCCTGTGGTTTCATTGCTCCCAGGCTACTCTCGGTGACGATTTTAAATATTTCTGTTGAGGGGGCGTCGTCTGGAAATTTTACCTCTGGCAGATTGTTTGCCGCAAACATTTCTCTAATCGTTTTTCCGAATGTTCCTGGTTTTGCAATATTATTGAGGTGTGCATGTATTATACTAGTTAGGATAGTGAAAGGTAATCCTTCACTCAGATTGAGGTATGTCGGCTGCATGAGGGGATTTTCTTTAGTTTTCTTCAGTACTTTAGATGTGGTATCTTGCAGCTTTGCAATTGCTGCATATGTTTTGTTGGGGTCTGTTTCAATCTTCTTATTTGTTCTTTCCTTTTCTCTCAGGTTTCTAATTATTTCTTTTCTTATGGGACAACGCGCTGCTAGTGTTCGATGTTCCCCATTACAGTTCAGGCATTTTGGGTTATCTTTATTGCTACATTCTCTGAATGTATGGCCCTCTGTTGCACATTCAGAGCAGTACTTCTTATCTTTCAGAGGACAGTTTGCAGCTAGATGATTGTATTTGTAGCAATTCCAACAGGGTGTTATTGGAAAAAATTCCTCCTGCTCAATTTGATATTTTGTCAGATGATAATGGGATATACACAGGCCATTCTCTAGGGCTTTTTGTGCCATGGAGATCTCTCCAAACCTGACCTTCATCATGGTAGGAGCACCAGGCATTAACACAACCTCCTCGACTCTGGCCCATGCGTTCTTCTCTTGTACATTATTAGCAATATCATTTGGTGTTTGTTTCAGTATGCTCTTATCTACCCTTTTAATCACTATGGACTTTTTGGCTCGTAGTTGAGGTGGTATTACAATTTCGAATCCGTGTTCTTTTAGTTTCTTTGTTGATTCGTCTGAGAGCATATTGTCTACATCTTTTTCTTCAAGACAAAGGACTATGTAAGAGTCCTTTGTTTCTATTAGTGCGGCAAATTTGATGTTTAACTGGGCACACAGTAGTATACCCAGTTCCTCTTTGCGTTTTTCCGATACTCCCCCCAAAAGGGAGCGTACCCGTATCCTATTTCCGGTTGTCCTAGTCATTGCATATGGTCGTTCTCCGTGGCATCAGTCTTATTATAATTTTGTACAGTTGCCCTACCTATCCAGGCGAGCAACCTAAACACAGGAATTACAGCACCCCCCACCGCCACTTGCTGGTCGAATGGTCGTAGGGTGGTTCCTGTGTCACTCACCTAGTAACCCCGTTAGGGGAACCTATATCCCTAGTGTTGTAAATGCTCACTTATAGGCGTGAACTTGATGTGTACCTAATCGGGGGATGGGTGGAGGATTAAGGATTTGCGACCCCCTTCCTAGGTGGAACACGCACGATCACGGTTTCCCAGGAAGGCTCGGCGGAGGGGTGGGTTCTGCTCCTACCCCCTTTCGTGTTCACAAACCCCACCAGTGGAGGTGAACAGTTACAGGGGGGACCCAAGGACGAATACACCTCTAGGGTGCAGGTCCCCAGGCCAGAGCGAATAAAGAAGGAAGAACAAGGTTAAACAGCCAGAGGTGCAATTGACACCAATGGGATCGCGGCCCAAATCCGCTACAGAAAGCCGTTTCAGATCACCCGATCAGGGCCGCCTCTGATCAGGAGTCACCCCTGATCAGTAGGGAAGCACAGAAAGGGCGTTGTCTGCAACGAGCTTACCGGTTATGTGTAGTGATGGTGGTGAGGTGGTCGATTTCATTCAGGTCGTCAACGGTTGAAAGACAGGCTGGCAGGCTTAAGCAGTGAAGGTTCTAGAAAGAGGTCCGTTCACGGCGAAGGCTGGCTGGCGAATCGGAATTCCTGTAGCAAAGTTCAAAGTTGTTAGGGTTTTCTGGCCTCTTCGCCATTAGGCTATTTCGGCCGGAGCTGATGTTTTCTTTCTTCTTCTAATCTTGCTCTTCTTTTTGCTACAACTAATCTGATGTTCTTGTTTCTTCTTTTCTTGTTATTCTTGTGTTCTTCTTGTTCTTGGTATTTTGGTTAGTTCTTTCTTCTTGTTGTTTTTTATTGGGGATGAATTATGGTATGCATGAGTGATATGATGGTGAGTTACTGACAAACCAGATGAAATGGCTTGTCAGGTGACTAGTTTCTCTGTGATTTTTTTTTTTTTTTTTTTTTTTTTTTTTTTTTTTAAAGTCTTTTGTAGCCCGTGTCTTTTTGTTTGAATATGTGTTGGTGGGTGTCAGTTTAACTTGATAAATGTGAGTGTTGTATGTAATGATAAGGTTTGTGATGTGTTTCTCATGTTGTATGTTTTAATTTTGTTTTATTCATTTTTATTTTCTTTAGGCATGGTTGTATACATATAATAGATATAAAAAGAGTTCATGCGTGTGTCAATCATAGCATGCCGATAAGATGGGTCTCCTTGAGGAAGGTTATTACAACGTCACTGATGGTGACATCATCTTGCAATAGGTTGGGTACAGTCAGCACGAAGCCTTGCTCGGCAGCTAGGATAACCAGCTGCCGGCGCTCTGGTTCGTACTGGCTGCACTCAGTCAGAATATGTTTGATGGAGAGAGTTTGGTTGCAAGTGGAACAGATGGGTGGAAAGGACTGATCAAGGTAGGCCCCTAGGTGGGTCAGATAGGTGCAGTTCAGCCTAAGTCTGGCGAGAACGACCTCTTCCCTCCTATTCTTCCTGTATGCTGAGGGCCAGTTACCTATGTTAGGCTTCCAGGTGTTGTGGAGATTTAGCCCAGTCCAATCATGTTGCCACTTTTCAAATGTATATGTCTTCCCCAAGGAGAGACACGACTGAGTCTCCCAGGGCACATTAGTTGTCTCCCCGAGACCCACAGTCGCTCTTGCTAATCTGTCTGCCTGTTCATTGCCCCAAATGTTACAATGCCCAGGCACCCACACCAGCACAATACTCTTGGCACACTCATGTAATTTATTAATAATGTTGCCCTGTATTTCATTGCTGGTAGTATCACCACCTTCAATTGCTTTAAGAGCTGACATGGAATCTGAAATGACAGCAACATCACTGACATTGCTTGTTATTGCAATGTCAATGGCTTTACTAATTGCGAACATTTCTGCAGAGAAAATAGTTGTATGCCGCGGCAGGCGGGAGCTCCACTCCTCGTCTCTGCTCCAGATACCGGCTCCAACGTTGTCGTCAGTCTTGGACCCGTCGGTGTACACGTGAGTATAGGCGCTGAATCCTTCAAGAAATTGATAGAAAAGTTGCCTCAGGAGCTCAGGATGAAAGTCATTCTTTGCTCCCGGAAGCCACGATGTTTCCACATGGAGGTTGGGGTTCTCCCATGGCGGACACAACGGTGGAACGTATCTATCAACATCTTCGAAATGGATACCAGCACCCTGGCACAAGGTCTGGAGGCGGACAACCGAGGACGGGGACCTACGCAGCTGCAGGAAACGGAAGTTGGCAACAGCACACCAACCTGGGTGGCCTGTGCCGCGCTTCCTAGCCGCACTCAACCCGTACCTTAGCGTCAACATGTCCCTCCTGATGTGAAGTGGAGGGACGTAGGCCTCAACCTCTAGTTTACCTACACGTGTATACCTGTAGGCACCCAGACATAGACGAAGGCATCGGTTCTGTATTCTGGTTAGCCTTGCGAGTGTGGTGTCGCATGCCGAAGCATACAACTGGCATCCATAATCAAGTTTTGATCTGATCAGGGTCTTATACACCATTAATAAAGATTTCCTATCGGCTCCCCATGTAGTACCTGATAAAACTTTCAGGATGTTTGTGACTTTAAGACATTTACTTTCAAGTTCGTTAATGTGGTTTTTCCACGTTAATTTCCGGTCAAAATGAACACCAAGAAATTTTACTGAAGTCTGAAATTTAATAGGAGTATCATTTAATTTTAATACTGGATTTCTAATGTTACGTTTCTTAGTGAAGACTACTCCTACTGTCTTCTCAACTGAAAACCTAAATCCCCATTGTATTGCCCACTGTTCCGCGGCTTTTAGGCCGGCTTGCACCCTTTGTGCAGATAGCCTCTCAACTCGAGAGGAGCGCCAGATTGCGCAATCGTCAGCAAACAAGGGGAATTTGAGGTCACTCAAGCTGGGGGCTGGTGATAGGAAATCATTAATAATTACAAGAAATAAAATCGGGCCCAAAACGCTACCTTGTGGAACTCCATTTTCTAAGACAAATATGTCTGATTTTACGTTACCTTTTAGTTTGACGGAAAAAGTCCGGTCTTGCAAAAAATTACTAATGAAAATTGGCAAATTACCTCTCAGACCCATGGCGTGGAGCTTCATCATGAGGCCAGTCCGCCATGTCATGTCGAAAGCTTTTTCTATGTCTAAAAATACTGCAATTAATGTTTCTTTACTGCAAACAGCTTTTGAGATGTCAGTTTCAAGACTTATTAAATGATCTAGTGTGCTTCTACCTTGGCGGAAACCACACTGTCGATCATTCAATAAGTTGTTACTTTCCAAAAAATACATTAGTCTACGCTTTATCATACGTTCCATGACCTTACACAGACAGTTTGTGAGCGAAATCGGACGGAATGAGTTGGTGTTATTCGGGCATTTGTCCCTCTTCGGGATCGGTACGACATGGGCAAAGTGCCATGAGTTTGGAAACGTTCTGGACGTCCAGATCTCATTGTACACTTCTAGCAATTTGTCCAGGTTTCCCTGGTCAAGGTGCTTAATCATCTCGTATCGCATACCGTCAGGTCCAGGAGTAGAGCCCTTGCCCTTATTAATAGCAAAGGAAAGTTCCTCTGGGGAAAATGCTCGATTGTAGCCCTGTTCGTCCCCGTTCTCGAAGTCGAGATGCAAGAGTTCGGCACGATCACGGAACACGCCGAAGCGTGGATCATGATTGGTGGAGCTACTGGCATCTGCAAACTTCTGGCCTAGGGTGTTGGCAATGGCCTGGGGATCGTCGAGAATCCGCCCTCCACTACTCACCTGTGGGATAAAACTCCTTCATCCTTTGGATCTGACCCGGTTTATAGCGGACCATACCTCAGAGGAAGGGGTATCCTTGTTAATAGTGGAGACGAACGCCCGCCAAGACTCTCTCTTACACTCCCTGAGAACTCTCCTAGCCTTGGCTCTAGCTTTTTAATACTCAATTAAGTTTACAAGTGATGGAATTCTATTAAATAAACGGCAACTCCTATTTCGCTCACAGACAACTCGTCGGCAGTCTGGTGTCCACCATGGAACTCCAGGCCTGTGGGTTTTTGCAGAAGTCTTAGGAATTGTTAAATCTGCAGCGTGTATTATAGCTTGTTGTATGTGTGTAATTTTGGTGTTGATGTCTTGTCCAATGGTGTCTATATGAACGGCTTCTGAGTATGCCCCCCAGTCTGCCTTCCTAAGGTTGTAGCGCACCTCGGGAGTAGCCGTCGGGGCGCCACACTCATAAGAAATGCAGATCGGAAAATGGTCACTACCCAGAGAGTCGTCGTATGTAGAAAATTTACAATCTAATAGCAAGGCAGCATCAACTATAGAAAGATCTATAGCCGACGCTGTGCCAAATCGTTCGTCCACTCGAGTCGCACTACCGTCATTCAGAAGAGACAAGTTGGAGTTGAGGATAGCTGCAGCCACCTGCTCTCCCCTTCCGTCACTCCGGACACTGCCCCACCGCAAATGGTGAGCATTGAGGTCGCCGAGGATCATTTTCTTTCCTGGCAGTTGGTTAAATAGCTCCTCAAGCTCACCATCGTCAATGAGCCCGCCCGGAGGACAGTATAGTGAACAGATGGCAACATAGCCAGTCCGAATCTTAACTCTGCACGCGACAGCCTGCAGGTTCAAGTTCAGACTGACTCTTTGTTGGGCGAATGAACTCCGAATGTATAGGGCTACCCTCCTTAGGTTGTCTCCCCTGTAGGACGTGTAGTTGTCGAATACAGGTGGGTCGTCGTGACCCGCAAGTAGCGTCTCTTGTAGGCAAAAAACGTCCGGCCGGAATAATGACATAAGTAAATGAAATTGAGCATTTTTATTCCTAGCACCTCTGCAATTCCACTGGATGATACTGAATTTTAAGTCTGAGGGTTGATATGGTCAGCGTTTTGGGCTTTAGATTTCTTTCCTCTTGTAAGTGGGGGGGAAAGAGGATTCGGGGGAGAGTCCCCCGCATCAGATGAGCAGTCTCCCGGCTCCAAAGAGCCAGTACTCTGCTCAGCAGGGGCTCCCTGCCCCGGGTGTCCTTCAAAAATGTGAAAGATTGTTGGTCTTGTTGAGTGTTTTGTCAAGTTCTCTAGTGACTGCGTTCTCCTCCTCCTTACGTCGGGGTAGGTAGGGTCGCGAGTCCGTTGGGGTTTTGGGGTCAGGTATAGCGTGTGATAGTATCGGTCTCGTTATTAGTCATGGTTGTATTAGTGTTCTCGTCTTTGGCGTCTGTGGTTGAATAACCGGTGATAGTAGAGTCAGTCTGTGTTGAGATAGTCCTGGTCTCAGTCTGGGTTCCAATGGTGCACATTTTGGGAGGTGAGATATTTTTGGATACCGCGGATGCAAAGGACATTCCAGGTGTTGGTGTCTGCAAGGACGTCTCCACCTGCCTCTTAGCCTCCTTGTAGTCCAAATTGTTTTCTGCTCTCACCTTACCAATCTCATACTCCCTCAGACAGGAAGGGCACTTCCTGTCTGAGGCAGCATGCTGACCGGAACAGTGGTAGCATTTTTCCTCCGTCTGTGTACAGTCATCGTCCCTGTGTCCGGTCTGAGCACACTTGGAGCATACCTGGGTGTTACGGCAGGCCTTACCAGTGTGTCCAAACCTTTGACAGTTAAAACAACGCATTGGAAATGGAATATACGTTTTGGTCTGGACCCTCTCATATCCTACCAAGACATGAGTGGGCCTAACAAGTCCTTCAAAAGTCAGTACAGCTGTAGTCGATCGTTTGCGTTCACCGTCTGTGGTCTTTCTATTAAATACGAAAGCATCGACGACTCCTTGATCTTTCATGTGGAACTTAATTTCGTCATTTGTCATCCCCTGAAATTCGTAGCTATTAACTACAGCCTTACAGGTGTTGAGAAAAGCTGGGATATATGGTTCCACTGTTGTTGAATGAAATGTTCTAAGTTTCAAGGCGTCCCTCATTTGCTGAGCGTCCTTAACAGTAACTTGGAGTTCGCCTTTTCTTGTCTTTCGGACTTTCTCCACGTCCCCTATCTGATCCTTAATGGCCTTATGTATGATGAAGCCATTAATTTTGTCAAAAAGGTAGACGTGTCAATAGTCCGAAAGTGGATTACTCGGGCCTTCTCAGTTGAAACTTGTATCTGTCGTCTTTGTTGAGTAGTTTCGTCGGTAACCGTTACATTGTCAGAGTTATTGTCAGAGTTTGTCGTTGGTCGTGGCAGTCGTGGGTCATGATTGGCTTCCCGCCTCTGCCTGTCCCTGCCTGGACGAGCAGAGGGGGGCTTGGAGCTTCCCCTCCCAGAGGGCATGGTTGGGGTGGCTGGGAACCACCCCTTGGGTACAGTTTTGGATGATTGATTTACATATAGTTGTTGGTGCACTAAGGTTATGCAAGGCCCTTAGTGCAAAAAAAAAAAAATACTTGTACTTAAGGACGACCCCCGAACAGTGGTGTGCCTGCACGATCACGGACGTCACTGCTGGATTGGCCCAGGTTTTTCCCCGACCCCCACTGGAGACACACAATCCCACTCCGTGAGGTGTGCACCACTGGGGGGGCTCTAGCACGAATACTGAATTAAAAAAAATTCAGCAGGTGCCTCGGCCAGGGTAAGTATTAGAAAAAATTTAAGTAAGAGAAAGCCCTCCAACCACGTCAGGAAGGACAACAGTTAGCACTTCCCTCGCAGTTGTGTGGGTCACTCACACTAACTGTGGGGAGGGAATGCTAAGATTGTCAATCTTGAGCGTTCGTGAGGTGTCAAAAAATTTTAAAGTGACAAAGCCACTTTTAAAAAGAATGATGAATGGATGGATGAATTCTTGGAATGCTAGGAATAGCAAGAACAAGAACAAGAATAATTGCAAGTGCAATCGCACAAGATGCAGCGGGCTATGGCGGAAAAAACCGCTACAGTGCAAGTGGAATTGCACAAGATGCAGCGGGCTATGGCGGAAAAAACCGTTACAGAAACTGTTCTCGCAAGAACGTCCGTCTCCTCCCGTGTCCAATCAGCCTCTGACTGGGCTGTTCAAGTTGTTTGGGATTACTGGCCTCTTCGCCGTTAGGCTATTTCGGCCGAAGCTGATTGGTTGGACTTCTTTTTTCTCTTTGTTCTTCTTTTAGTTTTTACTTTCCATTCTTCTTCTTGTTCTTCGTCTTCTTCTTTTTGGTCTTGTTCAGTCTGGTCTTCTATTATGATAATATTATCAGGTTCTTCATTGTTCATATCTTGATTGTTCTTTTCTTGTACGTTTTTGTCTTGTTTGTTCTTTTCTTGTTTGTTTTGGTCTTGGTTGTTTTTTTCTCGAGTCTTGACTGCAAGGAGAGCCTCCCTGTAAGTCAATTTTTCCTTAGCCCGCAGCCTGGCCACCCTGCACTCCTCCCTCCACTTGGGACAAAGCCGGTCGGAGGAGGAGTGAGGGCCACCACAAGCCGCGCACTTCTTAACGGCCGCCTGGCAGTCAGCGTCGGTGTGGCCGGGTGCCCCGCAGCTAGAGCACACCTCGCGAGCACGACACTTCCTCGCCAGATGGCCATATTTCTGGCAATTGTAGCAACGAGTGGGTTTTGGCTGTTGAGGTTTTACTGGGATTTTCTCCCAACCCAGTATAACGGAGCTAGGAAGTTCCTTAGGAAAACCAACCAGGGCATTTGTGCTGGTCAGCTTCCTAAGTACTGAGAGCTGATCTCCAATCAGCTCGGCAAGTTCGTCTTTTTCGAGATACTCAATTTCAGAGTGGGAAATGACTCCCAAAACTAAGTTATCCTGAAGTAAGGCGTCAAACATGACGTCGACTCCATTGATAATCGTTCGGTAGGGTAATTTGTGGGCCTGCCCCCATTCCTCGAAGGTGATGACAAGGGTACCGCCGCTACTCCGGACGACCCCTGTCACCCCCTTGAGTCCGATGTGGTCAAAAAAATCTTTAATCACAAGAAGATTTAGTTTCTTGCGCGAAGGGTGCTCGACCGGAATCAGTCTCACAACCTTCGCCTGGGCTAGGGTGATCATGATCATGGTCACGCGGTACCTCGGGGGAAGGAGCGGGGAGCCGGGAGAACCTACCTCGCCGAGGTTCAGTTCTCAAGTGACTGGGCTGTTCAAGTTCAAGTTGTTTGGGATTTCTGGCCTCTTCGCCGTTAGGCTATTTCGGCCGAAGCTGATTGGTTGGTCTTCTTTTTTCTCTTTGTTCTTCTTTTAGTTTTTACTTTCCATTCTACTTCTTGTTCTTCATCTTCTTCTTTTTGGTCTTGTTCTGTCTGGTCTTCTATAATATAATCAGGTTCTTCTTTGTTGATATCTTGATTGTTCTTTTCTTGTTCGTTTTTGTCTTGTTTGTTCTTTTCTTGTTTGTTTCGGTCTTGGTTGTTTTTTTCTAGAGTCTTGACTGCAAGGAGAGCCTCCTTGTAAGTCAACTTTTCCTTAGACCGCAGCCTGGCCACCCTGCACTCCTCCCTCCACTTGGGACAAAGCCGGTCGGAGGAGGAGTGAGGGCCACCACAAACCGCGCACTTCTTAACGGCCGCCTGGCAGTCAGCGTCGGTGTGGCCGGGTGCCCCGCAGCTAGAGCACACCTTGGGAGCGCGACACTTCCTCGCCAGATGGCCATATTTCTGGCAATTGTAGCAACGAGTGGGTTTTGGCTGTTGAGGTTTCACTGGGATTTTCTCCCAACCCAGTATAACGGAGCTGGGAAGTTCCTTAGGAGAACCAACCAGGGCAGTTGTGTTGGTCAGCTTCCTAAGTACTGCGAGCTGATCTCCAATCAGCTCGCCAAGTTCGTCTCTTTCGAGATACTCAATTTCAGAGTGGGAAATGACTCCCAAAACCAAGTTATCCTGAAGTAGGGCGTCAAACATGACGTCGACTCCATTGATGATCGTTCGATGGGGTAATTTGTGGGCCTGCCCCCATTCTTCGAACGTGATGACAAGGGTACCACCGCTACTCCGGACGACCCCTGTCACCCCCTTTAGTCCAATGTGGTCAAAAAAATCTTTAATCACAAGAAGATTTAGTTTCTTGCGCGAAGGGTGCTCGACCGGAATCAGTCTCACAACCTTCGCCTGGGCTAGGGTGATCATGATCATGGTCACGCGGTACCTCGGGGGGAAGGATCGGGGAGCCGGGAGAACCAACCTCGCCGAGGTTCAGGTCTCAAGTACTGGGCTGTCAAAGTCAAAGTTGTTAGGGATTTCTGGCCTCTTCGCCATTAGGCTATTTCGGCCGGAGCTGATGTTTTCTTTCTTCTTCTAATCTTGCTCTTCTTTTTTGCTACAACTAATCTGATGTTCTTGTTTCTTCTTTTCTTGTTATTCTTGTGTTCTTCTTGTTCTTGGTATTTTGGTTAGTTCTTTCTTCTTGTTGTTTTTTATTGGGGATGAATTATGGTATGCATGAGTGATATGATGGTGATTTACTGACAAACCAGATGAAATGGCTTGTCAGGTGACTAGTTTCTCTGTGATTTTTTTTTTTTTTTTTTTTTTTTTTTTTTTTTTAAAGTCTTTTGTAGCCCGTGTCTTTTTGTTTGAATATGTGTTGGTGGGTGTCAGTTTAACTTGATAAATGTGAGTGTTGTATGTAATGATAAGGTTTGTGATGTGTTTCTCATGTTGTATGTTTTAATTTTGTTTTATTCATTTTTATTTTCTTTAGGCATGGTTGTATACATATAATAGATATAAAAAGAGTTCATGCGTGTGTCAATCATAGCATGCCGATAAGATGGGTCTCCTTGAGGAAGGTTATTACAACGTCACTGATGGTGACATCATCTTGCAATAGGTTGGGTACAGTCAGCACGAAGCCTTGCTCGGCAGCTAGGATAACCAGCTGCCGGCGCTCTGGTTCGTACTGGCTGCAGTCAGTCAGAATATGTTTGATGGAGAGAGTTTGGTTGCAAGTGGAACAGATGGGTGGAAAGGACTGATCAAGGTAGGCCCCTAGGTGGGTCAGATAGGTGCAGTTCAGCCTAAGTCTGGCGAGAACGACCTCTTCCCTCCTATTCTTCCTGTATGCTGAGGGCCAGTTACCTATGTTAGGCTTCCAGGTGTTGTGGAGATTTAGCCTAGTCCAATCATGTTGCCACTTTTCAAATGTATATGTCTTCCCCAAGGAGAGACACGACTGAGTCTCCCAGGGCACATTAGTTGTCTCCCCGAGACCCACAGTCGCTCTTGCTAATCTGTCTGTCTGTTCATTGCCCCAAATGTTGCAATGCCCAGGCACCCACACCAGCACAATATTCTTGGCACACTCATGTAATTTATTAATAATGTTGCCCTGTATTTCATTGCTGGTAGTATCACCACCTTCAATTGCTTTAAGAGCTGACATGGAATCTGAAATGACAGCAACATCACTGACATTGCTTGTTATTGCAATATCAATGGCTTTACTAATTGCGAACATTTCTGCAGAGAAAATAGTTGCATGCCGCGGCAGGCGGGAGCTCCACTCCTCGTCTCTGCTCCAGATACCGGCTCCAACGTTGTCGTCAGTCTTGGACCCGTCGGTGTACACGTGAGTATAGGTGCTGAATCCTTCAAGAAATTGATAGAAAAGTTGCCTCAGGAGCTCAGGATGAAAGTCATTCTTTGCTCCCGGAAGCCACGATGTTTCCACATGGAGGTTGGGGTTGGGCTGTGAAACCCTGGGCTTTATATAGGTTGCTGACTGAGCAGACTGACCCTAACATCGTACTTGAACCAACGTCTCATTGTTCATGATATTAGTGTGACTGACTTTAATATTGTAACTATTCACACACGAAAACAAAACAAATTAATTCTAGTCTGGAAAAATATAAAACTATACAATATATATTTAACAAGAATACATACTCATTTACAGTACGTCTGGCAGGGGTATACATTTCATTTAGTAATTGGTTGTTAATGGTAGTTCTATCCTACGTTGCACGTAACCACACACACACACACACACACATATATATATATATATACATTGAAATTATTTACTCCAACTTTGTTGACTGCTGGACCTGGAGCTGCGAAGACCTGCCTCTTTTGCTGCATGTTAAGCAGTCTGCAACTTTGTTGTGATAAGACACTCAATCCTAGTGATTGTACTTACTCAACATAGTGACGGTGTAATTACCATCACAGATTGTACGCAAAATTCCAACATCTGGAAAACAAATATTTGGGCTCCCCAAATTTTGACTACTACCCGTGCGTCTACGTCCTGGAGTGGCCAATCAGTGGTGCCCCACGGTGGCGTGATACATGCACGTTTACTGCGGTGCTCTGATTGGCTAACCGAACGTGGCGTGGTAGGTAGGCTGTTTCTACTCTCTAACTCCTCTTTCCTTTTTTCATCCCCCTCATGCACTCCGTTCTTTGAACGGGAGGCGGGACTTAGCGATACGGTCGATCCGGCAAGGGAACCTGTGATAGTGCAGGGCACCCCTTGTCCGGGGGTCACCGGTAGGTGGAAACCTTCTTAGATATAACTATAGTCACAGGTAACCTGGGTGCAGAACCCTACGAGCCCGACGCCCGTCCAAGAGGGGGGGGGGCGGGGTCACTGCTCCCAGGCAGGAGCCCTGTGTTATAGGTAGGATTAGATGTAATCAAGAAGATGACAACAAGCATTAGAATAAAACATAGAGATAAGGGACACTCTATTGGAAGGGGAAAAGTGGCAGAAATCACTTACAACAAATTGCAAGTCCCACTTACAAGAATATTCAGCACAAATGAAGGTTTTAAAGTAATCTGCAAAGATGACTTTGATTCAGATAAAATCCTTTCAAAAGAAGCCAGAGATATATTTTATAATGAAGGCCTTGTTGTGGTCATGCCACCAGAACAAAAAACAAAAAGATCAGTTTTCGTTCGTCAAGTTGACCAAGAGATCGGGAGGAAGACTTCTGAAGACCTGAAAGATGAACTGGAACGGCAAAACAGGTGGATGAAGATTGAAGAAGTCATTAAGATAAAAGATTATACTCATGTTTTTAAGATTACTTTTGAAGAAGTGTCAGTGGCTGAGAAAGTTTTACAACAGGGCTTTCTAATATTCAACATGTCAGTCACACCACATCAAATAAAGAAGGAGACATTCATCAGTCTGCAAACTTGTTTCTCTTGCTACAAATGTGAAGAGCATACAACGAGAGACTGTCCGGAAAAAGAAAAAAAGTACTGCTCAGATTGTGCAGGCGACGACCATACCTACACTGAATGTAAGAATACATATGTTGGCTGTCTCAACTGTAAGAGAAACGGGAATGCATACATAGGACATAGGACGTTAGCCATGGCATGCCCAATAAAAAAACACATGATAAAGTACAAGGAACAAGAAACAAGGAAAAAGGAACAAGACAAGAAGGATACGACATATGTCGAAATAGCCAAGAGAGCGGTCCAAGAGGCTCATAGACCAGAATCCACCATATTAAACCTAAGTGAGCCAATACACGATAAGGTAATGATTAGTATGATCCATGCACATTTGCACAATATCATTGCACCCGGATCATACAATGAGGAATTAAGGAAAATGTTTAAATTGAATAACCTACCAAAGATGATATTTCCAGAGAATCCACAATCCGAAAAACTATTTCAGGCAACATTCGCAAGCGAACTGAGCGAAAGACTACAGCTAGACAAACAAAGGTTTGAGCAAGGAGCAACAGCTGATACACAAGGAACACAAGCGACTGATAGAGATCCCAGACAAATGACTAGAAGTGACAAAGAGAAAATAGAAATAACAAAAGGACAGTCTACAAGACAAAGGAGTAGGAGGAGAGAAGATAAGATGGAAACTGAACACAATATACAACCTGAATCTGCTGAAGATATAGGATTAAAAGTTATCACTACAACAAAACATGGAATCCCAACATCGAGACCAACAGGAGGAACAATAGTAAAAAACTGTGAAGGAGGGATATACAAGTGGACATATCAAGAAAAATCCCTAAGTGAAGATTACGTCTGGTCACTAATTGCTACGGACAAACTAAAGATTACGACCAATGACTTTAAAATAGTAGACCCGTCAGAGTTTAGAAGAGTCAGAAGCGGGAAACAGGATGATAGGTCTCCACTTCAACAGTTACAATCCAAGTATAAGAAATAATGGACAATAGACAAACAGTAAGAACTTTAAGAATAATACAACACAACGTAAGAAACTGGAACACCGAGAGAATTAACCTAAGTAATATATATCAAGAAATTGACCCAGACATTATACTAATAAACAGTCACGGCGAGACAGAAAACAACAACATAAAACTCTTTAACTATTATGTAAACCAAAGAAACAAAACGGGCGAGAAAAATGACGGAGTAGCTATAGCGGTTAAAAGAAACTTAAAATATAAACTAATCGATGACTTCCAGGATGAATTTCTGGCAATAAAAATAAATACAACTCAAGGAGACGTAATAATTGCTACTACTTATCTGCCACCGAGACGACCCTACTTACCTATAGAAGACCTATTAAAATTGGCTAACAGTAGTCATCCGATGTACATCTTAGGAGACTTTAACGCCAGACATAGGATTTTTGACAATACAAATAATAACGTCGTGGGAAACGCCCTTAATCAATTAATAAATTTAGGGAAAATCAATCATCTGGGTCCTAACTTTCCAACCTGGAGAAATCACAATACACAATCGACACCAGACAAAATTTTTACCAACAACAAAGCCTTTTTCAATTACTATATAATACAGGGACCTCTTACAGGCAGTGACCATCTGCCAATTATACTAACACTGTCAACAAGCCCCATACAGATACTAATAAAAAAGAGACTAAAAATGAGTAAAACAGACTGGGACAGCTTCAAAGACGACTTAAGTAGTCACCACTCGATTAACCTACAAGGGAAAACAACAGAAGATATAGACTCAGAAATGGACAGACTGCACTCAGCAATAAAAACATCTATAACCAAACACACTCCTACTTCACACTTTAGAATATTACCCAACAACAGACTACCAGAAGAAGTTAAATTAATCCAGACCTATTACAATGAAATAAACAGGTATATGGAAAGACATGGCAGTAACAGATGGCTATATACGACACAGATAGCACTACAGATAAAATTAAGAGACGCATGTAAGGAAGCAAACAATAAAAAATGGAATGATATTTTAATGGCGGCTGACATGACTAAAGACAAAAACATTTTGGACTTCCATAAACAAGATGATGGGGCACAACAAGCAAAAAACACCATACATTAAAGACCAAAACGGAATAAAATTGCACGAGGAAAATGAACAAGAGTCAGCATTCAAAAGGGAATGGGTAAAAATTTTTAAAATATCAGATGAGGAAAATGAAGATTTTGATAGTGAACACGAAGAAAGGATAGAAGAAGAGATGGGAAGACATATACATAGAATCACCCCAAGGCAATATATAGACTATAACTTATTACCTAATAATCAAATAATAACAATGGGAGAAATGATGCACTGTCTGAGGAAGTTTAAGGAAAAAGCCCCTGGGCTCACAGGTATTACACGAAATATGATCATGAATCTACCTGAAAACATTTTAAATACACTATTAAACATTTATAACGCATGCTTAATAACTGGTTACTTTCCAGACAAACTAAAATATGCCAAAATGATATTTATTCCGAAGGAGGGTAAGGACAATAAGGAAATATTAAACTACAGGCCAATATCTTTATTAGAAATTACTGGGAAACTATTGGAAAAAATTTTAAATACAAGACTTATAGCCTTTTTAACACAACATGGGAAAACTAACAATAGACAACATGGATTTATGCCCAATAGAAATACCCTAACTGCAATAGCCATAATAACGGAAATAATTGCAATAGAAAAAAGCAAGGGTAACCAGATCAATATAATTTTAAGGGATGTTTCTAAGGCCTTTGATAAGGTTTGGCA
Organism: Homarus gammarus; assembly: GCA_958450375.1. Classification (NCBI taxonomy): domain Eukaryota; kingdom Metazoa; phylum Arthropoda; class Malacostraca; order Decapoda; family Nephropidae; genus Homarus; species Homarus gammarus. Next base: position 25,751 of record CAUDMG010000895.1, on the reverse strand, counting down.
TTTAGGCTTAAAATATAAAATATTAAAACTGGGACTTAATGAATACTTGCTAAGAATATTGTGTAACTATTTAGATGGTAGGAGAGCACAAATTCAAATTGGAAACTTTTTGGGAACTATGTTTAATCTTGAGAGTGGAGTACCTCAAGGAGGATGCCTTTCTCCAACACTATATACAATTTATACTTCAGACACACCTCAACCTACCCCCTTTAGCGAATATGTAATGTTTGCTGATGATATTACTCAAATAGTATCATACCCAGGAAAATCAACTCAATTTATGGCACTCTACACGGTAAGAGCGATAAAAAACATAAATGATTTTGAGAAAAAATGGAAAATCAGGACAAATAAGAACAAATTCAAGATAATACCAATAGCCAAGATTAAAACAAGTCCAGTAATAGTCGACCAGGAACTATACCCATACGACACTGAAGGCAGGATGCTTGGACTAAAACTAACAAAAAGAGGATATATAACATACTTAAAAGATAAAGAACGACAGGCAAGAATAAGATTATCAAAAATAAAACGCTTTAAGAACCTTAGCATTAATAACAAGAGAAAGATATATATTGCCCTTGTCAAATCAATTATGGACTACCCACCTATCCCATTGAACACCCTTAGTAAAACGAGCATTAAAAGGTTACAAACAGTACAAAATATAGCCCTTAGATTTATATATAACATAAAATATACAGACCACATCAGTAATGAACAGCTACATAAGAGAGCAAATCTCTTAGCAATCAATGTAGATATACACAACAAAGCTGTAAATATTTGGAAAAAAGTGACTGAACTTAACACAGAAACATATCAAAACTGGATAAATAATATAGACAACGAAGAATTCCAAGAACACAGTTGGTTTAAATCAGCCAGGAAGAAAGTAATTGAACCATCTCCTGCCCCAATATACATATAAGACATTAATAGAGAGAATAAAAGATGAGAGTGACCTACCAGCTCCGCAAGAACCTGGCAGGCCTCTCCATACAGTGTACCTTTAGACTAACATAACTAATATTTAAGATTTAACATTTAACATTGAACTAACATTTTAGCAAAAAAAAAAAAAAAAAAAAAAAAATGTGACTACCTTCCCAGCTACACAAGGACCTGGGCGGGCTCACTAACTCAAAAAAAAAAAAAAAAAAAAAAAAAAAAAAAAAAAAAAAAAAATAATAATAATAATAATAATAATGTGATTACCCTCCAAGCTATATCAGCCAGGAAGAAGTAATTGAACCACCTCCTGCCTCAATATACACATTTATACATAAAACATTATTAGAGGAATAAAGATGAGAGTGACCAACCAGCTCCACTAAGAACCTGGCAGGCCTATCCATACAGTGTACCTTTAGACTAACACAACTAACACTTAACTAACACCTCAAAAAAAAAAAAAAAAAGAAAAAAAAAAAAAAAATGTGACTACCCTCCCAGTTACACAAGGACCTGGGCGGGCTCACTAACTCCAACAATAATAAAAATAATAATAATAAGCAGCATTATATAAATAAACCAATATTAATACAAAGGTCTGACGACCCAAGGGAGCAGAACAAAGACAAAATACCAATAAGAAAGATGAAGCGATCTGGTTGAGCCCAGATTCTTTCTACTCCTACTGTATTTCAGTTTCACCACTTTTTCCTTCAACCCCTAATAATCTTCTTTCACCTCTTAACTAAAGACTTCGTATCGTATCCAACTTTGTTGGGTCAACAAAATAATTTGCTTTCAGTTATTAATTATTATTTTAACTAGTTCTACAGTACAGTATATCTAACTGCTGCCATGCCGACATAACTTCCTGCCTCGTGAGGCTATAATGTGTAATGAGGGTAGAGGTTAGATAACAATTTAAGGCAAATTCAGAACTGTATAGAACCTCACAGAATATGATTATATAAGATTTTAACCATAAGATCCATTCGTAAACAAACAATTAGTGTTCCAGATAAATAATTTATCATATTTATGTAATTATGTTAATATCCAGATATCAATTATGGAGGTAGTTAATCAGGTGGGTAATTACATATAACTATACTAATACAAATATTTACAAAAACATACAGTAAGGAAAAGTACAGTTAAAGTACAGTTAAAAGTAATAAATGTACAAAGGAATATCAAATAAATACGGTGATGGTTTTAACTGAGGACGCGCATGTAATAAATAGTAAGATTTCTGTCCAGGAATAAGTAAGTGTAAAAAAAAAAAAAAATACACAGGCAAACGCACACAATTAGGACACAGATTTGTCTTATGGCTATCAATTTCCTAGACTCAAAATAGAAACTAGCGTATGTTAGCTGCACCGTGATTGAAGATACGCCTGAGATCACCGCTACAACTGAGGACGAAGTGAGTGACAAGGACGGAGTGAGAGAACTAAGTTGACGGGGTGTAGGAGGCTTAATATATATATCCTTGGAGTTGACGTCAGATTTTTGTTTCTCAAATGAGATTAGTTAACTGATGGCGACAACCGACGTTTCTAGAAGTTGGTGAAACAAGCGAGGCGGAAGGCGGAGCTTACCCAAAGTTCTAGAAATTTCTACGAGAGTAGCAAGTGAGTGAGGGAAACTTTACAAATATTATTACTGCACTTCAACAACTAAGGTTTTTAAACACTTAACCAGGTTAGTAATTTGCTCTAGTCCATCGACAATAAAGAATTATGAGAAACAGACTCACAAAGAATGAAAAACTCACTCCAAGAAAAGGTCAATGTTGATAACGTCCATTGATATAAGGTTCTAGCCTTTATGGGTTCAATAACAGCGTGTTTATTCACAGTTATTTGGTGCTATACTGGTGCTATTATACCTGAGTAAACTCTGATACTGAGGTTTCGTCAAGGACAGTTACCGATTTTCTCTCCATTACCTGGTGAACATACTTGGGCCGATATGTAATAATGTCACCACCAAATTAAATCACGTTCTGTGTACAGTATATACACAAGGTTCACGAGGTACAGGTGGAAATTATCGAATATTAAATATATTCCATATCCAGGACACGACGAGAAATAGTGAAGTACAACTGATCGTGGGCCCTTCGTGCCCGGTGGTGAGTCCGGTGGTACAGTTTACCGAGGCGTGAAAGTTCCAACGCTCGTGCTTGGCTGGCGCTCAACCGCAGTCCTGCTGACAGCATAGAGCGACATCGTTTTCCAGATGGTCGTGGTTGTTATAATCATGGTCGTGGTTGTTATAATCATGGTCGTGGGTGATATAATCATAGTAGTGGTGGTTATAATCATGGTCGTGGTTGTTATAATCATGGTCGTGGGTGTTATAATCATGGTCGTGGTTGTTATAATCATAGTCGTGGTTGTTATAATCATGGTTGTCGTAATCATGGTCGTGGTTATGATCATAGTCGTGGTTGTTATAAGCATTGTCGTGGTTGTTATAATCTTGGTCGTAGTTCTTATGATCATGGTCGTGGTTGTTATAATCATGGTCGTGGTTGTTATAATCATGTTCCTGGTTGTTATAATCATGGTCATGGTTGTTATAATCATGGTCCTGGTTGTTATAATCATGGTCCTGGTTGTTATAATCATGGTCCTGGTTGTTATAATCATTGTTACGAGTTGGGGATTTAGAATATAGTTAAAAGTCTACCCAGATCCCAACAGGCAACAACAATAAAAAAAACAAAGACAATCGGACTATAAAAGGGTAGACAAAGGATGAGAGTCTTTGTTGTGTATAATAAATTCCTTAACAAAACATTCAGCTTTCTATAATTTACCCTTAACCATACTTAACCTAAACATTTAACAGTGTATACATATTTATACAACATACAATAATTTGAAGCAAGGTGGAGGTGCGGAGGCAATACAAGATTACAAATACTTAAGTGCGGAGCTGAGATGGCTGACGAGTAAGGCTGAGTATTGAAGACGGTGGTAGGTCGTCACTGTGCCGTAGGTTTCCAGGATAGGTGATCCTGTGGTCACTTCCCAGAGTGAACTGAACTCTCATCGAACTGGAGCTGACGAAGAAGACTTTGAGGAGGGGACGCAACAACCAGGATATGGAGAAGGGAAACCCTGGAGTGGTAACTAAGAGTAGTCATACTCGGGTTTCGTCCCTAGATGGCGTTGCTCGTGGTGCTGGGTAGGTAGATCATGACAATTGGTGGCGTGGTTCATAACACACCCCCCCTCCAAAGACCTCCGTAGTGCGGGCGCGAAGGAGGTGATCACCTGGTGCGTCTGGAGAGTAGCTGCTGCATTTCCACTGGAGCTCGGGATAAGGAGTCCGCAAACAGGTTGTCCACCCCCTTTATGTGCCGGACTTGTAGATTATAGGGCTGGGCGAGGAGAACCCAGCGGAGGATTCGCTGGTTGGAGGTCTTGTTGGTTTGGATGAACGTGAGTGGGTTATGGTCGGTGAAGACTAGGGTTGTTTGTGGGGAAGACTGGAGGTAACATTCAAACTTCTTTATTGCCAACACCAGAGCCAGGGCCTCCTTCTCTATGGTCGAGTAGTTGGTCTGATGTTTTTTCAACTTGGCGGAGTAGTATGCCACAGGGTGAAGGACATCAGTGGTTGGGTCGGGTTGTAGGAGCACAGCCCCAACTCCGACACAGCTAGCGTCGATTTGCAGATGGAAGGGCAAGGTGTAGTCAGGGGGGTGGACTACAGGCTTGGAGGCAAGGAAGGCTTTGAGGCGGTGGAAAGACTGGTCGCACCTCTGGTTCCAGATGTAAGGGACAGCAGAACTGGTAAGGTCTGTGAGGGGTCCGGCCATGCTGGAGAAGTTACTGCAGAACCGACGGTTGTAGCCGTACATCCCCAGGAAGCGCATGAGTTTCTTCCTCGTCCTTGGAGTGGGGAAGGACAAGATGGCCTTAACGTTTGCGTCCTTGGGTCTCACCATACCATGCCCAACGATATGTCCCAGGTAAGTCACTGAGGCCCGGCCAAAAGCAGATTTAGCCAGGTTTATGGTGAATCCAGTCTCTTGCAGTCGTGCGAACAGTATATCCAAACGCACCAGATGTTCGTCCCAGCCGTCCGACACCACCACCAGGTCATCCAGGTAGGCGAACGTCCCACCTAGGTCCTGAATCAGGTAATTGATGGCCCTCTGGAACGTGGCCGGAGCATTAGAAAAGCCAAACGCCATAACCAAATATTGAAAAAGACCAAATGGAGTTATAAATTCCGAGATTATTTTTGCCGTATCCGTGAGTCCCACTTGATAATATCCTTTCAACAGGTCCACCGTACTGATAAATTTTGCACAGCCTATGCTGTCTATTATATCTTCAATCAAAGGTAAAGGATAGGAGTCTGAGACAATGACCTGGTTCACTTTACGATAATCGGTACAGAAACGAAAGGTGCTATCGGGTTTTGGAATGAGAAGGCAAGGTGAAGCCCAGGGGGAGGTACTTGGTTCAGCTAAGTTATGTTTTAATAAAAAATCTACCTCCTTTTTCATAATCTCTCTTTTTTGTGGATTTAGTCGATATGCTGATTGCCTAATGGGTTGTACATCATCTGAGATTAGCTTAATATCATGTTTAAGTATATTGCAAAACCCTGGGAGGTCTGACGTGACTTTAGGAAATGTTGATAATAACTTAGTGAGATCTTTTGCTTGAGATGGATTCAAAACAGAAAAATACTCATCCAAGTTGTTGAGTATGTGACTGTTAGCAGGATTTTCTTTAGGTAGAGGGAAGTCTAAATTCTCCAATAGGTCCACGTCATCTGTCTCCGGCTCCGGCCCTGACAAAACCGTATGCAATACAGGTAAGCTTATAGCCTCTGGGATGTCTTCCTCTGACTGCCTGGAATGGTATAGTTTCATAAGATTAATGTGAACAAGTTGTGAATCTTTTCGGCGATCAGGCGTATGGACTATATAGTTGAGGGGAGATAGTTTATTAGCAACTATATAGGGACCAGTAAACTTGCTTTTAAGGGGAGAGCCTGGAATGGGTAGAAAGAGTAGCACTTTGTCACCTGGAGAAAATGATCTTTTAACTAATTTAGGTTGGGACTTCACCATTTTGTCTTGGACTTTTTTTAAGTCCAATGGTTCGGACTTCAGTTAATTTGTCCCGTAAAGTGTCAATGTATTGGGAAACTGTTGTGGGCTTAATAGATGGAGTGTCAAACCACTGCTCCTTTACTATTTTAAGGGGTCCCCTAATTTGTCTCCAATATAGTAACTCGAACGGGGAGAAACCCAATGACTCCTGGGGACATTCCCTGATGGCAAAGAGTAACAAGTCTATGCTTTCATCCCATTCCTTTTGGTGTTCTATACAGTATTTTTTGAGCATTGATTTGAAAGTTTGATGGAACCGTTCCAAGCAACCTTGGGATTGTGGGTGGTAAGCCGAAGATATACAATGGTCCACACTGAGGTCTTTCATCACCTGTTTGAAACGATTGCTCGTAAAATTGGTGCCCTGATCGGATTGGATCTCTTTAGGAATGCCCACTGAAGTGAAAAGGTGCAAAAGAGGTTTGATTACATTTTTTGAAGTGATGCTTTTAAGGGGAAAAGCCTCAGGATAACGTGTACTGGTATCCATAACTGTGAGCAGGAATTGATTTCCCTTCTTAGTCTTTGGTAATGGGCCCACACAATCCACAACAATCTTTTCAAATGGTGTAGAAAATACTGGGATGGGCTTAATGGGAGCTGCTGGTATACTTTCATTTGGTTTTCCTACCATTTGACAAATATGACAAGATTTTAGGTACTTTGACACATCCTTCCTAAGTCCAGGCCAATAATAGTGTTGGAGGAGCTTTTTATATGTTTTCAGGATTCCCAAATGTCATGAAATACCATCATGGGCAAGGGCAATTAATGCTGGCCTGTGTGAGGGGGGAATTACCACTTGATGTATTTCAGACCACGTGTCTAGATGGGTAAGCTCAGGGGGCCTATAGGCCCTCATCAAAACCCCTTCCTGATAATAAAAACACGGAAGGGTGTTAAAATCTTTACCCTCAACTGCTGCATGATGAAGTTTATTCAAAGATGGATCAGATTGTAGGGCTTTAATGAGCTCATCCTTACTAATGGTCTTATTGTACAGATCTTCTGTGGGTAGGAAGATATTGGAGGTGGTTTTAGATGAAGAGGGCCCATTTCGCACACTCTGTGACCGGGTGACAGCACAAGATGGGAAAAGATGAGGAATAGTTTCTTTAAGGTCAGTGGTGGAGTTGACAGGTAAGGGAGAGTCGACTGTCTTTATGTTGGGAACCACTAGATCTCCTACCAAGTCATTACCCAATAATAAATGAATGCCGCTCACAGGCATTGGATCTTTCCTAATGGCTATTTGCACTTCCCCAGTAATCAAGGGACATTGGAGGTGCACTTTAGCCAAGGGATAGGAAGAATGGGATGAGAGATCTGAAATTAGAACACTCTCATTAGTAAATGCTGTAGATATATCAGGAATGACGTTAAACAGGAGGATAGATTGTGCTGCGCCCGTATCACGTAGTATACGAATAGGGAAAGAACGAGACCCCTCTATGATTGAAATTTTTTCCTCAAAGGTGAATGAAGAGAAGAGATCCTGATGGGGCCTTTCCACATTGATGGTTGCTATTGGTTTGGATTTGGGATCCAGGGAACTACTTTTAGCAATTCGACACTTGGGTGTTTATAAGTCTGGATCGTATGGCCTGGGTTTTTACAGTAAGAACAAGTAAACTTGGTTGCATCAGGGGGGGGGGGGTAGGTGTGGGACCTTTCGACCTACCACTCACGCCCCAAAGGTTATCATCATCAGAGGACCTAACATGTCGGGAAGTACCACGTTCTCTACTGCCCAGTGACTCCACCAGCAAGGCGTACGCATCAGCCAGCTCAGCAGCACGCCCTAAATTAACCTCTCCACGCCCCTCCACATGCTTCAAGATGTGAAATGGTATCTTGCTCTTCCACTCCTCCAGGACTACCAAATTTAACAAATCCTGAAATGTGGAGGTCTCTGTAGCCTCTAACCACTTCTTAAAAAACGTAAGCTTTTCTTGAGCAAACTCAACAAAGGTGTGTGAAAATGGTTTGGTTAGTTTACGAAACTTCTGCCGGTATCCATCTGGCGTGATAGCATAAGAGGTGAGGATATTCTTTTTTACGTTATCATAGTCATCAGTCTGGTCTAAACAGTTATAAACTCTACGAGCCTTACCACATAATTTAGGAACTAACACCGACACCCACTGGTCTTTTGGCCACTCATTCTTCCCGGTTATTTTCTCAAAAGTCCTAAATGACCCGTCCATATCGGATTCATCAAACCCGGGAACAAGGGAAGAAGCATTAGCAGGGTTAAAAGCAGCTAGTCTCTCTTTTAATGCCACTTCTTTTGATTTAAACTCCGATGTTAAGGTGGCTTCTATCTCTCTGACCTGTAGTTCTTTCAGTCTAACCTCCTGCTCCAACTTGGCCTGTTCCAACCTTCCCTCATGCTCCAAATTTTGCTCCAACTTGGCCTGTTCCAACATTCCCTCATGCTCCAAATTTTGCTCCAACTTGGCCTGTTCCAACATTCCCTCATGCTCCAACTTGGCCTGTTCTAACTTGGCCTGTTCCAACTCATGCTCCAACTTGGCCTGTTCCAACTTGTCCTCATGCTCCAACTTGTACTCCAACTTGGCCTGTTCCAACTTGGGTTCTTTCATTTTGATTTGGAACTCGAACCTAGCTCATTCTAGTTCTAAGTCGTCTACTCTTTGTGTTTTTTCTTGAGGGCTAGCTAGACCTGAGGCAACTTCTGAGTGAGGAGGGGTGGTGGATAGTGGTTGAAGTTTCTTGGACATGGGCGTTAATCGGTCAACAGCGGATTCTTTTAAAACTTCTTGTTGAACCAACATTTCAATTACATGATTTTTTAACATTTCCTTAGTCAGTTGCTGTGAAAATGGGATATTGTAATAGTTGGCTATTTCTTTCCATTCTTTCTTCAGGATATTAACACGTAATTTAGCTACGGAAGGATTTTCAATAAAATCCTGGAGATCAAAACCTGAGGTGGCCATTGTTAAGAAAACTAGGATAAATTAACTAATGGTCAAATGATAAGATAAGTGGATTACCCTAGAAAATATCACGGCAGTGGATAACCAGAAAGTCCCGGAAACTAACCAAGTTATACCTAGGGAAATTACACTTATGAATATTGTTCTTCTGAGAAGATCCTTAGATAAGGATAAGAGACTTGAAAGAGGAAGGGCGCATTACGGCATTAATATAAAGATCAGGATTAACAACCCTAAGATACTTGAAACAGGAAGAGCGTATTACGGCATTTATATAAAGATCCGGATTAATAACCCGTGAGTAAACAGGAAGGGCTTATTACGGCATTAACATAAAGATCCGGATTAACAACCCTTAGATACTTGAAAATGGAAGGGCGTATTACGGCATTTATATAAAGATCCGGATTAACAACCCTTGAGTAAACAGGATGGGCGTATTACGGCATTAATATAAAGATCCGGATTAACAACCCTTAGATACTTGAAACAGGAAGGGTGCATTACGGCATTCATATAAAGATCCGGAGTAACAACCCTTGAGTTACTTGATTTTTGACCCCGAATGAGATAATGAGAAGAACAATAATTGAGGCTTTATAATTATGGGGTCCTGGTAAAGCGGAGCGTCCCAAGATAACACTTCACCCTAAACTAGTGACTATGGAACAGCCTACTCTGGAGCGAGGGTACGGCATTAAACAGATCCAGATTCTTCCCAACACTCGATAAGACTTACTACACGACTGCTAGGTGTAATAACAGGTAAGCCTTATGACACTTAGAACCTAATATCCTACGTCTGTCACTCTTACTGTACGATAATACCAATATATGCACACACATATGAAGGAAACTTTAAACCACCGTAAAGCAATTGTGAACAGAAGTGACTGGGAGGAATAATTAACAATGAGTAACAAGGGGGTTATGAAATATGGCACTTAAGGTCGTGTCCTGTCACGGTCGCCATTTGTTATGAGTTGGGGATTTAGAATATAGTTAAAAGCCTACCCAGATCCCAACAGGCAACAATAATTAAAAAACAAAGACAATCGGACTATAAAAGGGTAGACAAAGGATGCCAGTTTTTGTTGTGTATAATAAAGTACCATAAATTCCTTAATATAACATTCAGCTTTCTATAATTTACCCTTAACCATACTTAACCTAAACATTTAACAGTATATACATATTTATACAACATACAATAATTTGAAGCAATGTGGAGGTGGGGAGGCTGACGAGTAAGGCTGAGTATTGAAGACGGTGGTAGGTAGTCACTGTGCCGTAGGTTTCCAGGATAGGTGATCCTGTGGTCACTTCCCAGAGTGAACTGAACTCTCATCGAACTGGAGCTGACGAAGAAGACTTTGAGGAGGGGACGCAACAACCAGGATATGGAGAAGGAAACCCCGGAGTGGTAACTAAGAGTAGTCATACTCGGGTTTCGTCCCTAGATGGCGTTGCTCGTGGTGCTGGGTAGGTAGATCAGGACAATTGGTGGCGTGGTTCGTAACATCATGGTCGTAATTGTCACATTAAGGTTTATACCTGAGACTAACACAGGTAGAATAAACTCCACACCTTATCTTTAATCTCAATAAACCCAGATTAACCTCACCTAATCAACAGGATTAGAGACGATTAGGATTGTACTATCGTGCACAAAAGTCGTGTCCACTACCCAGCCACAGTGAGGTTTCGAATAGCCTTGAGTCTGAAGTTTCTAAACAGCTGGGGGAAATGCTATGGTCGGTCAACAGATGTCGCCCACTATAGTGTGTGTGGAGGGGAGGGGGGGGAGATAGAGGAGGTGGGGGCTGGATGAGAGGCAGGTTTATTTATTATTTATACCACCATAATTTCAAGCTGCCTTTTTAACTACGTTTTGTCTTACAGTTGTTTCTTTATGGTTACGAATTCATGGAACAGGTGCCATGCCCTGGATGCTTATTGCCTCTCAGGTCACAATGATACTTTAAAGAATGGAATATATTAAGGATAAAAGTGAAATATGCAAGGATCAGAGTGAAGGGCCTTGGTCAGCTAGTTGTACTCAACGATCACGTCACAATTTTGTTGTTATTCCGACAAAGAGATTATGGTAATATTTATTTATATTCCACCCATCCTTTGCTTAATAAATATTTGTGATAATATGCAATATTATATAATTATATACTTAGGTTGAAAAGAGTATTGTAAAATAGTATTCAGACATAATCTAGTTCCAATTCTTCCAAGTTCCAGTGCTTAAACACCCCACCACAATATGCAAGCTTCATATATTTTGGAGTGTGCTCAGTTACCGTTAATATTGTGTGCTGAGCATCATGAGCATATCAATGATGGTAGCAATTGTAACCATATAATTATATTGCGTTATAAGACAACACAATCCACGACGTGTCATACAGATCATTGTATACCACACAATACAAAATTTGTGGCTGTTAAGTTACTTTGTTATGAATTTTCATGCCATATAGTTTAAGATATCATTAAGGACATGGATTTAAGATAACACTGTAGGTGAGTTAATATATATTAATTGTATTTACAAACAATACAAAAATCCAAACAATACACCAATACACACATCTTAGTATTTGGTCCAGCCACCCATTGCATTCAGGACTTCATCAAGGCAATTAGGGATGGAGTCGACCAGCTTCAGGCACACCTCTGGTCGTCGACGTATACTGTCCCACACGTCGTAAGCTTTGGCCTCTATTGCTGCACAGGTTCGCTGCTCCCCAATATCCCAATCACGTTTCATCATGGCCGAAATATGTTCAATCGGATTAATATCACATCCTAGTGTTGGCCAGTCGATGACCTCAATTTCAGGGTGATCCTGGAGGTAGTCCTTTACTATGTTGCTGGTATGAAAGGGACTGTTGTCATGAACCAGCCTGATATTGTGGGGGCTCGAACTGCCATACCCCAGACTGTAGGAATTAGCACGTGCTCCAGGATGTCTACATACTGCTCACCAGTGAAACGGTCATTGATCTCGACCAGTTCACCTGGCCCATGTGCCCACATCCACCCCTAGAATGACACTGACACCCTACCACTCACTGCGCAATGTTGAATGTGTTTCTCATGGTAATAATAATAATAATAATAATAATCAACGGTTTATTGAAAAAATTCTGCAGCCCGAAGGCTGAAAATATACATTGGACATAAATGACATATTACATACATTGGTGGTTTAACAAAAGCCTTCATTAGAGAAAGGTAAAGGAACATACAGTGAACATACAGATTAATGTAGGTGTTGAACAGCAAACTCGTAGTGCAGTAACTCCCTCACAGATGGTGTTAGGAGGAACTCATGTGGTGTAGTAGTTCCCTCAGATGGTGTTATGAGGGACCTGGCGTGGTGTAGTAATTCCCTCGCAGATGGTGTTATGAGGGGCCTCACGTGGTGTAGTAATTCCCTCACAGATGGTGTTATGAGGGACCTCACGTGGTGTAGTAATTACCTCACAGATGGTGTTTTGAGGGGCCTCACGTGGTGTAGTAACTCCCTCACAGATGGTGCTATGAGGGGCATCACGTGGTGTAGTAGTTCCCTCACAGATGGTGTTATGAGGGGCCTGACGTGGTGTAGTAATTCCCTCACAGATGGTGTGATGAGGGACTTGACGTGGTGTAGTAGTTCCCTCACATATGGTGTTATGAGGGACATGTGGTGTAGTAATTCCCTCACAGATGGTGTCAGATGAGTGAGGTTTGGTCCCAGGCCTTCCTATCGTAGACGGATTAACACATCGGTGGTTGTTGTTGGGTCTCGCGGGCCGTTATCACTGGGTACCTGGGACCTCACTGTGTGAAGGTTAACTTGGGTACGACTGTTACTGTTGAGTTGTTCTCACTGACTTAAGCACTGTTCACCACTGTTCACCTCTGTTTAACACTGGTTCCGTTCCTTTCCTAAATGAAATTGTAACTTCTGGCGAGAACTTGTTGATATTCCGGTGGGAAGGAGGGCTCAGGGGAGGGGGTTGGTATGGGCCAACTTAACAGTTGACCTGGCTGCTCCGAGAGGAGCGCCAGGTACGTCTTGACCCTTCTTTGGTCAAGGATGTAGCGTGTGTTGGGGGGCCGCCAGCACTGCCTTGCTTCGGCTCCCACTGACCTGAACACCGTTTCATTGGTAAATATAATGGTTCTCCAGTATTCTTCTCTATATGGAAGATGTTCCAATTCAAAGCCGAGTCGACACTCCTTGTGAGTAGGTGTTCGCCACCCTTTGTGAGCTGGAATATGGCAGTCGATCCCGGCTTCATGAAGTCGCCGTCTCGTCGTCATGTGATGGCAGTTGAGGCCCAGATTCCTTGTATGCTCCACTGATGTTCGCATTGGATATGCCGTTGCAGCTACCACGATCATGGCGTCCATCCTTGCCGACGTTACTCGTGGCCTCCCGCTTCGAGGTTTCGTCTCCACTGAACCCTCTTCCTCCCACGGGCGGATCCACCTCCTAATCGTCTTGGTGCTCCTCTCCACTTCGAGAGTATTGTTCCGCACAGTTGCCCCGTCTCTCACATCCCGATGATTTGGCCTCGCTCAGCAATCACTGCCGACGAATTTGCTCGTCCTGCAGGCATATCTGAAATAGCAGAGTAATATTATGTTATGGTAACTGATGCAGGCTTTTATATACAAGAGTAAATTAATGGTATTAGTAACACCTAGGTTAAGTATTATTACTCTGACATAACGTTTTGGTAAATCTTTTTGGATCAACTGCCCAAGAAACCCTCCCTATTTCAAGTATTCATAGTGAACTGCAAGTTGATCCTGCCCCCACCCCCAAACCTCCACCACCACCCATGCGACTGTAGAGTGAACATTCGCCGGTAATCATCATCATCATCAAGATTTAGTTTAACCAGACCACTGACACCCATTTGAGTCTATCCTAGGGTTGGCCAGAGGGATTAGTTAACATATATTTGTGTTTCTATAATTTAGTGTTATATTGTTTGAAGGAGATTACAGTATTTCAAAAAGGTCAAAACTGAACTTAGAGAAAATTTTGGGGTCTCTGCTAAAATATCTTACATTGTAGGGTGAGTGAAGCACATTGTTCGATACCGATTATAAATAGGGCATTCAATGAGAATATGTTGGACTGTTATTTGTGTGCGGCAGTTGGAACATATAGGTGGGGCTCCATTAGAGGAAGACAAGAGTTGGCCATGCGTCAATCGCGTATGCCCAATTCTTAGACGATTCAGAATAGTTTCGTGATGTCGAGAGGATTGTTTTGATGGTGACCAAGGATAAACTGATGATTTGATCATTTTTAGCTTATGACTTGTTGGTTCATTTTCCCAGGACTTTTACCAATCGTCAAATATTAATTTTTTACTGGTAGTTAGCCTCACCGATAATCAAAATATATGGTCTTCCATTGCTTTACATATTTCTTTGACAATTTTAAACTATGACATGCTTATCTCCTATAAATAAGTCATTTAAAATGTATTTTTTACAAAGAATATTCACTGGTTCCAGAATGTATCTAAACTTACGCCAGTGATGATCAAGTCTGGTCTTAAATAAGTTCAAACTCGGTGCTATCACAACACTACCGGTAACTCTAAATACAAGGGGGAGGAACCATGTCGTCGGTTCTGTGAGTGTTCACTACAGTAGTCCAATTCGTCGCCATGGGTAGAATAGGGGGAGGGGGGTTGGGGAATGCAGGGGAAGGTAATGTGGTGCGGGAGGGTGGAGTGGAGTGGGGAGATGGAGGAGGGGGAGTGTGTTTAGGTGTGGTAACCCAGGATGTTCAAATTATGAGGTTTAATAGTTGGGTGGGTAGAGGCGGGGGGGAGGGGGGAGGCTAGGCGTGGAGTTGGAACTCGTGAACGTTATGACGTTGTTTAATGCAAGTTATCGAACATTACAGTATCTTCAAACGGGTTTTCACGCTATTAATAGGCCTTATGTAATCCACCAATAAGGATTACAACAGCACACAGTATGACTGCAATTGGTAAGAAAAATAAAATATAACATGGCAAAATTTTTGCCCTGCGTAATTTTTACAACCCACCTCACGCCTAAAGTAAACCGAAAAATGCTTATGTGTATAGAAGATTTTCAACTCAATATCACATATTCTTTCACCTCTACAAATATCTGCTGTCACTCAGGGACACCCTGCAATAGTATAAGGACGACATGAGGTATGCTGACAAATTAATGTGACTTGCCTGTTGGTGACGACAATAGTAGGAATGAGACCTCGGCATGTTTCAGTGTTCGATATCACCACAACACAAACTGAACTAACTGGAATCTACTTAGCCACAGACTACCTCAAGAAAATGGAGGTGGGGTGATATTCTGTGACTCTCAAAGTGCTTTGAAATCAATGAACAGCCCGTCAGGTTCTATGTCCAAAGTTGCATGTGATATTAAAAGGAATGTGATAACTGCCAATGAGAACAACTTTCGTATCGAATTTGTGTGGATTCCGTCCCATGTTGGAATCAGGTATCATGACCGTGCTGATAGACTGGCCAATGAGGCATGTAAGAAAGAAAATGTTGACCGCGACCTTGGTCTGTCCAATGCCGTAATTAAAAACATTCAAGTCAGAATCATGAACTCTGATCTAGAAGAAGTGAGAAATGCAGAGAGACCTGACAGTTGTAGCATTAGTAAATATGACAAATTTTGTAACAAGAGGTACCGGTATGGCCAGCATAAGGACAGAACCAGACAATGTGATGTAGTCGTGGCCAGAATTAGGCTAGGATACAGACACATCTGGCAAGTTAGTAACGCTGTACCCATACCGGAACACTCAGCATGTAAACTTTGTGATAAACCTTTAAAGCATACACTTGAACACTATATTATTGAATGTGACACTGTCAAAGACTTCAGGCCACCTGACTTACTGTATCTTGAACTATGTAATTACTTCATTGAATTAGGTGTGCTTGAGGACATTCTTGCTGTTTATCCCAAATTTGCTAGCCCACACTGATTAGTCTTCAACTAGAATATGTGATCCACTGACCCATATATGCTGCTGGTGAATGTGATGTATTTCCTTCTTTGTGTACGAACCTCTGTCCTGCGTGGCAGTGAACAGTGGCATTACCCATATGAATCTGACCTATATATAGTGTCAATGAATATGATGCATTCTTTGTGTACGAACCTCTTGCCTGTATGGCAGTGAAAAGTGACATTCCCCACATGAATCTGACCGACGTACATGTATGTATGTGTGCGTGTGTGCATGTACGTGTACATGTATATGTGTATGTATATACGCATATGTATGTATATGTGTGTGTGTGTGTGTGTTTACATATATGTATATGTACTGTCAATGAATATGATGCAAATCTTTGTGTACGAACCTCTGTCCTGCATGGCAGTGAACAGTGACATTATCCATATGAATCTGACCTCTATACATTTATAGTTGTTAATGAATATGATGTATTTCTTTGTGTATGAACCTCTGTCCTGCGTGACAGTGAGAAGTGATACCACCCTCAGTGTCAAGACCTGACTGAATTACTCAGAATAGGCAAACTGTACTACAAGCTCTGCCAATAAATTTGTTAAACTAACCTTCCCCTCTCTCTCTTTCCCTCCCACCCACCTTTTCCCTTTCTCCTTCCACCCCATCCTTCTCCCCCCCCCCACTCGCCTTCTCCCTCAATCTCCTTCCCTCCCTCCCACCCGTCTTCTCCCTCTCTCCCTTTCCCTCCCTCCCACCCTCCTTTTTCCCCTCTCCCTTCCTCCCTCCCCCTCCATCTATCTTCTCTCTCTGCTCCCCTGCGCGCGCGCGCGTGTGTGTGTGTGTGTGTAATAATAATAATAATAATAATAATAATAATAATAATAATAATAATAATAATAATAATAATAATAATAATTATAATAATAATAATAATAATTAACGGTTTATTGAAAGAGCATGGCAACCGGAAGGCTGAAAATATACAGTTAAATAATAAGGGAATGGGTCTCTTGATTGACAAATAATATACAAGTAACATAAGTGATATAAATATGATATATAATAATCAGGTGGGGAGGTCATTCTACAGGGCATTTCAACATAGTGAAAGTGCAAAAAGGTAAGAATGACTGGGAGTGAATACACTGATTGATTAAAAGTTATTGATAATTTTTACAATGGTTGGGACTGGGCTGTTCTTATAGGGATCAGTACGTGCTCGTGTGGGCTGCTGTTGTGGTGTCAAACAGCAATTCTCGGACGAGGGATCTCGCGTGGTAGTAGGAGCCGGTGTCGAGGATGGTGCAGAAGCTTTTCGCCAAATTTGCAGATGAGGTCGTGGTGATGGTCAGAGAGAGACGAGAGGGTCAGTGTGTTGAGCGCTTCTTGACATATGGAGTAGGAAGGGGAGAGAATAATCTTGCATGCCTTCTTTTGCACTTTTTCTAGGTGTTTATGTTGTGTGGCATTCAGGGTGGAAGACCAGGTAGGGGAGGCATAGGTGAGCTTGGGAAGTATGAATGTTGAGTAAATACTGAGGAGCTCGGGTGCAGGATCTCCGAGGGACTTGGGTCGATGGAGGAGGTGGAGACGGAACCTGGAGGATTTGACAACTTCACTGACGTGTGTTTTCCAATTTAATTCGTTGTCTATGGTGACGCCGAGGAGCTTAGTGGAGTCTACAACCTGGAGTGTGTTGGGGCCTAAAGAAATGGAAGAGGGTGGTATGGTTGATGGTGACGTGGTTGTTGGTAGCCCAATTTTTTAAGACTGTTCAATAAATCCTGGAGGGCGGTGTAGTCGGGAGTCGAGTTGTTGAGTGACTGAAAAGTGGAGACAGCCCCTCGGAAGAGTAGGCTTGGCGTCGGTCACTAAGAAAGTCTGTAAGTCATGGTATAAGACTTCTTCGAAACCCGAGGTCGGTAGCTTTGTTGGTCAATTAGGTCAAATGGTTTGGTGAAGTCAATGAAGGCGACAGCCACAGATGTTTTTCGTTTTTCCAGATGGCGGTATATGTATTCGAGAAAGCTGACAAGACAGTGAGTGGTGGAGGAATGTGTGTGTGTGGGTGTGTGTGTGTGTGCATTCTCGTGTAGGCACGTGAATCCGTGTTCATTGGAATGTACAATCAAAGACAAAGGTAGTGCCATGACATTTGGTGAAAACATATGCCGAATGGCTAAGCTTTTGGTGCGCTCTGCCTTGTTTTAGGGGGCTTTCATAATGTTTCACGAGTTATATTTAATCTTCGGACAAAACCGCGACACGACTTTTGTCTTTGATTGTACACATGTATAGAAAAACAGACTACATAATTTTCCCAAAATTAACAAAACACGCACTGAATACAACAACGAAACAATAATATACAGGTATAGCAAAAGTAACAAAAGCAAGCCAAGGAACAATTAATTCTTGGTCATCAGCCAACCCGGTGATCACACGCACGAGGTAAGAAAAATAACAGGGTTGATATTTCATCCCTTACCTGGTAGAGTATAAAAAATGGTGTATTCCTGTTCTGGAATAGTAATGAACAATATTACTGTTCTGGGATAATAATGAACAATATTACTGTTCTGGGATAATAATGAACAATATTACTGTTCGGGGATAATAATGAACAATATTACTGTTCTGGGATAATAATGAACAATATTACTGTTCGGGGATAATAATGAACAATATTACTGTTCTGGGATAATAATGAACAATATTACTGTTCGGGGATAATAATGAACAATATTACTGTTCGGGGAAAATAATGAACAATAGTACTGTTCTGGGATAATAATGAACAATATTACTGTTCTGGGATAATAATGAACAATATTACTGTTCGGGGATAATAATGAACAATATTACTGTTCTGGGATAATAATGAACAATATTACTGTTCGGGGATAATAATGAACAATATTACTGTTCTGGGATAATAATGAACAATATTACTGTTCGGGGATAATAATGAACAATATTACTGTTCTGGGATAATAATGAACAATATTACTGTTCTGGGATAATAATGAACAATATTACTGTTCGGGGATAATAATGAACAATATTACTGTTCTGGGATAATAATGAACAATATTACTGTTCGGGGATAATAATGAACAATATTACTGTTCTGGGATAATAATGAACAATATTACTGTTCGGGGATAATAATGAACAATATTACTGTTCGGGGAAAATAATGAACAATATTACTGTTCTGGGATAATAATGAACAATATTACTGTTCTGGGATAATAATGAACAATATTACTGTTCGGGGATAATAATGAACAATATTACTGTTCTGGGATAATAATGAACAATATTACTGTTCTGGGATAATAATGAACAATATTACTGTTCGGGGATAATAATGAACAATATTACTGTTCTGGAATAATAATGAACAATATTACTGTTCTGGGATAATAATGAACAATATTACTGTTCTGGGATAATAATGAACAATATTACTGTTCGGGGATAATAATGAACAATATTACTGTTCTGGGATAATAATGAACAATATTACTGTTCGGGGATAATAATGAACAATATTACTGTTCTGGGATAATAATGAACAATATTACTGTTCGGGGATAATAATGAACAATATTACTGTTCTGGGATAATAATGAACAATATTACTGTTCTGGGATAATAATGAACAATATTATTGTTCGGGGATAATAATGAACAATATTACTGTTCTGGGATAATAATGAACAATATTACTGTTCTGGGATAATAATGAACAATATTCCTGTTCTGGGATAATAATGAACAATATAACTGTTCGGGGATAATAATGAACAATATTACTGTTCTGGGATAATAATGAACAATATAACTGTTCGGGGATAATAATGAACAATATTACTGTTCTGGGATAATAATGAACAATATTCCTGTTCTGGGATAATAATGAATAATATTACTGTTCGGGGATAATAATGAACAATATTACTGTTCTGGGATAATAATGAACAATATTCCTGTTCTGGGATAATAATGAACAATATTACTGTTCGGGGATAATGTAATGAGACAAATCTCACAAGAAGAAGATTACATATAGGTAAAATATTGATAGTATAAGAGTATAAAGAGAGGAAGATTTTGGTAGCGTGGCCGTGATAGATATTTACACTGTAAATACACTTATTTTATACGTCAATGGTCATCTATTACGTCTTAAGGGCGACTTCTCAAACACCGCTTCGTTACAACTCTTTATTAATTACGAACATGACATGGACACATTAATAACACCTTCTATTGAAGTTACTAGGACCTTATATTTACGTTACTAGGACATCATATTATGTTACTAGACACTCTGATTCTCGGACACGAACATGAAATGAATACAGTTCCCACGTAAGTAACTCATCCCATGGAAAGCTCTGACAAAAACTCAGGTGACCTAGGGAAGGCCTAGCAGGTGGTCCCGGGTTGTCTCTATGGGAGACTGCTTAGCTGGGCGCCGGAGGGAAGTCTCGGTCCTGACCGGAGGCGACTGCCTCCGGTCCTCTCTGACTCCTCTCGAGCGGGCCTGGTGGTGTAGTCGCTGGCCCTTCCTCCTTACAAGACACACTCTCTCTCTGTCTCTCTCTCTCTCTCTCTCTCTCTCTCGTCAGAGGGAACTCTAGGACGTCCTATAT
>CAUDMG010000894.1:0-126587 GCA_958450375.1 Homarus gammarus | reverse complement strand
CGTGTGTAATAATTCCCTCACAGATGGTGTTATGAGGGGCATCACGTGGTGTAGTAATTCCCTCACAGATGGTGTTATGAGGGTCTTGACGTGGTGTAGTAATGTTCAGGCACTAGGTGTTATAAACATATGTTGCGTGAGAAACAACCGACTCTGTCTGGAAGCTATTACAAATATATAGCTGTTGAGAGATAAGTGTGTAAATGGAATCATGCTTGGTGACATACAGACAATGGGATCAATACGTACAGGTAAAAACAACAGGTTATTGTCCCAGGTGTACTAGTTAACCAGTTAATTTATTAATGCCGCAACATTGTCATCAAACTGTAGGAGGAACCCGTAGCGTTATGGTTGTTGCACCTGCTAATAAATGTTTTAGAAATTAAGTGGGAGTAGTGTGTCCTGGTAAGGTATTAATCCCCAGCCTGGACATAAACCTGGACACATGTCTGGACACAAGCCTGGACACAACCAGTCGTGTTTTTTTGTTACCTTATCAGCTGATCTACAACTCCCACCCATAACATTGATTTCATGATACAATGCCGCTCATAATATGTGTTCGTGGAATTGAAACTTTTGAACTGACGGCAACAACTTTATTGTAAGAAGATAAACTTCTCTCTAATGAACATGAAGCAAATACAACAAACTTGAAGAGCATCACTAGAACATAATAACAGCAATAATAATACACAGTTCATATAACACAAGTGTAACATTTGGTGGTATTCAAGTGGATCACGTTCCAGTTACAAGTCCCATTTCGAGACAACTAAAGTGTTCCTTCTTGCCTCGCGCTTCTGCCCCAAAAGAACTTTCTTGAGAACTGCATTACTGGGCGGGGAGGTACGTCTGGTGCTGCTGAGTGCTCGTATTGGTGTTGTTTATATGGTCAGTGTTTTAGGTGTGACGCCGAGATGGGCAGCGGGTAGAACAGTCGGTGTGATGTTGTGCAAGGAGTTAATGGGGAAGTGGAGCCTTGCAGGTGTGGTGCCCAAGACAGGCGTCATAGCAGCATTTTTCGTTGTTGGGACAATAGTCATCATGACCACATCTCTGTTCAGGTGTGAGAACGATACAGTAGAATATTGTAATAATTACCATTCACTTACTGAACAATAACTATATTTAAGATAAAATATTCGTGATAATCTTCACATTTTATGTAAAACAAGACACAACTTAATGTTAAATATGACATTTAATTTCTTTTTTCAGATAAATTTGGTGCCTTTTTGGGTTTATTCTTAAGAAAACTTGTTAGATTAAAATAGAGTGACGCTAAGCTTAATAAAATTAGTAAATTTTATAGAAAAGTTTCATAAAAATGATGAAATAAAGTTAAATAAAGTCATATTAAACTTACGATAGGAGCGAGCGGTATCCCCTCGAGCCTGGCACAGAAGGAATGCTTTACACATCTGCCAGGGTTTCCCTCTAAAGGAAGAAAATAATGAAAAGTTATATAATATGTTCTAAATAAGTATATTTCAGAAATATGTTATTCATCAAGTTATATAATCATGTACCAATGTATAAAAACAGTAATTTACACTGACGTGGATTTGTATTTTCGATAATGTTATTGTTTGAATTAATGCAGCAGTAGGAGGCACCGGCGTTGACATCTTTTGGGTAATTGCACCAGAAGACACAGCTGGGAGTGTTACCGAGGGCCACCGTCACGACGGTCATCACTACCAACAGGCGCAGCTGTGGGTACACCTTACATTAACTCAAGTACAATTATAACTTGATGGATAACTAAAACAGGACACAAGTTCAACAAAACACATGACAAAAGTCATGTTGTCACTGACCATTATGAATGGCAGGAGGCGTTGGGGGAGCAGTGTAGGAGATGAGGTTGTCAGGCCAAGTGTGACTCCCTGGACCTCGCTCCCTTATATATGCGCCAGGTTCTCCTCCGCTGAGACGAAGGCTGGACTAAGACCACAGAATTTTTTTTGAAACTGTAAGATATTATTAATATCACTTCACCGTTTGGACTATTGTTATGTACACTCGCACCAAAAAATATCGGTGCAGGGTGAGATCAACGAGTTCCGAAACGATACGTATACACTGTGATATGTCGGGAGGGATGGCAAGTGTGTCCTCATACCCCCCCCCCCCCCTCCACTAGGTGTTGCCATATGGCTGACAATCAGTTTTCTTTGTTTCCTCTTTTCGGATTGTTATTTTGTGTCGACTGAATGATGAGCTAGGGTTCGGTCTCGGTGAAGGTGGGTATAAAACAGAAGCAATATGAAGCAGTAGAGATCTACACATGCCAGACGACATGGAAACCTCAGTAGTACAGCGGCATAGCCAAACAATTGTGCATTTTATGATGAAAGCATTAATTTTGGCACAGATATTGAGTAATACATGGTGAATATTTTCATATATGGAACCACTAGAAACTCAACCTCTGTGGGCGCCATTTTGAATTTCAAGATGGCCGCCGTTCAGGATACGCTAAACTATGTATTTCTGTTTTTACTGTTGCATATTTCATTCCAATGCATCAATATACACAATCCGGGTTACGAAAATCATTTGTGATAGTTTTCGAAGTTTATTACAATGAAAAAGACAAGTAAAAGCATTACACTGGAAAATTTACATACAAATTTTCCAAATTCCCAAAACTTTAAAAAAAATTCTGAACTTTCTGCTATATGGGCCGAATCTCTGTAGATATTTGCCCTTAACAGCCACCTTAACATGCACAAAGTCCAGTGAATTTAAGTGCAGATTTTTTGCACCTACACTTGCCACCGCAGTGTTTTCTGCAACCGCAAGAGATGAGCTTGTGGCATGACTTTGACACTACAGAGAGTGTGGTCCAGAGTGGTTCCAGCTCATCACCCGACTTCATCCAACCCCAGTCACATGGTGATGGCAGACTGATAAACACTATTGAGGCCTGTCCCCAGATATGTCCAGCCTGATAAGCTGCTCTCTTTATGTGCTGCTCCAGAGCTGCTCGTGTTGGTGGGAGATCCTCCAGTGATCTTGATTTTCTTGAAAACAGTTTCTGTCTCAGCACGTTCACGTCACAGCATGTGCTCGTACGGTCATAGAGCAGCACGATGTATCTGTCTAGTGTCGACAGGACACCATCAGGCAGCTCACTTGGGGTGGAAGCCAGACTGAGGAAGGCGGTTGTCACTTCCGGAAATGCATTCCATGTGGCCCAGGCTTTCTTCTTGCTATGACCTGCAAAGGCAGATACCGTGTCGCAGCCCGTTATTGCGTGAAACACTGGAAGAGCTCTCGATTTCTCAGGTCCCAGGGCCTTTGCAATCTGATGTGCTGCTTTGTAACGTCGATTCTCTCCTGTGCCAAAAGTAAGCCATAGTTCATCTAGTACCTCACTCCGTTCATTTCCAAGAGCAGCTGCAAGGATGACAAAATCTGTATCGACGGTACGAATGAGTATTCGCCGATGACCACATTCCAAGGCATCAGCTGCATGAACTATCATCCTAGTGTCGGCCTCTTCGTAGTTGCATGGTGCCAAGTTGGCAGTGTCCTTCCGGGGTGGAACAGTGAGTACCTGTTTCTTGTCTGTGACAACCAGCTGTTTACTTTCTTTGACAACCAACTGCATAACCTGTTCTGACTGGAAACTGAAGAGTTCCTCTTTGTTGTCACTGTTGCGGAAAAAGTTTTGCCCTTGCCACGGTTACATCTTACTGTTGCTTTTAGGCTCCCAGATTTCAGGTGGCAATCCCATACCAGGTCAAGTCGAGATCGATATTCGAGCTGTGATTCAATTTAGGGAATGAATACAGCTGTGCTGTATTCTTGAAATGTCCTACTGCCTCCTGGCTTCAACATTTCCACAACGGCAGGTCCATCGAGTATAATTGAGGTGACATGTGGAGCGTCAGTGATTTTGTCAGCAAGCTGTTCAAGGGGTGTGAGTAAGTCGGTCTTCTTGCTGAAGCGGAGTTTCCCATTACTGGGGAGTGCTGGTGGATAGGACCGGTTTTCATGCTTGAAGAATTCGTCCAAATCACCCTCTCTTGTTTGACAGGTTATGTAGAGCCTGGAGAAGAGTTCACAGTCGTCTTTTGCGAAGGCTAGTTGCTGCTTACTCCTAGTTGGAGACTTGGATTTCATAGAACTGAATAGTGTTAGCTTGTAGAGCTTAATAGTGTCACCAATAGGCTTAGACTTTCCTTAACTTTAAAATTAATTAGATGAGTTAATTTTGAGGTTTATACTAATTTATGCTGAACCACATTTTGAATATTATTTATAGTTTATCTACATTCTTGAGATGTGCCAATTTATTTGGTTGTTAATTAGCTATTTTTAACCTCGTAGAAATAATTAAACATAAGAATAAATATTATAGGAAAGTTGCCAGATTATATCACTTATTCATGAAGTTATTGATCATTGGGTTAATATTTTTCTTTACATTTATTAGTTGTTGTTTTCGGTGGTGTGTGGTCCGTGATAAGTCTGAAGCTCGAGTGTTTTATCGTGTTTTAAAGCGAGTGTTTGGTGGTATATTGCAGTGATCAGTGATAATGAAGGGAGTAATTTCATTCTGCAATCTTCCCGCGCAATTGTAATCTCTCAGAGGATATTGAAAATTGATCTAAATTTTAAGCCATGCAGTGTGTGTGTGTGTGTGTGTGTGTGTGTGTGTGTGTGTGTGTGTGTGTGTGTGTGTGTGTGGGTGTGGGTGTGTGTGACCCCTTGAATATCTGCATCATTTCTTGACCGATGACATTGTGAGTAAGGTAGTGAAAGAAAGAAATAGCTCTGCGAGATGTGTCCTGCCAGAGAAACGTGGGTACTTGGTCGTTTGCGAGAGAAGCGTCATTGAAGAAAAGTTTCTTGGAATACGAGGTAGATGACGGTTCATGGAAGATAGTGGATAATGACGTCATGGGGCGGAGCACTCACTCCCCGGGGCTAATATTTAGGAAAACAAAAGACGAAAGCTGGACTAACACAAGAGATTTTTTTTTTGAAACTGTAAGATATTATTAATGCCACTTCAACCTTTTGTACAATTTGTTATGTATATCCAGGTATAAAAATGTTACGTTGGTTAATTCCCCAGTTAACCAGGTTGGTACACATAAAATATATATTGGGCTTTTTGTAACAAAACCCAATTGAAGTTTCTTGTTTTACTATAAATGGATTATGTCTATAATTCCTGAGTGTATATCAACCGTAATTCCCACTATTTATGAGTGAATGAGAAAGGGCCACTAACATGAGGGGGGATCAGTTATTATAAATGTCACTTCAACCTTTTGTACTATTTGTTATGTATATCCAGGTTTAAGAAAGCGTTAAACCTTACGAAGGGAAAGGAGTGAAAAAACAAAGAAGGAAAATAGTTAAATTACAGAAGTAAACATTTCCAAAAACATTAGGTAACACACAGCCTCCAACTGTCCCAAGTTTCATAACTGAATGAACCAACTCTCATGGAGCATTGCAATTCTATTTGGTGTTCCGAGGTGTTCCAACGACTGGCAAAGACCAAGCAGTAAACTGTTGCCGTCACCCACAGCAACTCACCAAGAGGGATTAGAACGTTTAATAGCATAGTTTATACTACAGAATATTTATAAGCACTTCAACGGACATTACTCTACCATGTGCATTTATGTTCATTCAGTATATGTCCGTCCCAGTAGACGCCACCACCTGACTCTTCATTACTGGGATATGGTCTGACCATTATATGTGGGCCACTTCCATGAGGTGGGGTCAATTATGTGGGCCATTAACATGAGGGAGGATCAGTTATGTTGGCCACTAACATGATGGAGGATCAGTTATGTGGGCCACTAACATGAGGGAGGATCAGTTATGTGAGCCATTAACATGAGGGAGGATCAGTTATGTGGTTCACTAACATGAAGGGGGAACAGTTATGTGGGCCACTAACATGAGGGAGGATCAGTTATGTGGGCCATTAATATGAGGGGGGATCATTTAAGTGGGCCACTAACATGAGGGGGGGATCAGTTATGTGGGCCACTAACATGAGGGAGGATCAGATATGTGGGCCACTACCATGAGGGGGGGTCAGTTATGTGGGCCACTAACATGATGGAGGATCAGTTATGTGGGCCACTAACATGAGGGGGGATCTCTTATGTGGGCCACTAACATGAGGGAGGATCAGTTATGTGGGCCACTAACATGAGGAAGGATGAGTTATGTGGGCCACTAACATGAGGGGGGATCAGTTATATGGACCATTAACATGAGGGGGGATCATTTAAGTGGGCCACTAACATGAGGGGGGATCAGTTATGTGGGCCACTAACATGAGGGGGATCAGTTGTTTGGGCCACTAACATGAGGGGGGATCAGTTATATGGGCCATTAACATGAGGGGGGATCAGTTAAGTGGGCCACTAACATGAGGGGGGATCAGTGATGTGGGCCACTAACATGAGGGGGATCAGTTATGTGGGCCAATAACGTGAGGGGGGATCAGTTATGTGGGCCACTAACATGAGGGGGGATCAGTTATGAGGGCCACTAACATGAGGGGGGATCAGTTAGGGCCACTAACATGGGGGGATCAGTTATATGGGCCACTAACGTGAGGGGGGATCAGTTATGTGGGCCACTAACATGAGGGGGGATCAGTTATATGGGCCACTAACGTGAGGGGGGATCAGTTATGTGGGCCACTAACATGAGGGGGATCAGTTATGTGGGCCACTAACATGAGGGGGGATCAGTTATGTGGGCCACTAACATGAGGGGGGATCAGTTATATGGGCCACTAACGTGAGGGGGGGATCAGTTATGTGGGTCACTAGCATGAGGGGGGATCAGTTATGTGGGCCATTAACGTGAGGGGGGATCAGTTATATGGACCACTAACGTGAGGGGGGATCAGTTATGTGGGCCACTAACATGAGGGGGGATCAATTAAGTTGGCCACTAACATGAGGGGGGATCAGTGATGTGGGCCACTAACATGAGGGAGGATCAGTTATATGGGCCACTAACATGAGGGGGGATCAGTTAAGTTGGCCACTAACATGAGGGGGAATCAGTTAAGTTGGCCACTAACATGAGGGGGATCAGTTATATGGGCCACTAACATGAGGGGGATCAGTTAAGTGGGTCACTAACATGAGGGGGGATCAGTTATATGGGCCACTAACGTGAGGGGGGATCAGTTATGTGGGCCACTAACATGAGGGGGTTTCAGTTATGTGGGCCACTAACGTGAGGGGTGGCGATTAGTTATGTGGGCCACTAAAATGAGGGGGGATCAGTTATGTGGGCCACTAACATGAGGGGGAATCAGTTATGTGGGCCACTAACATGAGGGGGATCAGTTATGTGGGCCACTAACATGAGGGGGGATCAGTTATATGGGCCACTAACATGAGGGGGGATCAGTTATGTGGGCCACTAACATGAGGGGGGATCAGTTATGTGGGCCACTAACATGAGGGAGGATCAGTTATGTGGGCCACTAACATGAGGGAGGATCAGTTATGTGGGCCACTAACATGAGGGGGGATCAGTTATGTGGGCCACTAACATGAGGGGGGATCAGTTATGTGGGCCACTAACATGAGGGGGGATCAGTTATGTGGGCCACTAACATGAGGGGGGATCAGTTATGTGGGCCACTAACATGAGGGAGGATCAGTTATGTGGGCCACTAACATGAGGGGAGATGAGTTATGTGGGCCACTAACATGAGGGGGGATCAGTTATGTGGGCCACTAACATGAGGGGGGATCAGTTATGTGGGCCACTAACATGAGGGGGGATCAGTTATGTGGGCCACTAACATGAGGGGGGATCAGTTATGTGGGCCACTAACATGAGGGGGGATCAGTTATGTGGGCCACTAACATGAGGGGGGATCAGTTATGTGGGCCACTAACATGAGGGGGGATCAGTTATGTGGGCCACTAACATGAGGGGGGATCAGTTATGTGGGCCACTAACGTGAGGGAGGATCAGTTATAATTATGTAGCTCTAGGACATATGCGGTTACTTCACTGCTTAACCTCCCGGTCAGTATCCTCATCGTCTTGTTTTTATTGGACACTTCCCCGTACCTTATACTGTATGTGGTTTATTATTGTTATTATTATTATTATTATTATTATTATTATTATTATTCACAAGTGTTACAAATATATTAAGGTTGATTTTCTGACTTGATCCAGAGAAAATTTTCTTGATAATCTTCACATTTTATGTAAAACAACAAGACACAACTTAATGTTAAATATGACATTAAATTTTTTGTGCAAACATATTTGGCGCCTTTTTGGATTTATTCTTAAGAAAACTTGTTAGAGTAATATACAGTGACGCTGAGCTTAATATAATGAGAACATTTTATTTAATAGTTTTATAAAAAAATACGAAATAAAAGTTAAATAATACAAGAGTAAACTTAGGATAGGAGTTCCACTGAACCTGGCGCACGTGGTGTGAGTTATATAATCTACCAGTGTGTTCACTCTAGGGTGCTTGTTAGTGTTGGTCAAGAGGAGGTGTAATTAAGGATGTTTTATTTGTTTATTGTTTAGTGTACAGTAGTTGTGGCTCTTGAGGGTTATAGAGAAGGCTTTTAGGCCACCAGTTGTGTGATCTTGTGGTGTCCTCTGTGATTGGTTTGGTTAGTGGGGGACATGTCATCCAGTGTATTCAGATCGATCGTGGGTCTCGTTTGCCAGATGTTGGTTTTTTGCAACATATAACTGGATACTTCCCTCTCAGTGATCATGCAGAAGTTTGTTATTTGAAAGATCTTACTCCATAAAGATCAAAATTCCGGTTCTTGTTCGGTTGGATCTGTTAATTTGACATGATTACTGTTTACTATATACAGTAGTTAGACTCGTTACTGAAGGTCCCCATTAAGTGCTTTATTTTCTGCCAGAACTGCTTCGGTTTATGGTAGTTTTCTTCCGTTTCTGAAATCAGCTTCTGCCAGTTCCTGTTGTATGATGTTTTTGAAATGTTTTTAAGCTGTTCGTGTATTATGTTGTATAGCCGTCTGTGTTCTGGTGTCCATCCTTGTTGTGTGATTAGTTTAATTAGGTTGCTAAATTGTGTCTGTATGATTCTTGATTGGTGTGAGTATTGAGGGTGTGGTAATGTTCGGTAAGTGGTCATGGGTATGTTGTGTTCCATGGCCTGGCTAACGTGCTCGTACCATGTGTCCAGTGATTGGCCTATTAGAGAAGTGTGCCTGTTGTGTAATTGTGTGGGTTGCGGGTTGTTTTAATTCTTGTTTGAAGTTTTCCCAGTTAACCTGGTTATAGTTGAATCTTAGCCTGGCTGGGGTCTGAATTGGGGCTGTGGAGAGTGTGGCTATGATAGGGAGGTGATCACTTGTGGATATTGGGCCGGGTTCAAGTAGTATGTTTAAGTGGTGGTGTTGACTTGTTAAAACGATGTCTGGGTATACTGTGTGGCCTGCTCTAATGTTTGTGGGGAATTCCGGTCCGAGGTGTACTATGTTGTCATGGCTCACTAGTGTGTTCAGGACCTGGCCTACTGCGTTGTTGGTATGGTGTCCTAGTATGCGGTGTCTAGCGTTGAGATCACCCAGATAGTATGCAGGTATATTCTTCCTCATCAATCTGATCATGTCCGCTATTGGAAAGATCGGTCGTCTTGGAGGGAGGTAGCAGGTGCCGGTTATGATTGGACCCGAGGTGCTGTTTATTTCAATTGCCAGAAAGTTTTCTTGAAATGTATTATGGATTTTATGTTTTATACTTCTTTTAATTGCTATGGTTATGCCATCTTGTAACGGATTTTGGCTGGGTTTTTTTTTGTATACTGTGTAATTGAATATCTTGATTTTATTTGAATTACCCTTGTCGTGAGAATTAAATATGATGACGTCTGGGTCCAGGGTACGATATATGTTGTATAATTCGTGAGCTCTTGGTGTGGTCCAGGTCAGTAAATTATGTTGAATTATTTTAAGTCTGTTGATTATGAATGATGATGTCTCGAGCTTGTTTCCGGCATTTTAAATGATCGATGTTCTCCTGAAGACCTCCTCTCCGTGTGCAGGCCGAGGCGGATTTTTCTGTTCTTGGATTTCTCCACCTTTTCTATTGTTATATTTGGTCAGGATTCGTCCTCTCTTAATTAATGTTTGTATGTGGTGATCTTCTAGATTCTTATCTGTATATGTATATTTTACTCTCCCTCCCCTTATCTCTGTCAGTAGTCTCTCGGTTAAGACTATTTGGGGGCCTGAGCAGGTGTAAAACCTAATACCGGTTTCCTCACCTAGGTCCTGATTCTCAGTAATCTTTCTTGGTGACGGTTGTGGTGGTGGTGCCGCGTTTCCCATTTTGTTCTTTTTCAGAGTGCTGTATATGATCGTTTGTTCAGGTTGTATCACAGGTTTATGTTGTAAAATGGGATCCTGCTCTTCTTCGTCTTCTTTCATCCCCTCTTCACTACTTTCTGGTTGGGGGGGTATGTAGGAAGTGGCTTGTGATGGGTGACTTGCGCCTGACTGGTGGTTTCCGCTGGTTTGTAGATCAGGTTGAAGATTTCTGAGGAGGGAACGTCGTTTGGGAATTCCATGTCTGGGAGGTTATTTGCAGCGAACATTTCATTTTCTTTTTTAGCAAAACATCCTAGTTTGGCTATATACAAGAGGTGGGCGTGTATTATTGCCGTCATGATTTTAATCAACAGTTGACTTCCCAGGTTGAGCACTATAAGTTGTTGGGCTGGGGATGGTAAGACTACCTTTTCAAGGACTTTAGTTGTTTCCTTTGTCATTTTGGCTACAGCCGAGTAGGTCCTGTTTTGCCTTTCCTGTGCTCTTTACTTTTCAATTTCCTTCCTTTCTTTTACTTTCTCTTTCCTTACTGGACAGCGTGCTGCCAGTGTGCTGTGGTCTCCTTGGCAGTTCAGGCACCTAGGAATTTCTCTACTCTTGCACTCCCGAAATGTGTGTCCCACTTCCCGGCATTCGGAGCAGTATTTAGTGTTTTTGTTAGGGCAGTCCGTGGCTAAGTGGGTATATTTGTAACAGTTCCAGCAAGGCGTGATGGGAAAAAATTCTTCCTGTTCAACTTGGTTACTACCTATATGGTGGTAGGAGAGACAGAATCTCTCCTGTATTGCCTTTTGTGACATTTCTATGTCCTGAAACCTAATTTTCAGCATAGATGGTAGTTTAGGTAGTTTAACTACCTCCTCTACTTTGGCCCACTGGTTTCTTTGTTCCAGGTTCTAATTTCAGTTGATATTCACTAGTTTCTTCTATGATGGTCCTGTCCAGTCCTTTAACTACTACGGTTTTCCTGGCTCTTAGTTGTGGTGGGATTACGATTTCGAATCGTTGTTTCTTCAGTTGTTTTATGCTGTCGTTAGATAGCAGGGTGTCAACGTCTTCCTCAGTCAGGCAGAGGGCGATGAATGGATCCTTGGTGGTAATGAGGCTCGTAATCTTTATGAGTAGTGTTGCTCCGAGCAACTCGGCTTGTGAGTTTTTCCGTGGTTCTGCTACACCTTACTCTATGTGCCCTCATTGTGGAGGGGGCAAGGTGGACAAGCCACCTTTTGATATACGACAATAAATAACCTACCTAGTCTGGGTGAGTTAACCTACCACAGGAATTACAACACCTCCCACCGCCTCTTGACGGTCGAGTGGTCGAAAGGTGGTTCCTGTGTCTCTCTCCCAGAGCCCCGTCAGGGGAGCCTACTTCCCTAGTGTTTATAATCTGCTCACTTATAGGCGTGGGCCCTTGTGTACCTACTTGGTGGGGGGGGGGGGGGGGTGCGGGATATGTGACCCCTTTCCCGGGTGGACCTGCATGATCACGGTTACCCAGGGAGGCTCGGCGGAAGGATGGGTTCTGCTCCTTTTCTCTTTCGGGTTCACAAACTCCTGGGAGGGAGGTGAACAGTTACAGGGAGAACCCAAGGACAAATACACCTCTAGGGTGCAGGTCCTCAAGCCAGAGCGAGAAAGAAGGAAGAGCAATGGAAGAATAGCCACTGGTGTAGGTAACACCGGTGGGGTCGCGGCCTAACTCAGCTGCAGGATGCCGCTACGGAGCACCCAATCTGGGCCGCCTCTGATCAGGAGACACCCCTGATCAGTGGGGAGACACAGAGAGGGCGTTGTCTGGAGGGAGCCTCCCGAATGTTTGGGTGGTGGTTAGTGGCGTCAAGTAATGGTCGTTTGCGTTCCAACGGTCGTCAATAGTTTAGGACAAAGGCTGGCTGGCTGGCTTTGGCAGTGAAGGGTCTTTTTTTCCAAGTTTAGAAGCTCCAACAACTTTCCCTGAATACGAATTCGCAACCTTTTGATTTACAACAGGTACCTACAGTACTTTACTGCTAGGTGAACAGGGACCAAGGGGGCTAGGAAGAGTGTCCCAACAACTTCCGCCTGCCCGGGAATCGAACCCGAGACTCTTGTTTGCGAGGCAAGAGCGGTACCGCTTCTACCACAAGTGCCCCTCAAAAAGGGTCTACATACATACATAAAGGCTAGTGACAGGGGGGAAATAGGTTCAGGGGAAGGATAAAGGGAGGATTGAGGTGAATTTTAAAAGGAGAGAAAGGGTTGGTTGGTTGGTTGTACGGAGAGAAGAGAGCAGTAGCTCTGAGAGTGGGAGAAGGGTAAAGTACAAGGTAAAGTTCAGAAGTGGGAAGTAAAGGAGAAGGTTAACAGCAGGTGGGCTATCCACCTTGCGGAGACGGGTTTCTTTGTCTTCCGTAACTGTGCTGCATTAGAGGTTCAAGGTGTTAGGGAAGGCCGGTCTCAGCCAAGCTAAGCTAAGTTATTGTAAGTGTCCATGGGGCATATTATCTTAGGGTGGGGGGGGGGGGGTCCCTCCAGGTCCTTGTGGCACTGTAGGGATGATCCTCATCTTTTTTTTTTTTTTTTTTTTTTTTTTTTTTTTTGTGAACTATTTTGGTTTTTGTTTATTTGTGGGGTCCCTCCAGGTCCTTGTGTGACTGGAGAGTTGTGCCCATCTTTTGGTTCTTATTTGTTGTATTTTTTATTGTTGTTTTGTTGTTATTGTGTATATAGAGGCTCTGGTTCTTCATTATCATTTTTCCTGCTTCTAGGCCACCATCTATGTGATATATTGTTGTTTTCCTCGATTAGTTTGTTAAGTATGGGATCCTGTTCTTGCTGGATTTTTTCCCATATTGCATTTGCTTGGGTGTGTATTCTGATGTTGAGTGGGTCTATGCCGTGTTCTGTGTGTATGTCTTGTACTGTTTGTGTGTATGGTGGTTGGTGTTTTGCCGCTCTTCTGAGGGCTATATTTTGCACTGCTTGATATTTCAGCTGATTAGTTCTTGCAATTGTGTTCAGAGGTATCGGAGGGTATTCTAAGTGTGGTCTGATCAGTGCTTTATATAGGTGCAATTGCGTGTTGGTATCCAATTGGCGGAATCTTCTAAGCTTTGTAAGTTGTGATCTTGCCATAGCTATTCTTTCATTGATGTGAGGGATTATTCCGCTTCTGGAGATCTTGAGTCCTAGTGTTTTTCCCTTGGCAACATATGGTATTTGTTGATTGTTAATAATAATAGGGCATGGGTTCGTTTTTGCGATGTGAATTATTTGGAGTTTTTGGACATT
Source organism: Homarus gammarus (assembly GCA_958450375.1). Taxonomy (NCBI): domain Eukaryota; kingdom Metazoa; phylum Arthropoda; class Malacostraca; order Decapoda; family Nephropidae; genus Homarus; species Homarus gammarus. The sequence goes on along the minus strand of CAUDMG010000894.1, from coordinate 112,950 downwards.
GGTTTTTATCTTCCATTTTCGTTCATAGTTGTTTATTAACTCTATTTCTCTGCATGTTCTAATGGCCATCATTTGTTTGGATTTTCCCGGGTACCTGATTATCTGTGTAACATCATCTGCGTATGCTATATATTCTGATTGCCGTGGTTGCGGCATATCTGCCGTATATACAGTGTATAACGTTGGTGATATATTGCTGCCTTGGGGAACTCCGCTATAAAGGTTGAAGGTTTGTCCTAGATGGTTGTCAATGATAAGTTTGGCCTTTCTGTTATCTAAGAAATTACATAGTAGTGCTGTGATGTTGGTAGGCATGTCCAATTTGATTATTTTATACTTCATTCCTTCATGCCAGACTTTGTCAAATGCTTTTGAAACATCTCTTAGAATTATATTACATTGTTCTTTGTTACTTGCAGCATTTGCGATTGACTCGTATATTAATGCTATTGCTGTATTGGTTCCTCGGTTTTTTCGAAAGCCGTGCTGTCTCGGGTTATATTTATTTTCTTGGTATAGAAAATTTCTGAGTCTGTGGTTAATTATTTTTTCCAATATTTTCCGGGTGTTTCCAGTAATGAGATGGGTCTGTAGTTTTCTGCTTGAGTATGGTTCTTTCCTGCTTTCGGGATGAGTCTGATTTTGGCTAATTTAAATTTGGTAGGGAAAAAGCCAGTTGCAAGTGAGGCATTGTATATATTTTTGAGCTGTTCGATCATAGTCTGAGGAATGTTTTGTAATACGACTTTATTAATTTGGCTTATGCCAGGTGCTTTATTCTTGAAACTTGCTATTGTTTTTACAATATCATTTTGAGTTAGAGGAGCAATTATTGGGTTATTGATGTTTAAAGAGTTGAGGTTAATTTTTACAGTGGGTTTCCATTTCTCTGTGTTCTGGTTCAAATATGTTCTAGTTGCCTGTTCAGTTTCTTGGCAGAAGCTTCTATTATCTTCGTCGTTGATTGTGAATATGTTTTTCCAGAATTCTCTAAATATTGGTTCTTTTTCGTGTGGTTCTGTTGCCTTTCTACCGTTTTTGTCCTTAATATAACTCGTTTCTTCCGAATTAGTTCCCATTAGGTTTTTAATTTTTTTCCAGAATGCTTTTGGGTTTCTGTGATCTGCTTGTGTGTCCTGAATCAGCTTGTTCCATGTTTCATTGTATTTGTTCTTACTTATTTCTTTCAGTTCTTCTTTTATATTCCTGTATAATATTCTGATGTCATTGTTCCACCCGTGTGTTTTGGTGTATTCATATAGATTGGTGAATCTAGTTTGTATCATTTTCTCTTCATATGTTAATTGTGCATGTGGTAATGTACGGTATGTTGTTTTTGGGATATTGTTTTGCATTGCTGTTGTTACTTCATTGTACCATTTGTCCAGCGATTTGTCGATCTCAGTTGTGTCTTTATTGTGTAGGAGTGTTGGTTCGTTTTTGCTGAGATCCAATTTAAATTTTTCCCAGTTTGCTCTATTAAGTGAAAATCTTGGGATTGATGGAATTTGTATCGGAGATGTGGATAAAGTTGCTATTATGGGTAAATGATCACTGGTTGTTGTGGGTCCAGCTTTTAGATGTACATTTAGATGGTGATGCCTATTGGTTAAAACAATGTCAGGTTTCCCAGTGTTACCGGCTGATACGTAAGTTGCGAAGTCGGGCCCAAGGTGAGTTATTGTCCCGTGTTCGATGAGAGCATGTAGAATTTTTCCTCCTGGGTTTCTGATATTATTTCCTAGGGTTGTGTGTTTTGCATTGAGGTCTCCTATAAAGTATGCTGGATTATTTTGCCTCATTAGTTTTAAAATATCACCTGTAGGGAATATTGGCCTTCTAAATGTTAAATAAGACGTTCCGCTTAATATTGGGCCTCTGGTTGTGTTTACTTCGGCTGCAAGAAAGTTGCTATGAAAGTTGTCTATGATTTTATACTGTATGTTGCGTTTTATAGCTATTGCTATGCCGTCGTGTGGTTCATCATGGATGTTCATTTGATGTACATGGTAGTTAAAAATCTTGATTTTGTCACCTTTTTTCCGACCATGTGCGTTGATAAGAATAATGTCTGGGTCTATTGTGCTGTATATATTGGTGAGTTCTGATTTCCTCGTCAGATTCCAGGCAAGGACGTTGTGCTGGATTATCTTTAATAATTTATTTTGTGTAATCGTGGATCCCGAGAACTTGGTGTAGGGTGTTTGCTGGCTCGTGCATCTCCTGGTGAGTGTCTACTCCTTTCCTCCTTCAGTCCCGTTCTGATTTTCTTAAACTTGGTTACATCCACTCTTTCGATTCTATTATATTTGGTATTTAAAAGTCCTGCAGTTATCAATTGGTCTATATAGGTTTCTTCTACCCTATCGTCTTCGTAGGTGAATTTTACAGTGCCTTCCTTGATTTCCTGCAGAAGTCTGTCATTTGATATTGTAGGTGGTGTGTTGACTGAGTAAAAGCGGATGCCGATCTCATTGCCTAGGTCTGCTGGCTGCACATCGCTTGGTGAAGATGGGGGGGGGGGCACGATGGCCAGAGTGGGATTCTTTTCTTAATTTTGCTTTGGTTGGATCAACTTTTACAGATTGTGATTTCTCTGTTTGCTGAGTGGTGGAGTCTGATGATTTGCGGTGTGGTGTGACTTCTTGGGTGATAGGGTCTGTTTCCATGACGGTTTCTTCTGTGAATAGTTTGGTTTTGTGCTCCTGTGGTTTCGTTACTCCCAGGCTACTCTCGGTGACGATTTTAAATATTTCTGTTGAGGGGGCGTCGTCTGGAAATTTTACCTCTGGCAGATTGTTTGCCGCAAACATTTCTCTAATAGTTTTTCCGAATGTTCCTGGTTTTGCAATGTTATTAAGGTGTGCATGTATGATACTAGTTAGAATCGTGAAAGGTAATCCTTCGCTCAGATTGAGGTATGTCGGCTGCATGAGGGGATTTTCTTTAGTTTTCTTCAGGACTTTGGAAGTGGTATCTTGTAGCTTTGCAATTGCTGCGTATGTTTTGTTGGGGTCTGTTTCAATCTTCTTATTTGTTCTTTCTTTTTCTCTCAGGTTTCTAATTATTTCTTTTCTTATGGGGCAACGCGCTGCTAGTGTTCGGTGGTCCCCATTACAGTTCAGGCATTTTGGGTTATCTTTGTTGCTACATTCTCTGAATGTATGGCCCTCTGTTGCACATTCAGAGCAGAACCTCTTATCTTTTAGTGGACAATTTGCAGCTAGATGATTATATTTGTAGCAATTCCAACAGGGTGTTATTGGAAAAAATTCCTCCTGCTCAATTTGATGTTTTGTCAGATGGCAATGGGAAATACAGAGGCCATTCTCTAGGGCTTTTTGTGCCATAGAGATCTCTCCAAACCTGACCTTCATCATGGTAGGAGCACCAGGCATTAGCACAACCTCCTCGACTCTGGCCCATGTGTTCTTCTCTTCTATGTTATTGGCAATATCACTTGGTGTTTGTTTCAGTATGTTTTTATCTACCCTTTTAATTACTATGGATTTTTTTGCTCGTAGTTGTGGTGGTATTACTATTTCGAATCCTTGTTCTTTTAATTTCTTTGTTGATTCATCTGAGAGCATGTTGTCCACATCTTTTTCTTCAAGGCACAGGACTATGTAGGAGTCCTTTGTTTCTATTAGTGCGGCGAATTTGATGTTTAACTGGGCACACAGTAGTATACCCAGTTCCTCCTTACGTTTTTCCGATACGCCCCCCAAGAGGGAGCGTACCCGTATCCTGTTTCCGGTTGTCCTAGTCATTGCATTTGGTCGTTCTCCGTCTTGTTATGGTTTTTTACAGTTGCCCTACCTATCCAGGCGGGCAACCTAAACACAGGAATTACAGCACCCCCCCACCGCCACTTGCTGGTCGAATGGTCGTAGGGTGGTTCCTGTGTCACTCACCTAGTAACCCCGTTAGGGGAACCTATATCCCTATTGTTGTAAATGCTCACTTATAGGCGTGAACTTCAAGTTCAAGTTGTTTGGGATTACTGGCCTCTTCGCCGTTAGGCTATTTCGGCCGAAGCTGATTGGTTGGATTTCTTTTTTTTCTTGGTTCTTCTTTTATTCTTTACTTTCCATTCTTCTTCTTGTTCTTCGTCTTCTTCTTTTTGGTCTTGTTCTGTCTTGTCTTCTATTATGATAATATTATCAGGTTCTTCGTTGTTCATATCTTGATTGTTCTGGTCTTGTTTGTTCTTGTCTTGATTGTTTTTGTCTCGGTTGTTTTTGTCTAGTTTGTTCTGTTCTTGATTCTTGACTGCAAGGAGGGCCTCCTTGTAAGTCAATTTTTCTTTCGCCCGCAGCCTGGCCACCCTGCACTCCTCCCTCCACTTGGGACAAAGCCGGTCGGAGGAGGAGTGAGGGCCACCACAAGCCGCGCACTTCTTAACGGCCGCCTGGCAGTCAGCGTCGGTGTGGCCGGGTGCCCCGCAGCTTGAGCACACCTCGCGAGCACGACACTTCCTCGCCAGATGGCCATATTTCTGGCAATTGTAGCAGCGAGTGGGTTTTTGCTGGGATTTTCTCCCAACCCAGTATAACGGAGCTAGGAAGTTCCTTAGGAAAACCAACCAGGGCAGTTGTGCTGGTCAGCTTCCTAAGTACTGAGAGCTGATCTCCAATCAGCTCGGCAAGTTCGTCTCTTTCGAGATACTCAATTTCAGAGTGGGAAATGACTCCCAAAACTAAGTTATCCTGAAGTAAGGCGTCAAACATGACGTCGACTCCATTGATAATCGTTCGGTAGGGTAATTTGTGGGCCTGCCCCCATTCCTCGAAGGTGATGACAAGGGTACCACCGCTACTCCGGACGACCCCTGTCACCCCCTTTAGTCCGATGTGGTCAAAAAAATCTTTTATAACAAGAAGATTGAGTTTCTTGCGTGAAGGGTGCTCGACCGGAATCAGTCTCACAACCTTCGCCTGGGCTAGGGTGATCATGATCATGGTCACGCGGTACCTCGGGGGGAAGGAGCGGGGAGCCGGGAGAACCTACCTCGCCGAGGTTCAGGTCTCAAGTGACGTGAACTCAAGTTCAAGTTGTTTGGAATTACTGGCCTCTTCGCCGTTAGGCTATTTCGGCCGAAGCTGATTGGTTGCACTTCCTTTTTTTGTTGGTTCTTCTTTTAGTTTTTACTTTCCATTCTTCTTCTTGTTCTTCGTCTTCGGGTTTTTTTGGTTTATTCTTGTCTTGGTTGTTCATTTCTTCTTCTTGTTCTTCGTCTTCTTTCTGGTCTTCTACGTTATCAGGTTCTTGATTGTTCTTTTCTTGTTCGTTTTTGTCTTGTTTGTTCTTTTCTTGTTTGTTTTGGTCTTGCTTGTTTTTTTCTAGATTCTTGACTGCAAGGAGGGCCTCCTTGTAAGTCAATTTTTCCTTAGCCCGCAGCCTGGCCACCCTGCACTCCTCCCTCCACTTGGGACAATGCCGATCGGAGGAGGAGTGAGGGCCACCACAAGCCGCGCACTTCTTAACGGCCGCCTGGCAGTCAGCGTCGGTGTGGCCGGGTGCCCCGCAGCTTGAGCACACCTCGCGAGCACGACACTTCTTCGCCAGATGGCCATACTTCTGGCACTTGTAACAACGAGTGGGTCTTTGCTCGTATGGTTTTACTGGGATTTTCTCCCAACCCAGTAAAACGGAACTAGGAAGTTCCCTAGGAAGACCAACAAGGGCAGTTGTGATGGTCAGCTTCCTAAGGATTGTGAGCTGATCTCCGATCAGCTCAGCAAGCTCTTCTTTGTCGAGATGTTCAATTTCTTTGTGGGAAATGACTCCTAACACGAGGTTATCCTGAGGGCAGGCTTGAGGTAAGATGCTGATTCTATTGAGGGTTCTAACGTTTTCTAATTGCCGAGCCTGTCCCCACTCGGCGAAGGTGACGATAAGGGTACCGCTGCTACTCCGGACGACACCTGTCACCCCCGTGATACCGAAGAGGTCAAAAAATTTTCTCATAACAAGGAGATTGAGTTCCTTGCGCGAAGGGTTTCTGACCGGAATCAGTCTAACGACCTTCGCCTGGTCAAAAGTGAACATGGTCACGCGGTACCTCGGGGGGAAGGATCGGGGAGCCGGGAGAACCTACCTCGCCGAGGTTCAGGTCTCAAGTGACGTGAACTGTTGTTGTTGTTGTTGAGATTGTCGGACCGTAGTCCGACACGGGCCTTTGCCTGTAGGCGGCCCGTTTGGTGGTTCCGACTGGAGCTCGAGGAGCAGCCAGACCGGATTGGGATGGAGGTGGTCCCACCTGCAGATGGAAGGATACTGCAGGTTGCAAGTGTGAGCGGACCCCCGATCAGTGGACGCTTACCACCAACCCCCACTCTTGGACGTGGTCAGTTTCGGAGTGGCGCGCCCCCCGAACTGGGGTCCGCACTTGCTGGGAAAGGATGCTTACTAAGCTATCTGGGTGGTGGGTATCGTGTGATGACCCGGAGTAGGTGGTGAATGTGGTCTGTATGGGCCTTTCGGGTTAGGGTGGCCGCTGGTGTTGTGTGTGTTTCTGGGGAGATTTGAATTTTGTTTCGGAGGCTTTGTGTGACCTCGCAGTCGAGGAGATAATGCTCAAGTGGGTTGGCTGCTGGCTCCTGACAGTAGGTGCAATCCATGACGTCATTGCCGATCATCTGCCAGGAGCACTTGTACCCTAGTCGTAGTCGATGAAGGCTGACTTGGGTTTGTCTTGGGGTTTTCCTGTCAGCGAAAGGTGGTTCCCCTTTTGTGGCCGCCAGGTACCATTTGGCTGATTGGGACCCGGAGTTCAGTGCATGAAGGAAGCTCTTTTTGATGTGGAGCTTGCTGGTCTTTCTGAGGTGATTCTTTATCTGTTGCACACTTGCTGGAACTTGGATGTGTACGCTACTAGAACGTGTAGCTACCTTGGCTGCTTCGTCTGCCACGTCGTTTCCTCCGATCCCTACATGACTGGGAATCCAGTGTAGGACGACTGGTCGGTTTTGGCTTTGGAATTCCTGTAGCTGTGCAAGGATCGAGGTGATGATGTGGACGTTGTCTCTTGGTTGACTGTGTTGCAGCGCCTGCATGGCCGATTTCGAGTCCGTATGAATTATGATGGACTTGTTGTGTTGGGTTGCAGCGTGTTGTAGGGCCTTTGAGATTGCTACCAGTTCTGTTTGTAGGGTGGAGCAGTCATTGGAAAGTCTCCATTGGAGGGTCTGACCTTGGGTGTAGAAGGCCGCTCCGGATCTATGATGTTTTGGGTCCACCGAGCCGTCTGTGAAGTATGATGCTGCATCAGCCGGTGTCTCGGTGGCTATGGCCTTGAGAGTTATTTTTTGGAGGTCCTCCTTCTGGAGGTTGGCCTTACTGTCACCTAGGTCGGTGAATTTGAGTGTGGCTGGTGGAGGGCTCCATGGTGGAGGAACAGCGTAACCATTGTCTCGTGTGTCTTGGTTGTTCTTGACGAGTGTTTCTGCTTGCAGGTGTCGGATGACCTCGCTTGCCTCGTGCGACCAGGTGGCCCCTCGCACTCTGTGGTCGAGGTGGAGGGAGGCACTGATTCGAATCTTGGCAGCTGTGGGCTTGTCTGCTCTACAGATTTTGGCGAGGAGACCGGCTGTCACCTGTTTGACTCGTACTGCCAGGGGTGGTAGCTCGGTTTCCATTTGCAGGTTGCAAATTCTGGTCCACATGGGTGCTCCGAGCATGGTCCTGAGAGCATTGTTTTGAATGACTTCTAGCTTAGCCATTTGGTCTTCTCTCAGTCCAATGAGTGCTGGAGCACTGTAATCTACCAGCGATCTGATGGCGGCCGTGTAGTAGGCTTTGAGCACATGAAGGTTTGCTCCTGCGGATTTGCTGGTGAGCGACCTCATTATATTGTGTCTGCTCTTCGTCCTTTGCCTGAGATACTCGAGTTGTGGCTTGAAGGTGAGTTTCTGGTCAAACCAGATTCCAAGACACTGGTGGGCGTTGGTCCAGACTACCGGCGTGTTTTGTATGGAGAGCATCTTGTCTGGTGTGTCAGTGCAGATGGCCATCGCTTTCGACTTGGCTGGATTTATCTTGAGTCCAAGTCTGTTGCACTCCTCTTCTATAAGTTGGAGTGCGTGTTGCGTGTTGGCTAGTCTGTTCGATCCTCTTACTATGAGCTGTAAGTCGTCTGCATAGCATAGGAGCTTGGCTGTTTGTCTGAACGGAAGCTTGACTAGGTTTTCCATCAGGACATTGAACAGCATTGGACTGAGGATGCCTCCTTGTGGGGTTCCGTTTTCATGGACCCTGTAGCTTGAGGTTGTTCCCTGAAAGCGTACTCGTGCTTCCCTTTGTGTGAGGTAGTTCTGGATCCACCCCAGCAACCTTCCTTTGACGCCTTTTTTTGCGAGCGTAGTTGTAATGGCCAATGGATTGGCTAGTTCGAAGGCTTTCTCCAGGTCGAGGAAGACCACCAGAGCTGGTTTGTTGTCCACTGTGCTGAGTATCTCGGCGATGTTGTTGCCTGTGCCGGTGTTCTCGGTGTAAGCAAAGATGTGAGGGTGTGGGCTGCCTACTTTCCACTTTAGTCGGTTGAGAGCCATTCTTTCTCCCGTCTTCGCTATGCAGCTGAGAAGGGAGATGGGCCTCGGCTTGTCTGGTTCTCTGGGCTTCGGAATGGGCTGTATGTCTGCCTTCTTCCATTCCGGTGGGAGTCTTTGTGCTGTCCACGAAGCATTGATGGCTTGCAGCAGAGCCTCATGTCCGGCTGTACCGGCATGAAAGAGCATCGAGTAGGTTATCCTGTCTGCCCCAGGAGCTGTGTCCTTGCTTCGTTTTAGCGACTTTTGGAGTTCTTGCTGGTTGAATGGTCTGTCAGTGTCATCTTCACTGTTGCAGGCCTCTTCGATCGTCTGGAGTCTGACCTGTCGCAGACGCCGTTGTGTCTCCTCCGCCTGTCTCGGGAGGTTTTTTGTTGCTGCTCGGTCAGCGAACAGTTTTGCAAGTCTCTCGGCTTCCTCTTCTGGGTTGGGATGGGTTGGTGGTGGTGGTGTTGCCTTCCCAGATGCCCTTCGGATCTGGGTCCACATCTTGCCAAGGGAGGTGTGCTCGTTGAGTTCGGAGCACCACTTGAGCCAGCTTGCGTGTTTTATTTCTTCCTTCTCTTCCCTGGTATCCTTGACTATGACTTGCAGGAGATGTCTGTTTGTTGCCGTGGGATGTCTCCTGTAGTTTCTTCGGGCCATGTTCACTCTGTGGTTGAGTTCTTTCACCCTGGGACAGTAGTACCAGTAGTCATTGTACTGTCTTGATGTTGGTTTTGTTTTTGGGATGGCCTCTTCTGCCGCTTGGTGAAACGCCTCGACCAATTGGTGGTGGAGGGTTGTCTCATCCACGGGTGCTGGGCCGGCCGGCTGTGATTTTTCGCGCCAGTTAGCTAGGTGTTTCTTGAAGAGTCCCCAATCTGCCTTTAGGGTATTGTATCTCCATCTCGGGGGGGGGTGGAGTGGGGAGTTTATTCACCTTCAGTGTTGTCAGGGTGGCGAAGTGGTCGCTGGTCAGCGTGGGGTGTATCTGCCAGGAGGCCGAAGGCTGTAGTGCACTGGAGACGAAGGTTAGATCTAGCCTTCCTCCCCTAGTGTGGGTGGGCTCACCGGTGTTCAGGAGGCAGATCTCGGGTGTATCTTGAAAGGTGGTGTATAGGTGTAGGCCGTCTTCATTTGTGGGGCTTGCCGAGCTTAGGAAGGGATGATGTGCATTGAAATCCCCTCCTATGAGTGTGGCGTGGTCAGCGGCCGAAGCAAATAATTGAGTAACCTCCAGTGAGCCCCTTGGGTTCTTGTAGATGTTGTGAACCGTTAGTTCCCGTTCTTGTAGGGTTACTTTGACGGCCTGTGTCTCGATGTTTTCGCCGCATGGAAATTGCTGCGTGACATCGGCGGAGGGTATGCTTGACTTGACCAAGATCATGCATCCTCTTGTTGACGCCTGCGTGAAATGCCTCCTGTATGTCTTGTAACCGCTGAATTTGAAACAGTGGTGTTCTTGTAATAGTGTTTCTTGTAGAAGTATGATGTCAAGCTTGTCCTTGGCTGCTGCTTCTTGTAGGAGGTGTTTCTTGTTTTTAATGCCCTGAGCATTCCATGTTAGGATGTTCAGGGTGCTGGTGGTTTCCACCACTGTTTCATCGGGGATTTCTGGTGGTCCTCGATGGAGATGTCCAAGTCCGGTTCCAGCTGGATCAGGTCCATATCTTCGTGTTCTGTGGTTTTTGTCTTCTGAGCCGTGGTTCGGTTCAGGGGAGTTGAGACGTCGAGTTTCTTTCTGGGAGCTGTCGGTATCTTGGGTTCTCTGGTGGCCTTCTTCGGTGTGGAGTGTACCTCGGCTGTCACTCGTGTGGGGACCGGCGTGGGTTCCTCCACTGAGGTGGCTGGAGCTGTGGCGACTTGCCCGAGGACGCTCCCCATGAGTATTTGGAGCTGTGTTGCTTGGATCTTGTGGCCCAGTAGTCCGGCTAGGCCCTCCGCGAAGGTTGTCAGTACCTTGGCTAGGTCTGATACGTGTATCATTCCTTCTGGTGCCTTGGTGTGTGCTTCTTTTGTCTGTCTCGTGGTTGTCTGCTGCTTGGGTGGCTGAGGTGTGGCCGTGGTGAGGCCAGGAAACTGGGCTGCACTTTGGGTGTTGACTGGCTGAGGAGGTTGTCTTGGTTGTTTTGGCCTCTGGGTTCCCCACACGAAGGTACTTGGTGGGGCTGGTGTGTAGGCGGTGGGTGCCGGTCTTGCTGCTGGTCGGTTTGCCTGGACCCTCTTTGTTCTCTCGGAGCATCCAGGATTCCAGGCGCAGTTGGCACACTTGGGGGCAATTTTTTCTCCATTTTTCAGCTTGGTGAGGCAGGAGTGTGTGCCGTGCTTCTGTGCGCAGACTGCGCAGATCTCCTTGTACGTGCACCGTGTCTGATGGTGCCCGTATTTCTGGCATCTGAAGCACCGCAGGGGCTCTGGGACAAAGGGCCTCACTTCGTAGGTCCCCCAGGTTTTGAGGTCTATGGTGCTGGGGGGTGAGCCGTAGTGCGTTATGAGCACTTGATTCGTGGTGGCCGTCTTGTCGGACATGGGAGAGCATCTCTCGGCTTTTAAAATCTTCGGGTGGTTCTCCAGGGGTTCGAGAGGTAGATCCTTTGGGTATCGGAGGACTACCGACTTCATCAGTTTCTGGGCGGGGTCTAGCTTGGTTGAAGTGACGGTGGTGGTGTTCTGCAGGTAAGTGTCGAGGGTGGTGGCGGAGTCCTTGTCTTTGGGGTGAACGATCATCTCCCCCTTTAGGTTGGGCCGCACTGAGAACTTGGCCAGTGGATTCTGCTTTTCCATCTCTGTGACGGCGGCATACGTTGTTTTTGCGTCCGTTTTCGTGATCCTGAATTTTGGCAGTGTCGTTGAGGGTGAGCTGGTGGTGGTGATGGGTGCCTTGGGGGCTGCTTGACGGCAATCGTTTCCCGAAAAAGCACGTCGGCGTTTCTTGTTTTCTACCTTCGTCCAGTTGTCCTCAGTGGCGGTAGCAGTGGTGGTGGAGTTGTTGGAGGTGGTGGTGTTGTTCTTACTTTTCAGGGCTTCATTGAAGGCACGTAACTGGTCTGCTTTCTCAGTGCGGAGCCTGTCGTAGTTCGGGTCGTCAGGATGGCGGTTCAGGCGGGGATCGCGGTTAGGAGGGCGTACGCGCTCCATAACCGTGGTTTTTTTTTTTTTTTTTTTTTTTTTTTTTTTTTTAGATCCTACCTATTCCGTTTGAGTAAATAGCAAAGGAATTACAGCACTCCCCACTGGCTGGTGGTCGTAGAGTGGTTCCTGAGCTTCTCTCCCGGAGCCCCGATTGGGGAAGCCTACTTCCTAGTGTGGGTGACTGCTCACTTATAGACGTGAGCTAAGTGTGCCTATTTGGGAAGGATAAGGATAGCTACCCTCTTTCCAGGTGGACCCGCACGATCACGGTTTTCCTGGAAAGACTCGGCTGGGGAGGGTTTTGCTCCGACCCCCTTTCGTGTTCACAATCTCCTGGGAGGGAGGTGAACAGTTACAGGGAGGACCGCAGGACGAATACACTTTTGAGGGTGCAGGTCCCTAGGCCAGAGCGAAAAAGGAAAAAGTAGTAGTAGAAGGAAAAGAGCTCAAACCACGCCGGGAATATCGCGCTATAACTGCTCTCCAGCTGGAGTGTGGGTCACTCACACTGCCAGTGGGGAGGGCAAGCTAATGCTCGATAAACCGAGAACGCTCGTGAGTAGTTGTGGACGATGACAGTCCTGGGTGGTCCGGTCCGGGAAGATGGCCAACAATGGCGCAGGGGAGAAGGCGGTCTTCAGAGTTCCGGGTCCAGCAGGAGGTCTTGTTGGGAGGTCTTCTTGGTCCAGGAAAAGTTCAAAGTTGTTAGGGTTTTCTGGCCTCTTCGCCATTAGGCTATTTCGGCCGGAGCTGATGTTTTCTTTCTTCTTCTAATCTTGCTCTTCTTTTTTGCTACAACTAATCTGATGTTCTTGTTTCTTCTTTTCTTGTTATTCTTGTGTTCTTCTTGTTCTTGGTATTTTGGTTAGTTCTTTCTTCTTGTTGTTTTTTATTGGGGATGAATTATGGTATGCATGAGTGATATGATGGTGATTTACTGACAAACCAGATGAAATGGCTTGTCAGGTGACTAGTTTCTCTGTGATTTTTTTTTTTTTTTTTTTTTTTTTTTTTAAAGTCTTTTGTAGCCCGTGTCTTTTTGTTTGAATATGTGTTGGTGGGTGTCAGTTTAACTTGATAAATGTGAGTGTTGTATGTAATGATAAGGTTTGTGATGTGTTTCTCATGTTGTATGTTTTAATTTTGTTTTATTCATTTTTATTTTCTTTAGGCATGGTTGTATACATATAATAGATATAAAAAGAGTTCATGCGTGTGTCAATCATAGCATGCCGATAAGATGGGTCTCCTTGAGGAAGGTTATTACAACGTCACTGATGGTGACATCATCTTGCAATAGGTTGGGTACAGTCAGCACGAAGCCTTGCTCGGCAGCTAGGATAACCAGCTGCCGGCGCTCTGGTTCGTACTGGCTGCACTCAGTCAGAATATGTTTGATGGAGAGAGTTTGGTTGCAAGTGGAACAGATGGGTGGAAAGGACTGATCAAGGTAGGCCCCTAGGTGGGTCAGATAGGTGCAGTTCAGCCTAAGTCTGGCGAGAACGACCTCTTCCCTCCTATTCTTCCTGTATGCTGAGGGCCAGTTACCTATGTTAGGCTTCCAGGTGTTGTGGAGATTTAGCCTAGTCCAATCATGTTGCCACTTTTCAAATGTATATGTCTTCCCCAAGGAGAGACACGACTGAGTCTCCCAGGGCACATTAGTTGTCTCCCCGAGACCCACAGTCGCTCTTGCTAATCTGTCTGCCTGTTCATTGCCCCAAATGTTACAATGCCCAGGCACCCACACCAGCACAATATTCTTGGCACACTCATGTAATTTATTAATAATGTTGCCCTGTATTTCATTGCTGGTAGTATCACCACCTTCAATTGCTTTAAGAGCTGACATGGAATCTGAAATGACAGCAACATCACTGACATTGCTTGTTATTGCAATGTCAATGGCTTTACTAATTGCGAACATTTCTGCAGAGAAAATAGTTGCATGCCGCGGCAGGCGGGAGCTCCACTCCTCGTCTCTGCTCCAGATACCGGCTCCAACGTTGTCGTCAGTCTTGGACCCGTCGGTGTACACGTGAGTATAGGTGCTGAATCCTTCAAGAAATTGATAGAAAAGTTGCCTCAGGAGCTCAGGATGAAAGTCATTCTTTGCTCCCGGAAGCCACGATGTTTCCACATGGAGGTTGGGGTTCTCCCATGGCGGACACAACGGTGGAACGTATCTATCAACATCTCCGAAATGGATACCAGCACCCTGGCACAAGGTCTGGAGGCGGACAACCGAGGACGGGGACTTACGCAGCTGCAGGAAACGGAAGTTGGCAACAGCACACCAACCTGGGTGGCCTGTGCCGCGCTTCCTAGCCGCACTCAACCCGTACCTTAGCGTCAACATGTCCCTCCTGATGTGAAGTGGAGGGACGTGGGCCTCAACCTCTAGTTTAACTACACGTGTACACCTGTAGGCACCCAGACATAGACGAAGGCATCGGTTCTGTATTCTGGTTAGCCTTGCGAGTGTGGTGTCGCATGCCGAAGCATACAACTGGCATCCATAATCAAGTTTTGATCTGATCAGGGTCTTATACACCATTAATAAAGATTTCCTATCGGCTCCCCATGTAGTACCTGATAAAACTTTCAGGATGTTTGTGACTTTAAGACATTTACTTTCAAGTTCGTTAATGTGGTTTTTCCACGTTAATTTCCGGTCAAAATGAACACCGAGAAATTTTACTGAAGTCTGAAATTTAATAGGAGTATCATTTAATTTTAATACTGGATTTCTACTGTTACGTTTCTTAGTGAAGACTACTCCTACTGTCTTCTCAACTGAAAACCTAAATCCCCATTGTATTGCCCACTGTTCCGCGGCTTTTAGGCCGGCTTGCACCCTTTGTGCAGATAGCCTCTCAACTCGAGAGGAGCGCCAGATTGCGCAATCGTCAGCAAACAAGGTCCAGGAGCGATGTGGGGGGTATTTATATGATTCTGCCGGATCAAGAATCGAGGTACGAAGATGGAAAACGCTGCTGATTGACTGAGGTGAAGGCGGCAACTGGCCAATCACCCCGCAGTTCGAACGCGAGGGCTGATTGTGGAACTCGCCACTGGTTGGCTGAGGAGCAGACGGCCAGTGACCAATCAGCAGTTGTAGGGGAGAGTATCCACTACAATGTGTTTAATTATTTTCCTGTATTGTGGATAATATACGAAAACGCTTCGATATTTGATGTATTTAGTACCGAGAATATACAAAAAAAATTAATTATTTTACTATATTATTTAGCTTATGAAACGCAAAAAAATGGCCATTTGAAAGTACATTACGTAAAAATTAACGTTAAGACCGATCGCCCAAGCGGCTAACGAGCCGATCAGTGGCGAAGAGGATAAATGTAAAAAGTAAGTAAAGGTTAAGTAATAGTCACTGAGGGCGTACAATATGTCACTCACATGAAACACATCCCATTGTTAACCTTCCGTACAGCAGAGTATGGAAAGAAATTGAAAAAAAGAGACGGAGTGGACGAAGAAAAGGAGAAGAATTTGGAAAATGTTGGTGTATTAACGGAGCCTAGTGTGTAGTGCCTTAAACTGGCTGACGGCCGCCTCCACCGTCTCCAACTAAATCCCACGAAACAGTTTGTCTCCTAAATAAAATCTAACCAGGCAATTTCCCAGTGGACAAAATATAACTAGCCAATTCCCCAGTGGACAAAATCTAACCAGACAATTTTCCAGTGAACAAAAACTAACACCCAAAATGATAAAAAAGCGAAAAAAAATTCCTTTCACTTTAAACTTTCAATACTTTTTGGTTTAAGGGGTGAAATGACTTAAATAAATCCGGATCCTATAATCGAGAAACGCCATAACACAATCTGGATTTAACTTTGTTTTTGTTATGAAGGGAACACGGGATAAATGTATTATATTTTTTACTTTACAGAATATTAAAAAAATCCTTTATATACCTAATTTAAGTTGGGTGGTTAAGTTTGTTTAGGGGATAGTTCAGATTATTAAGGGTTTTTTTAGGGCAAGAAAGGCTCACAGACGTATGGGAAATAGAGTACAGTATTACAGTAGTCTCATAAAACGCGAGCGGGAGTGGCGGAGGACGCAAGGCAAGTTGGGCTAAGGTGAAGTGGGGTTTGTTTTAAGGTGAAGTAGGGGGTTTATTTTAAGGTGAAGTAGGGGGTTTGTTTTAAGGTGAAGTAGGGGGTTTGTTTTAAGGTGAAGTAGGGGGTTTATTTTAAGGTGAAGTAGGGGGTTTGTTTTAAGGTGACGTAGGGGGTTTGTTTTAAAATGAAGTTAGGGGGTTTGTTTTAAGGTTTAGTGGGGGTTTATTTTAAGATGAAGTGGGGTTTATTTTAAGGTAAAGTGGGGGTTTATTTTAAGGTGAAGTGGGAGTTTATTTTAAGATGAAGTTTATATGCTGTAATTAAGTATGGTAGATTCATGATGAGGTATTTATATCTTGTCCAGTCCATATAATTATACAGTATAGATTACATTCATAGAGTGTGTGTGTGTGTGCCAGCATCCTTGCTGACACCAACTGTAGGAGCATCGAGGCTACCATTATCCATGAACAACTACGCTGGACTGGCCATGTTACCCGCATGAACAACAGTACACTGCCAAAGCAGCTACTTTACAGTCACCTAACGAATAGTAAACGTAACGCCGGCGGGCAACTGAAAAGGTATAAGGAATAGTTTTAAGACAAACATGAAAAAGTGCCAAATCGACCCCCTCACCTGGGAGACGATTACTCCACACCGTAACGCTTGGAGGAGCAACACACGAGAATGTGTCAATACGTTCGAGTTAGCCCGACTGCAAATCGAGGTAGACACCGGAAAGACGCTGCCGGCGCCCCTCCCGCACTAGATGTAGCCCTCCACATGTGCAACATCTGTGAACAACTCTGCCGGTGAATTTGCTACCAGAGTTTAACAGTTAACTCATGTATAATACTTCTGATAAACTTCCTACGGACTTACGTATGTTTGAAATAATGACTGTATGTATCTTTATATAATTTATCTAAATATCTTTCTCGTTAGAAACGGTCAACCCAACGATTATGAATAGACTCATTTAGAAATGCATCATTACTTCAGGACGAAATCAGACAGATTTACAACCGCCACTCAGCTGTAACTCTTGAGGAGGGAGCGGGGCACCTCTGCTCAGCTAAGAAAAAACGCGCTATAGTTATTATATATCATATTTGAATCACTTATGTTACTTGAATATTATTTGTAAATCAAGAGACCCATTCCCCAATAATGTAACTGAATATTTTCATCCTTCCGGCTGCCATGCTCTTTCAATAAACCGTTAATTATTATTATTATTATTATTATTATTACACACACACACACACACACACCCACAGTGATTCAGGAAACACGTACGTATATGTGGACGATGTTGTTGTTTTAAAACACTATTGTATTATGCAGAATAATTTTTAACTCTTGTTGTTGTTGTAGTGTATGAACCCTGCTACGGTAGCTAATACACTTAAACACACAACACTAATTTTTACATGAAACGACAACAGTTAAAAATCAGGGAAGATATGCTTCCTGTTGGCGATATATTCAGGTACGGTATATATACGCACTATACTGTATACAGATCTTTTGAGTGTTGATTATTTGTCATTTACACGAGTGACCTGAAAAGCTTACGAGGAATAACTCATGCTCGAATATTCATTGCGGTATTTTTTTCTTTTTTTTTCTTACGGGGAATAGCCCACCCGAGCACAGGACACTTACCCACAGCAGGGCCTGAGGGGCGAAAATATAATAATAATAATAATAATAATAATAATAATAATAATAACAATAAATAAATACAAAACGAAAAATAAATCAAGATTGAGAAACGATATACAGTATGTATGTTGTGTTGCCAATAGTAAGAGAAACAATTGAGACCCTGCAATTGTGTGTAAATGAGGCAGAAAGTCAGATCAGCAGCCTGGGACTTGGTCACAAGTTTCGTGATGCCATATGGCAGCAGGGTCTACCATTAGACAACACATTATGCTTCCAATATATTCCCAGGCGGTAGTACCTCCCTGTTCGATTGCTGCCTACCAGCGTTATCGATCGTTTAGCAACACCGACAACAGGTAAAGAACGATTGTAATTTGTTGAACCACGAGTTTTTGTCCCGCCTAAATTTATATCAGTCATTTTACGAAGGTTTTAATTTATCATAACGCATTTGTTACACAAATTATTAAAAACAATTACTCTTACATATTTAACATAAATTGTTGAATTGTGTAAACACACACACACACACACACTGGTGTAGGGGAGGTGTGAGTTTAGTTACAGTAGGTGTCAGGGTGCTGGCCAGAGCAGGAGGGATGGTAAACACTGCAGGTGTGTGTGTGTGTGTTATACAAGTTACGTGCATCATGCTAAATAAATAATGTTATGTGAGTATTTTGGTGGCAGTCGTGGGAGGTGGAGCTGGACTGGTCCACCACCTGCTGTGACACACACACACGCACACACCAAGTGAGGTACAGTACATTACCGTACCTAGCAAGTCTCCTCAAGTAATTGGGTCAACTTATCTAACATTTAACCCTAGAAAAATAGTTGGTGAATTTAACTTTTTCAGCTCTCACGCAGTAACAGGTATACATAACGACATCTGACGAATAGATATTGATTCTAAGTTCAGTAGTGATTATATTTGAATGTTGATACCGTTGTTGTGTAGTAGTAATGTTATAGAATGAGAATGACAATAAGAATCCGGCAGGCAGGCAGGCAGGGAGGGCAGAAGTGATGTGGTGTCTAGGGGGGAAGGGGTTGGTGGAGACTTGGCACCGTCGCTTAGAGTTAAAGATTAAAGTCTGTAATTTTCTTTCCATATCACAAAGTTCTATATTATTTTAATTATAAAGCAGGCACCGCATACACTGATGAATTATTTTTCCGCAATTTCTTATTTATTTTTTTATTTATTTTTTTTTTTGCAAGTACCCGGTAATTCAAAACAGGAGCGAGAGAGTGTACGATGGGTCTCTGTCTGAGCTTCACACAGGCAGGCGCGTCACCTTAACCGCAGACTGATGATACTACTACTACTTCTACTACTTTGTTGTCACTCGGAGTCAAGTATGACAGTCATCCAGCTATGATACAATGGTATGAGTTATTAAGGATTTCACCTTCGTTGGTGAGCTCTTAGGTGACTAAAGAGGCCGATACGGGACCGGCAGGGCCGTTCACATATGTTGCACGTGTGGAGGGCTACATTTAGTGAGGGAGGGGCGGCGGCAGCGTCTTTCTGGCGTTGGAGCTTGTCTGCCGTGTTAAGCAATCTGGCTATCTCGAAAGTATTGAAATCTTCTTGTGAGGTACTCCTCCAAGCGTTACGGTGGAGTAATCGTCTCCCAAGTGAGGGGGTCGATTTGGCACTTATTGAGATTTGTCTTAAGGCTATCCTTATACCTTTTCAGTTGCCCACCAGCGTCATGTTTACTATTCGTTAGGTGATTGTAATGTAGCTGCTTTGGCAGACTACTGTCGTCCATTCGGGTAACATGGCCAGTCCAGCGTAGTTGTTCATGTATAATGGTAGCCTCGATGCTCCTATAGTTGGCATCAGCAAGAATATTGGCATTTGTTCTCTTATCTTCCCAGCGAACTCGGAGGATGGAACGTAGACTACGTTGGTGAAGTTTTCAAGTGCCTTTAGGTGCCTCCTGTATGTGACCCATGTCTCGCTGCCACTTAGCAAGGTAGGGAGGACTACTGTTCGATATACGTGTTTCGGAGTCTGGCAAAGGCTTGAGATGCACATTTGACCTGATGCTGAATCTCTTCACCGATGTCCGTGGTGATGGACAGGTGGGAACCGAGATACCGAAAGAGGGTAACATTAGAGAGGGTAGTACCGTTAAGCTGGATGGATGGTGGAGGTGTGTCTGAGCCAGGGACAGGTTGAAGAGAATCTGAGTCTTATGTACATTCATCTCAAGGCCGAAGTGTGCATAAGCGTCTGCGTAGCTGTTCAGCATCTCCTGTATTTCGTGTTCAGTTTGAATAGCAAGGGTGAGGTCGTCTGCATACTGAAGTTCAGTAATCCTTGACCACCGAAGGGTCAAGACGTACCTGGCGCTCCTCTCGGAGCAGCCAGGTCAACTGTTAAGTTGGCCCATACCAACCCCCTCCCCTGAACCCTCCTCCCCACCGGAATATCAACAAGTTCTCGCCAGAAGTTACAATTCCATTTAGGAAAGGAACGGAACCAGTGTTAAACAGAGGTGAACAGTGGTGAACAGTGCTTAAGTCAGTGAGAACAACTCAACAGTAACAATCGTACCCAAGTTAACCTTCACACAGTTAGGTCCCAGGTACCCAGTGATAACGGCCCGTGAGACCCAACAACAACCAGCGATGTGTTAATCCGTCTACGATAGGAAGGCCTAAGACCACACCTCACTCATATAACACCATCTGTGAGGGAATTACTACACCACATATCCCTCATAACACCATATGTGAGGGAATTACTACACCACGTCAAGTCCCTCATAACACCATCTGTGAGGGGATTACTACACCACGTGAGGTCCCTCATAACACCATCTGTGAGGGAATTACTACACTACGTCAGGCCCCTCATAACACCATCTGTGAGGGAATTACTACACCGCGTGATGCCCCTCATAACACCATCTGTGAGGGAGTTACTACACCACGTGAGGCCCCTCATAACACCATCTGTGAGGTAATTGTATGTATATTATGTATGTGCTCCATTTATGTATTATTTATTCAGCCTAGCTAGCAGCGTGTAGCAATGTTATTACCATATCCCACATGCTTAATTAATGTGCCTGGCGACGTATGGAAGCTGCTAATGTATCACTTGCCATACGTCGCCTATAGCAGTTGACAAAGGAGCCTAGTCAGGAGAGAGTGCTGCTCTCCTTTGTGTACATACTCTTATCCAGTAAACCGAACCTACAAAACTATACAGGTGTTTGTGTTCTCTCCTGTATATAGAACTTATTATTCAGAACCTAACATGGCGCAGTGATCCGATCTTACTGGATAATTACGAGTGAAAGTGCAAAGTCTGTGGAAAGCCGGCGTACGGACTCCTCTCTCGCTTGGGTCAACTCCCGTGCGTCAGCTCTCCTCGAAGAATTTCAGCAACTTTGAGCAGTGTCAGTGACAGTGATTTTCTGTGAAGTGTTTAGTGCATTGTGTGTTTCGTGCCATTCATGTGTGACCTTGTTCTAAAGGATTCCCAAGGTATACGGCACGTTCTGGGCATTTGTAAGGAGTAGAGTTCAGTGCACCCGTCTCTGACCGCGTTCTGAGGGTAACTAGACTGACTGGGAGTCGCCGCGCCTCTCTCTCCACCCCCTCACAGCGCCGCCTCCACCCCCCCTCACAGCTGGGGCGAGACGCTCTACCCGCCCAGGACACACACTCACTCACACACATACATGTACTAACACTCGCTGACCGCGCGGCTTCCTTATATATATTTTATATATATAACCTACTTATCTGTGTATTTAATTAATATTTTGTCTGAAATCTTGTTGATACGACGGGCTGACCGGTCAACACTGATTTAAGACATAGTACACAGAGGAAGTAGTTGTGTCTCACGCCTTACGTAGCCATGGACCCAGAGCCTGGATGAGCCAGGCGGGTGATAGCCCCGCAGAGATGGATGACCAGGCCGGCCACGACGCTCCAGCCCCCACATCGCGCAGTCCCTCACCTCAATATTCAGCGTTGTCTCCAGAGATAATTGCTTTACTGAAGTTTATGAGAGATGAGAAACGCGAGGATGAAGCCCACAGACGTTTGGCGGATGAGCACAGAAGGCAAGCAGAGGCAGAACGAGACAACCAACGGAGATTGGAAGACAGTGAACGGTTTGAAGCCTTGATATCTCGCCTCACTGTTAACCAAGCCCCTGGCTCTAACACTGCCTCGGTACTGACTGGTTCAGATACCCCATCCATGCTTCCTTCACGCCCCCCAGCCCCACCTAAAGCAGCAGCTCAAACGCCGCCCATCTTGAAGCCTGATGAGACTTTCCAGACTTTTCGTGAATGGCGGCGACGGTGGACTGATTATTCTACAATGGTGGATCTCCAGAGTTTGTCACAGCCTAAACAACTCATCCAGCTGCGCATGTGCCTGTCCTTGGAAATTCAGCGTGTCTTGGAACATACGTTGCAGGTACCCCCAACCTCTTCGCTGTCTGTAGAGGAGGTACTGGACGTTCTACAACGGCACATCAAAGGACAGCAGAATGAAGCTCTGCGCAGGAGGGAATTGTTTAGCTGCAGACAGTTGGAGGGTGAGTCTTTTGATGCCTTTTACGTGCGTCTTAAGAGCGCCTCGGAAGAGGTAGATATATGTCCAGGCCACCACCAGCAGTGCGAGGAGACCCAGTTGAAGCAGGTGATCCTGATGGGTGTTAAGGACGAGGAACTTGTCCAACGCCTCACCTCCCTCGACTCTTCCTCTTCTCTTAAGGATGTGTCGACGATATGTCGCTCCTATGAGGCTGCCAGGTGTGCCACCTCTGCCATCCGCGCTCCCCCTACAGCTGTACGCGCTGTGTCCCGGTACAAGAAGGACAAGAAGTCTGTTCCTACGCCTTCGCCCACCACGTCCATGCCCGGTTTATTTTGCAACAACTGTGGTAAGCAGCACGGAACACAGGTGTGTCCAGCTGCTCAGTCTACCTGCAACAGTTGTGACCGTAAGGGCCACTGGTCACTCACAGTACGGTGCCCAGCCAAACGCGTCCAGTGCAATGTGTGCGGTCGTCTGGGCCACTATGACAAGTGTTGCCCTTCCAACATACCCAAGGGACCGCGTCGGCGGAAGCTTCAGCCCCCCTCCACCAGAGAGGGCCGCCCACAGTCTTCCAATCAGAGGTACGACGACTCTTGACAACGCTCGAGCCACATTAGGAATGTGTGCTCCCCCCAGCGTCCCAGGACCAAAGTCCCCCAGTACATCAGCGTCATTGTGACCTACCGCAGTGCTTCATCCCGTCTTCAGATGTTGCCCGACACCGGCGCTGATGCTACAGTCATCGGTCCCCAGCATTTGCAATGCTTGGGGCTCTCTCCAAGTGATCTAGGACCGCCCCCCAAGGATCTCCGCTTTATGGCAGATGGTTCACAGATGACCCCAGCCCTGGGTTCACTCCAAGCACAAGTCACCTTTGGCAACAGGTCGTGTCAAGCCTGGATTGATGTGCATAACGGTGTCCAGACTCCTTTGCTGTCCTACAGACATTGTCAGGAGTTGGCCATCATCTCCCAGGACTTCCCCAAACCTATTCTTGAGGTAAAACACGCCAACAGGGTGCAAAAAGGGAGCAGCAACGACCCTGCTGCCGCCCTACCCCTGCCTCTTGCCAGTGACACCTCTCCTTCGGATGCTCGGAAGTACTTCCTGAAGGAATTCAGCGACGTTCTGGTGACCAAGTCCGCTCTGGAATCCAAGCCTCTCAAGAAGATGGCAGGCCCCCCCATGAGGATCCACCTGAGGGACGACGCGAAGCCATTCGCTATTTACACCCCTCGACTGGTTCCCCTGGCCTTCCGCGAGGCGGTCAAAAACGAGCTGGACTCCATGGTCGCCCAAGAAATTATTGTACCAACCGGCGATGACCCGTCTCCATGGTGTCACCCGATGGTTGTCGTCGCAAAACCTAAAGGTGGTGTTCGGATCACCACTGACCTTTCCAAGCTCAACAACCAGGTGTCTCGTCCTGCGCACCCTTCTCCCACGCCCTTTGCAGCCATACGCAGCGTGAACCCGAAGGCGCGCTTCTTCACGACGATGGACGCCCTGTGTGGATACTGGCAGATAGAGCTTGCCGAAGAAGACCGACCACTCACAACGTTCATCACCCCGCATGGACGTTACAGTTATTGCCGTGGCCCCATGGGATTCGCCGCTACAGGAGACGCTTTCTGTCTTCGAGGTGATATGGCTCTACAAGGTCTGGCAAACTGCGTGAAAGTGGTCGACGACATACTCGTGTACGACGAGGATTATATGGATCACCTCTGCCGTATCTACGAGGTACTCAACAGGTGCCGGAAGCACGGCATTACCCTAAATGCCGACAAGTTTGTTCTGGCCAGCTCTTCAGTTGACTTTTGTGGGTACACCCTCTCAGGGAATGGTATCGCAGCTGACCCGGAAAAGGTCCGCGCCATTACGGATTTTCCCACCCCTGCTAACCTGACTGACTTGAGGTCCTTCATCGGTCTCGTCAACCAGTTAGCAGAGTTTTCGTCGGACATCTCCGCAGCTGCTCAACCACTTCGCCCCCTGATGAGCCCCAAGAGGACATTCCTGTGGACCCCCGACCACGACAAGGCCTTCCAGCAAGTGAAACAGGCCCTGTCTCGTCCACCTGTCCTCGCCACATTTGACCCAGCCTTGCCGACAGTTCTGCAGACAGATGCCTCACGCTTGTATGGCGTGGGATACGCCCTACTGCAGGATCATGGTGGAGGGCAGTTCCGGCTCGTCCAGTGTGGCTCGCGTTTCCTCTCTGACACTGAGACGCGCTACGCCACTATTGAGTTGGAGCTGTTGGCTGTGGTTTGGGCGATGTCCAAGTGCAGGTTTTACCTCATAGGCCTGCAACACTTTCACCTAGTGACCGACCATCGCCCGCTTGTCCCGATCCTCAACCACTACACGCTAGACGCTGTTGAGAACCCTCGCCTCCAGCGTCTGAAAGAGAAGCTCTCGGCGTACATCTTCACTGCAGTGTGGCGTGCGGGTAAGGAGCTCTGCATCCCTGATGCCTTATCCCGCTCTCCTGTCAGCCGCCCTACTCCAGAAGACCATGTACTCGACGCCGACCTCGCTCTTTCCGTTAGGACTGTGGTCACTCTCCATGCCGTCCAATCCCTTCGTTCGGACCTGTCACCAGATGACGACAAGGCAATGGAGGACCTTCGAACAGCGGCCCGAGATGACCCTTCCTATGTCCGACTCGTCGAGTGTGTGAGGAATGGATTTCCTAGCAACCGCTACGATCTTCACAACACCCTGCTCCCGTATTGGAAACTCCGCGATGAACTCTACTGCGATGGAGACCTTGTTCTGTACGGAGCACGTGTAGTTGTCCCTGCTGCATCACGTCCCCACGCCTTGGCCCGCCTTCACGACAGTCACCGTGGAGCTGAGGCCACCAAACGACGTGCACGACAGACTGTGTTCTGGCCCGGCATCAACTCCGACATCTCCAATGTTGTCCGTGCGTGTGAGCCCTGCCAAGTATTACAACCCAGCCAGCAGCAGGAACCCTTTATGAGTGACGACAACCCCACCCGCCCCTTTGAGTCTGTGTCGGCCGACTTTTTCTGTGTGTCAGGAAAGTCCTTCCTCGTTATCGTCGACCGTCTCTCTGGTTGGCCGGTTGTCATCAAGTGCGGTAATGACACGACGTCTGCCGCCACCATCAGCAAGTTCCGCCACTACTTCCGTGACGTGGGCGTTCCTATACGCCTGCGAACCGACGGAGGGCCTCAGTTCACAAGCCGGGACTTTGCTGTGTTCCTTGACCGATGGGGAGTCCGGCATGTGTTGTCATCGCCCCATTACCCGCAGTCCAACGGCCACGCTGAGGCTGCTGTCAAATCCCTGAAGCACCTCATCCTTAAGGTGGCCCCTTCTGGGAACATTGACTGCGAGGCCTTCGACAGGGGTCTTCTTGAACTCCGCAACACACCTAACTACACCGGACGCTCCCCTGCCCAGGTTTTGTATGGACGCCCTCTTCGTTCTTGTGTCCCTGCTCACCCTC
This sequence comes from Homarus gammarus, assembly GCA_958450375.1. Lineage (NCBI taxonomy): Eukaryota > Metazoa > Arthropoda > Malacostraca > Decapoda > Nephropidae > Homarus > Homarus gammarus. The sequence continues at coordinate 87,454 of CAUDMG010000894.1, read as the reverse complement.
AATCCTTCTCCAAGGAGTGGCAGGCCAAGACAGAGGATTGTGATCGCCGAGCCGCCGAACGTGTTCAGGACGTAGTCGCCCGTTACAATGACCACGCCCGTTCTCTCCCCAGGTTGAGTGTCGGCACCCAAGTCCGTGTTCAGGACCCGACCTCCCTACGTTGGGACAAAGTAGGCGTAGTCATGGGTCTCGGCAGGTCACGGGACTACCAGGTGCGGTTACCCAGTGGTCGTGTGTGGTGGAGGAACCGCCGTTTTCTCCGCCCCGTAACAATGCCTTCTGCTGGCCCCGCCACCAGTGTTGAGTCCCATACCCTTCCCAGTGATGAAGTCCCTCGACGCTCAGAACGGATCCAAAAGAAAAGGTCCGCTCAAGACTTTGCTATGAGCGTATAGGGGGGAGGGAGGTGTATGTATATTATGTATGTGCTCCATTTATGTATTATTTATTCAGCCTAGCTAGCAGCGTGTGGCAATGTTATTACCATATCCCACATGCTTAATTAATGTGCCTGGCGACGTATGGAAGCTGCTAATGTATCACTTGCCATACGTCGCCTATAGCAGTTGACCGGGAGCCTAGTCAGGAGAGAGTGCTGCTCTCCTTTGTGTACATACTCTTATCCAGTAAACCGAACCTACAAAACTATACAGGTGTTTGTGTTCTCTCCTGTATATAGAACTTATTATTCAGAACCTAACAGTAATTACTACACCACCTGAGGTCTCTCATAACACCATCTGTGAGGTAATTACTACACCACGTGAGGTCCCTCATAACACCATCTGTGACGGAATTACTACACCACGTGAGGCCCCTCATAACACCATCTGCGAGGGAATTACTACACCACGTGAGGTCCCTCATAACACCATCTGTGAGAGAACTACTACATCACGTGAGATCCTCCTAACACCATCTGGGAGGGAGTTACTACACTACGAGTTTGCTGTTCAACACCTACATTAATCTGTATGTTCACTGTATGTTCCTTTACCTTTCTCTAATGAAGGCTTTTGTTAAACCACCAATGTATGTATTAAGTCATTTATGTCCAGTGTATATTTTCAGCCTTTGGGCTGCAGAATTTTTTCAATAAACCGTTAATTATTATTATTATTATTATTATTATTATTATTAATGGAGGCTGTCGACACCTTTGTTCTTGTCTGGAGTCGTCATATGTTGAAAAGACCTCCCTTCACCCGGTACTCGATGTTCACCCTGCTGGCTAAATTGGCACTGGCACAAGTAAGGAAGGCAGCCAAGAAGATGGAAAAGAGAGTTGGTGCCAGGTTTAACCCCTGTTTGGATGGGTGCCGTTGTGCAGGACACTGCTGTTCATGCCATCATGGAGTTGCCTCACAATGGCGATGAATTTTGGTGGGCTTCCCTGTTGACTGAGTCGAAGGCCTTGGTTAGGTCGATGAAAGCCATGTACAGGTTCTCTGCACTTTTCATCTATCTGGCAGGCAGCAAAGATCATATCAGTGGTGCCACGTGAAGGTCTAAAACCACATTGAGATTCTGGGAGGAAGTTTTCCGCCTCAGGAAGAAGTCTGTTTAGGAGAACTCGGGCGATAATCTTGCCAGCTACGGACAGCCGCGAGATTCAACGGTAGTTGCCACAGTCTGACTGGTCTCCCTTGTTCTTATAAATATTGATAATGGAGGCGTCCTTAAAAGCTTAGGGGATTTCCTCCTTTCCCCATATATTCTCCAGGAGAGAGTGAAGATGGCTGGTAAGCAGAGGTCCTCCTGCTTTATACACCTCGGCTGGGATTCCATCAAGCCCAGAGGCTTTGTTATTTTTCATCTGTTTGATGGCAGTAGTTCCCTCATCCAGGGATGGAGGCATAGCTGAGGTGGGTCAGCTCTGGATGCTGAGGGACCTGGGGTTGTCAGGACATCCACATCGGTGTTTCCGTTGAGCAATGAATGGTAGTGCTCTTTCCAGCGCTGAAGGAGGCCTTCATTGTCTTTAATTATGAGGTTACCGTCAGATGAGCGGAGGGGAGCTGCGCCACGAGTGACTGGCCCATAAAATGTTTTAGTCGAAATGAAAAATTTGCTCATCTTGTGCTGATTTGCAAGTTTTTGTGCCTCACATGCTTTATTTTTAAGCCAGTCATTCTTTAAATTGCGAAGTTCCCGCTGGGCTGCCGATTTCTTCTTGCTGAAGGTTATCAGCTTTGATCCGAGACTGAGGGTTGTTCTGCCAGTCAGTTAAAGCAGCACGTTTATCATCGATGAGTACTTTGATTGCTGGGTCATTTCCATCAAACCAGTCCTGGTGTATTCTTTTGATCTGGCAGAGGGTCTCTCTGCAGGTGTTTGGATCGTGGGTGTTGCCGCGAAACCTTGACCTTGTTGGCCTGCCTAAACAAGGTGTTGGTGATAATGAGGTTGTGTGCACCATACTTGCTGAGGAGGAGTAGGCCGTTGGGATTACACTTGCCAAGTCCATTTCTCCCTGTGGTTCCCTGCCAAATGTTAGCATCTCTGCCAACTCTGGCATTGAAGTCGCCAAGGAGCACAGCTTTGCCTTCTCTGGGGATAGAGGTTAGCACTGTCGAATTCGGCGTAAAAGGCCTCCTTGATGTCATCCTCTGCATCCAGTGGTGGGGCGTATGCACTGATGAAGAAGGCATAACGTGAGTGATTCAGTGGGACTCGAAGCGTCATGGGGCGCTCGTTGATCCCAATAGGCATTTCAGTTAGCCTGTGTAGGATGTGTAGGCGGATAGCAAAGCTAGCTCTATAAATGCTGTTTCTCTCCGCAGCAGGGTTACCCTTCCAGAAGAAGGTGTAGCCAGACCCCGTTCTGTGAGTTGGCCTTCATCTTGGAGCCGGGAATCACTGAGGGCTGCTATGTCAATGTTATACCTAGCCAGCTCTTTTACCACAAGGGCGGTTCTTCTTTCAGGACGCTCATTTGTGCCAGTATCCAGTAGGGTCCTGACATTCCATGCAGCGACCACAAGAGTATGTTTTTTTTTGGGGGGGGGGGGGATCTGTAATTTTGGTTTTGTTTTCGACTGCATAAGGATGACCTTACTGGGTGCGGTTGCCCAGTCAGGTTGGGTTTTTAGGCAGGCTATGTTTAGGGCACCTTTTCTAGCCCCATCCCCGTGTGGGGTGACCAGAGTGGCTCCCGGAAAGGCCTGCTCAGTCGCACAGACAGGACCGGATTGCACTGCTGCGTAGATCCCAGTGCATAAACGCCCATCTTATCTGTGCCGCCCATGAGCATATTTGTGACTCGAGACTCCCGGCAGTCATCTCTGCCTGTCTCCATCGCCAATCGTCCATCCCCATAGGACTTTTGGGGGGTTTAGGGGTTTGATGATGATGAGAGGTATGGTGAGCTGGGTGATAGCTGCACGTGAGTTGATTTATATGGTGAGGCAGGAGCGCAGGCTGCAACCACACATCTTGGCTCTCCCTTTTCCTGATCCAGTGGTGCAAGTGTTGCAACGACTGGGGAGAGGGAGAGTCTTAATGTACTCTTTTTTTTTTTTCCGGGGATTAGCCCACCCAGGCACAGGTCACTGACCCACATCGGGGCCTGGGGGGCGAAAATGTAATAATTGTTCATAGTAAATAAAATTTATAGTAAAAATAAACTAAAATAATAATGATAACAATAATAATACTGTAATAATAATAATAATAATAATAATAATAATAATAATAATAATAATAATAACAATAATAATAATAATAATAATAAAAAAATACTACAAACAATTACAAAAATGAAAATGAAAATCAATAGTGAGAAACGCTATATGTATGTTGTGTTGTCAAGTAAGAGAAACAATTGAGACCCGTTAGCCCAGTTTGTTGGGTTTCGCCTAAGTAGCCTGTCCATCAGGCATTGCCTTCGTCCGCCGATGGAGTTGTTGGGTTTCCATGGTGGTCACCTCTTCCGCCTACACCGTCGTTGGAGTCTTGTTGGAGCTCTGTAAGCATGCCTGGCTGATGTGGGGTTCCACCGCAGATTTTTCGTTTGGGATTTAACGCCCGTATTATTAAACAACATCTTCCCTTGAAGAGGGTCGTCGTGTTTCAGCCCGAGTTTTAAACTATATGAGTCCTGAGGGACACCCCAGTACAGTACTTAACGGGGTGGTGTGGCGGTGAAATTAACTAATTCCAATAAAATTAATTTATAATATTGGAATTAGTTAATTTTACTGCCACACCCCCCCTGCCCGTTAACTACTGTACTGAGGTGTCCCTCAGGACTCATATAGTTTATAACTCGGGTTGAAACAAGACGACCCCATTCAAGGGAAGATGTTGTTTAATAAGACGGGCGCTCTCGTAGTCTTATACCTGCCAAGGCTAATCCGCAAGGCAGCGGGGCGGTGATTGGTAGGCGCCAGGACGTGTCCACATGCCAGTGGGTCTAGGCGCCGTCCCTCTGGGGCCCACTGCTACTCCGACATCCCCTGCTGATCTAGCCTGGGCCCACGAGGCACCCAGTTACCGTGTGTTGTCTTGATGGTGAGGAGGCTGTGTACTGGCAGGGGAGGAGTTATGCAAGTTGCTTGCCTGGTCGCCACGAGAGCTAGCCAGCGGTGGCTGCTGAAAGCGAGAGTGAGCAAGCAGTGCTTGTACTCTAAACGCATTTCACCAATCAAACAGACACACATACACACACAAACTAAATCCAGCTTGAATGAACGAGAGCTCCCCTGGTGTTCAACTCTGGTACTAACGGTGCTCTACGTTCATCCTTGGCTTAACCTCAGCGTGGTGCGCCCATAAACTGGTTCTCACGAGACTCACAACACCTTTGTCAAATTTTCCTAGAGTGTTTTTGTTTTCTTCCTCCAATGTCTTATGAACCTTTGATGATTTGTCTCGATTGTTTGTTTATTGTTTGTTTGTGTGTGTTTGATTGTATGGTGTTTGTTTAGTGTTTGTTTGTGTGTGTTTGATTGTATGGTGTTTGTTTATTGTTTGTTTGTGTGTGTTTGATTGTATGGTGTTTGTTTATTGTTTGTTTGTGTCTGTTTGATTGTATGGTGTTTGTTTATTGTTTGTTTGTGTGTCTGATTGATTGAATGGTATTTGGTTATTGTTTGAGTGGTGTTGGGTCTGTTTGTTCTGGTGATTGTTTTGTTTGTGTTTAGTGTTTGTTTGGTGTTTGTATTATGAGCCATGTTTTTGACCTGACCTAACCTAACCTCTTTATTTTCGACTTCATCGTATTCATTAATAGTATAATAATAATAATAATAATATTAATAATAATAATATTAATAATAATAATAATAACAATATTAATAATAATAATATTAATAATAATAATAATAATAATATTAATAATAATATAAATTATAATATTTTTATATCATTGCCAACATCTTCCTTATCAATATTTTTATTATCAACATCATCATCGTTTTTATTATTATTATTATTATTATTATTATTAATATAGGAGAATAATATCTAGTTAGAGGCGGTGGAGATACAGCACACTGTATACCAAACCTTCAGTACACAAGGAGGCAACATGGCTGACACACCATTTGACCACCTTTACTCTCCCCACTTGTAAGGTTAGGTTAGGTACCCATCCTCAGCTGGGTGAGCTCTGGGTGCCCTGGACAGAAGCATGCTAAACTAATTTACCCCGAATAATAATAATCAGACTGGCCTATATAACTTTCTCGTCTTTATTATTATTATTATTATTTTTATCATATTTTATTTGTTTTTGCCTGATGGTAATAATAATTTTTAATGTTATTCTTTATGGTAATTAATTCGCCATCACAACATAACTTTAATATACCTACATTAAGTGAGGCTATGTTAACTTAGGTTTGGTTGAATTAGGCTAGGCTAGGTTAAGTTAGGTTATATTAGGCTAGGCTAGGTTAGGTTGCATTAGGCTAGACAGGGCTAGGTTTGGTTAGGTTACATTTGGCTATGTTAAATTAGGTTTCAGGTCAGGTTACATTGGACTAGGCTAGGATAGGTTGAATTAGGTTCGGTTAGGTTTTAGGTCAGGTTACAGTAGGCTAGGCTAGACCAGGTCTTGTTAGGTTAGGTTAAATTAGTAATGATACGATTCATTTACAGTCAGTATTACAAGTATCTACAACATGACAAACCAGTAGACACACAGAACAACAAGACAGACGGTACAGTACCCCCTACGTAATGATACAACTTCCATAATTATGAAATAGAATACATAAAGACCTCTTCTATTTCCCTATTACGATAAGAGGCGTTTGTAGGATGGTATAGGATACACAAAAAGGCGAGTTTGGTTCTATTTCTGTATTACGTTAAGAGGCGTTTGTAGGATGATGGAATAAACCACATAGAATATTAACCTAAAAAGCCAACAAAGACAAATAAACGTGTAAAAGGTCAACAATTATATGGTAAATGATTACTGTATCATTTCTTTCTTCGGTCAGTCAATGGCAACGTGCTTCGGTATTCTTCGTTTTTTTTTCGTTATTCTTCGATTCTTCTCGTTTTTCTTCGTCTTTTTTCATCATTCCTCGCCCTTTCACGTTATTCCTCGATTTCTCTATTCCTCGCTTCTTCTCGTTATTCCTCGCTTCTCATTAGTCTTAGCTTCCTTCTACAAAGTTTAGTTAGTGTTTACCGTCCTTCTTGGCTCAAAATTGGGCTGCTTTGCACACTTTGCCACTCAGACAAGCGTCCTCGCAACATTTCTCGTTGATCTCACACTCGTAATCCTTGCTGCACTCCTGTAAATAATAAAAAATTTTCTTTGTAATAAATATGACAAATATAAACACAGCCGTTAAACTATTGTTTGCAGTGAGTATCAGACAGACATATTCACAAGATAAAACATACCGACGGGACTGGAACATCGGCGAACGGACAAATTAGGCGTTTAAGTGGGCATCTACCAAGATGAGCTGTGAAAAAAATTACTTCATATTAGCCATAACAACGTTTACCCCATCACCGTCTTCACTGTCATCTTTTATTGGACTGTGGATAAATTTTAGATCATTGAAACCTCCATTTAACGGACTACATGGAGAGGAAAACCATTATATCGAGGGAAGGGTCCAGTAGATATGAAATCCCCTCCATCTAACGGATTATATGGAGAGAGAAGTTCGTTATATGGAGAGAGAAGTCCGTTAAATGGAAGTATCACTGTACCACAATAACACACACCTGACATAACTCACACATCTAAGTCAAGTATTAATTAAGAGTGTGTACTCACGATCACAGCAGATATAGTCAGGGGCGCCGGGGAACGGGTCTGGGTTGACACAGAAAGCCGTACAGTCGGACGATGGTGGTGGCGGTGGTGGTAAGGTATGAGCCAATGCCACCGCCACACACGCCACCAGAACCAACACTCGAAGACTCTGTGAGGATAGATTTAGTTAGGTTAAGTTAGGTTATGTGTACCTGAAGTGAAATCAATGTTCACATGACTATATAAAAAAAGAATCAATATGAATTTAGTGTTTTATGTATAAAATAATGGAAGGTAATTGGGTGTCACCCGAGGGATCTGTTGACTGTACGTGAAGAATTACACTAAAGTAACAAACCATGTTTATAGAGACTGGTAAGGTAGCTTGTCTGAGATCTCCGCTCCTAATGTTTCTCGGCCACCTCGCATTGCTTATATACTGTACTTCCTTCATCCCTCCGTCACCCAGTGTGTGTGTGTGTTGCCAGTGACGTCGCAACACTTTGAAGAAACTATATGTAAGAGTTGGCCAATCCTAGGGACATCTTGAGGTCATAATTATAAACTGGACAGTAGGACATATTCTAAGGTGGGAGGTGCAATACTTGGAACAAGATAAGTGTAATTATAAGTTGGATCCATCACTGCTGGTGATAACGAAAACGATTATTTGGTTATAGATAAGTTTATTACAAAATTCATTCTTTCTCTCAATATATATATATATATATATATATAATGTGATGGTGATGGTAATCATAATAATAATAATAATATAAATAATAATGTCCAATATTCGCCAAGACACAGGTACACAACTCCATCTATTGAATAAAACCCATACTACCCAATCAGTCGGCCAATCACAGAGCCTGGCGGGAATGTTCAGCCAATTAAGGGCCAAGTTGTTGGGAAAATTGGTGACGGTGTGGTTTGAGGTTGTTTGCTTGTGCCTTGTCAAAGTGTTGGGTTACTCAACCCGGAACAGAGTTGATGAGCTCTGGGAAGGTGAGTGGAGTGGTCTCAAGACTTCCCTCAGCCAGAGCGCTTCAGTAAGAAAATCCTTCATTTGTATATATTATATTCTGTTGTTATTTGCTTATGTTTTATGGGTTTATGGTTCATGTCTGTGTTGGTGTTACGTTAATATGTTAGGTGTTGTTAATACTGTTGGAATTTGAAATCAAGATAATATGTTATGTTATTTAGGACTCTACCCACTAGGGTGTGTCAATTTAGGGGGTGAACTGGCTAAATTGAAAATCGAGTAATTTGGTAGCAATTTATTGTAGTCTTTAAGCATGCAAAACAATATTCTGGCATAAATTTTTTTTTATAATAAGTCCTACCTACATCAAATGGATTTTTAAATGTACATATTTGTGAATTTATAACATAACCAGCGTTTGCACACATGTTACTGTTTCAAGTTTCAAATTATTATATTTTATTATCCGTAGTCTATTTGAAAGTAACCAATGCCTTCATACTCTCTTTGCTTTGGTTTCTTGTCATCAGTAGTCTGCTTGCTATTTGTGCTTTGATGTAACCTTCTCGCCTCTCGTGGCTGTAAACATGGCCCGCTGCTTCTGTGACCATTTTCACACATCTCTCCACACTTTGAGTGTGGGAAGGCCACTTCGGCACCTGCATTGGAGTCTCTTTAAGGTTTCTCAATTCTTGGCTAGTTAGACTTGTTGTCAATGGTAGCTCTAAGACTTCCAAACTCAAGTCAACCAATTCTGACAATTTGGTGGCATTGACGTTTATTGGGGGAACTTTTCTTGAATGAAACGAACAGTCTCCCAACTGGTCGTCATCTATTAGCGTTCCTCTAATCTTTAGAATGACTTCTACAGCCTCGGTTCGGAGATTGGTACATTGACTGCAAAGCATTGCTTGCAAAACTGCTTCTGATCGAGCATACCAAGCGGACCTTCTTGCCACAGGTAACACGATGTCCCTCACTACCTTCCTCTGTGTTCTTACTAGCTGCAATTGAAACAAAAGGTGATTGGGCCCATCCACCCACATAGGATTAAGTTTCACACTAAACCACTGGGGAAGATAAACTCCAATAATAAATTCAACAATTAACCTCAAATTCTTCAGCACTTTGCCCTTCAATTCGTGTTTGGAAATCCAAATCCTGCAGAAACGAAGAGCTGTAGTTAACCAACGGCTGTGACTGACAGGTCCAATCTCCAAGAGAGCCAATGACTGAGGCACTTCTCCTGATCTTATTGCTTGGGCAATACGATAAGCATAGGATTGATCTGTGCTGAGATCTTTGATGACTCCTTCAGACAACGCCGGAAGGGGAGGGCCAACTTCGACCTTTGGAAAGGTTGTATTTATTTCTAGTTGTGTTGCTTCATCCAGCATGATGCCAAGGGGACCTGACCACTTGTTGTTGCTCTTTGTAGGACCATCAAGTTCCTGGATGAGATGACGAAGAGGTAGCTCGCCTGTATGTAAATCACATACAATCCAAACAAGTCTTCTTCCTAGTTTTTTCTCTAAATGCGTCATTACACCCCCCTGCCATCCGGTGTTCACTGCAGTTGAATCTCCACCAACAGCCTGCAGTGAACTGCCAAGTCCTCTCTCCTGAACCCAACATAAAATATGATCAGCAATGACCTCTGCATGTTTCTTCCCTTCTACTTCAGTTTCGGGAGCAAAGTGAAACAAAAACCGACCACCAGGTTCAGAACAGACAGAGTAGTGTTCTTCTTTGATGAGACCTGGAAACTTTCTGTTCACTCCCTCTACTTCTAGCAAAACTTTTGTGTCATCTATTCTTCCATCAAACAAAAGACAGGAGAGCCCTCCCTCGCTTAAATCTTTTTCATGCTGATCAGATATTTCCTTCATTATTTTTTCTTGTGCTCTTCTAATTTTATTATGATCTATCACCAAAGATACATCCTCTCGGCTGATGAGGCCTGCATCTATCCAAGCGGCAGTTGCAATTTCTGCAGCCTCACGAAGTCCAGCATGGTGGCGAATACTAGCTAAAGCAATGTTTGAAATATTTCTTGTGTTGTATTTCATTTTCTTTGGTAAAGGTTCAGATGGCTCTTTGGAACTATCATCTGATGTTGCTTCCTGTTCATCAGAAGAACTATCAAAGAAGTGATAAACATCTTGACACAGCTCTTCCTCTCTTTGGATGGCTTCTTCACTCTTCATTTTCTTCTTTTGTTCCCTCTCTCGGATTTGTTCTCTCTTCTTGGCATTAGCAATCTGCTTCTTTGTTTCTGAATAATCTATTGAACCCATTTGCATACTTCCTTGGCCTTCTGCCTTTGTCCTCTGTGCCTTTATAAATTCAAGCTCTAAAACAGGGATCTTCTTTTCACGAGGACAACCACAATCAATGTGGGAATTATTTTCTCTCTTACCTGAGTGAGAACAGTTGGATTCAGAACATAATTGTATGGAGCACTTGCAGGTCAAAATGTCAAACAGAGTATCAAGTGTGTGCAGAAATTCATTTTTCCTGGCCAAGTTTCCTTTACCAAGTGATGTTTCAACTGCTTTGTGCCATAATTTCGTTAGTTTTAGCTCAATAGTTCGACACTGATTAATCACAGGTGGTTTGAATAGTGCATTAGCTTTTGTCCATTGATGCAGAAGAGGGACTATCATGTCATTTATGAGTTCTTTATCTGTATAGTTCCTTCTGTCCTTTGCATTTTTTTCTCGAAGGAGTAACCCTAATCTTAGCATGTCTCTCACTGTTGGAAGTTCTGATACAGGAAGCTCCTTCCCTTTACCAACTAGCAGGCTCAAGTGGGTTGACAACTGACTTCTTGTCTTCAATTTTGACATCTTCACACTATCTGACAAATAGAAAAATATTTCAATGTTTCATAATTCAATTGTTGTTTCAAAAAATATCAATTTGTTTATCAAAAATGCTGTAACAGAAATAACATAATAATTTCTAAGAACATAATGTTTTATACAATGATATAAGTAACTGCGACAATCAATATGCCCTACTTACAATAATTAAAATGTAGAATTCGTCTGGTAGAGTAGGTGCAAGTGCAATGAGAGCAAACCACCGTCTATGATATCTAGAAGGAAAGTGAGCCGGGCGCCTTATCCTCACGCTTGGTACAAGTCAAAACAAGAATTAAACTGTCCCACACGGAGAGCCTGTTCATGTTCATGTTCTGACATGCATATTGTACACAAGCTATAGAACCATAAAATACTCCATAATCCATATGCTTACATGAGATTAGTTAATATTAAGTGAATAATTCTAATCAAGTCTCATTAATTTGTTGAAATACTGATATTTGAAACTTTAAGGTATAATTGATGTAGGTGAGGGTTATTTCAATTCATTTTTGTTTGCTAATCTCAAGTTTAGACATAAAGAGGCACAATATTTTGACTACCAAATTTGATTTTTAACATGTTGACAAAATTGACACACCCTAATGCACAGGCCAACCGGCCTATTGCAGACTCCTTATTTTCTTATGTTCTTATGTTATTGGCAATATTACTTGGTGTTTGTTTCAGTATGTTTTTATCTACTCATTTAATTACTATGGATTTTTTTGCTCGTAGTTGTGGTGGTATTACTATTTCGAATCCTTGTTCTTTTAATTTCTTTGTTGATTCAACAGAGAGCATATTGTCTACATCTTTTTCTTCAAGGCACAGGACTATGTAGGAGTCCTTTGTTTCTATCAATGCGGCGAATTTGATGGTTAGCTGGGCACACAGTAGTATACCCAGTTCCTCCTTGCGTTTTACTGATACGCCCCTTAAGAGGGAGCGTACCCGAATCCTGTTTCCGGTTGTCCTAGTCATTTGCATTTGGTCGTTCTCTGTGGCATCAGTCTTGTTGTGGTTTTTACAGGCACCCTACCTATTCCGGGCGGGCAACCTAAACACAGGAATTACAGCACTCCCCACCGCCACTTGCTGGTCGACTGGTCGTAGAGTGGTTCCTGTGTCACTCACCCAGGAGCCCCGTTAGGGGAACCTATATCCCTATTGTTTGAATTTGCTCACTTATAGGCGTGAGCTTAAAGTGTACCTATTCGGGGGAGGGGTGGAGGATTAAGGATTGCGACCCCCTTCCCAGGTGGACCCGCACGATCACGGTTTCCCAGGAAGGCTCGGCGGAGGGGTGGGTTCTGCTCCTACCCCCTTTCGTGTTCACAATCCCCTACAGTGGAGGTGAACAGTTACAGGGGGGACCCAAGAACGAATACACCTCTAGGGTGCAGGTCCCCAGGCCAGAGCGAAAAAAGAAGGAAGATCAAGGAAAAACAGCCAATGGTGCAAGTGACACCAGTGGGATCGCGGCCCAAGTCCGCTACAGAAAGCCGTTACAGATCTCCCAATCAGGGCCGCCTCTGATCAGGAGTCACCCCTGATCAGTAGGGAGGCACAGAAAGGGCGTTGTCTGGAACGAGCTTCCCGGTTGTGTGAAGTAATGGTAGTGAGGTGGTCGATTTCGTTCGGGTCGTCAACTGTTAAAAAACAGGCTGGCAGGCTTTAGCAGTGAAGGGTCAGAAGAGAGGTCCGTTCACGGCGAAGGCTGGCTGGCGAATCAATTGAGAAAGAGGTAGGCCACAACGAGGTGAGATCTTATACAGCAGAGGTAGGCGTGGCTTAGTAGTTGACCTCTGTCATGTAAGGCGGCGCTGGTTAACCTAGACCACGAGGCATGCACTAGGGAACTCGCGGGGTCGGCTACTCAGCGACAAAAGCGTTTGTAGGGGAAGAATCCACTACAAGGTAACACCATTATTCATCTACAGTAAGAGTATTTGTTTCTTAACATATATCTGTCCGTTAGCTCAGTGGTAGAGCGTCAGTAATTCTGATAATTATCACACACTGAAGGTCGCAGGTTCGAGTCCTGTACGGGCTGCAAGCTTTTGTTTTTATAGTGTGGGGTTTGGGGATATTGGTTCTCACTCAGGATGGGATGGAGAAAGGAAACTCACAATGTGCTCTCTGTATACATGTTGTATTGGATGTACAATGCAGCTTGGTGCTGGGAAGGCAGCATGGTTACAAGCGTGATGTAGAGAGAGCTGGTTGGTGAGGGGGCTCAGAGGAGGACCAGCTTATGGGTCGCCATGGTCGCCGGCAGGAGCGAGGGCTGCCAGGCAGGAGGAGGAGGTGTTGCTTGCTGGTTGGTGTAGGTAGAAAGAGGTACGTCACCACGAGGTGTGATCTTATATAGCGGAGGTATGCGTGGCCTAATAGTTGACCTCCGTCATGTAAGGCGGCGCTGGTTGACCTATACCACAAGGCATACACTGGGGAATTCGCGGGTTCGGCTACTCAACGACAAAAGCGTTTGTAGGGGAGGAATCCACTACAATACTCCCCCTTCCCTCCAGGCGGTGTAAGAGACTTGTTGTCTGCCGGGTTACATGGCACATGTGAGGCAGAACGGCGAGGGCGTGGATGAGCCGGCCGCTAGGGGAGACAACTGTCTAGACACACGAGATCTGTGGGAGAAGAGAGGGAGAAAAAGGGTGTGTGGGTCTGGGTCAGAAGGTCCATGACAGCAGCAGGGTGCATGACAGCAGCAGGGTCCACGACAGTAGCAGGGAGTGCCTGAGGGAAAAAAAAACGGTGTGTGGGGGCGATGAATGTTATGCTTCCCTCGTGGCAGGTACACAATCCTCAGACGCGCCTGCTGGGGTCGGTAGGACGTGGTGCTTGGGGCAGGAAGAGGAGCTGGTGTCTGCTTAGAGAAGCAGTGCTGCTCAAGAGTGTCTAACCTGTGGTGTAGAGACAGTAGCTGTAGAGGCGATGAGAGCTGCCTCTGTGTGGATAAGCCAGTCTTCCATGTTGCTTGAAGACTGGGAGAGTGATCGGTTTCTCCTCCATCCTGTGTGAGTGCGAATCTCCGGGGGTCACCATTTGTGGGGTATGGGATATTGTTTCACACTCAGGATGGGATAGAGAAAGAAAACTCACAATGTGCTCTCTGTATACTGTACATGTTGTTATTGGATGTACAATGCAGCTTGGTGCTGGGAAGGCAGCATGGTTACAAGCGTTGAGTAGAGAGAGCTGCTTGGTGAGGGTGCTCAGAGGAGGACAAATTAACCATTAAATTCACTTTCTATCACCGTATTAATACTCCAACAACTACTAAGTTTTATTTATGATATATATCTGATGTAATGTGATAAATAAATGTCTTACCGATGCCTCAGGCGGATATTTTCAGGGCTGTCAGGTCGGCGTATACTTGAACCTTCCTCCATCTCGTTTCTCTGTCTACTGGCTCAGCTGAGTCAGCTGGTGTCTCAGAATCACCAGACGAGAAACTCTCCTCTGTCCCCCAACTTGATGAAGGTTTAGTGACGTTATTAACACATAGGTGGCGCTTACCTCCATATATCTTCTCATATTATCTTATTACTTTTTACGTTTAAAATTTAAAACTGTTATTTTAATTTTCATTTATTACCATCTAAGTAAAGCTATATTAGCATTTAATAGAGTTTTTGAAAAGAAAATGAGCTTTTCGTGTGAAATAACTGAAAAACGTAGGAAATTCAGGATTTTAACAAGAAAGAAAATGTAACTTCGTTCTTGGGGAACTTAAGAAAATTATAGGTCTTGGAGGAACTAAAGCAAATTATAGATCTATTATATAACTACAAATTTTGAAGTATTCTCACTATATCCACAAACAATACTGTACATTAATAAAGCCTACATGTTGGTAGTACTTAAATACTGCCTAGTTTACGTAACTGGTATAAAACTTACATTTAGATTCTGTCTGTTAAGTTGAAGCACTTTATTATTTATTTTCTCTTACACTGTTAAAGAGGCCAGTGAATTCAATCGTAGATTTAGGAATGCATAGAAAGAACCCAGGCAGACATTTGTTGAATACGTTTATTTTATTACGAAGTTTAAAGATTTTTGAAAAATTAATGACCTTATGAGTGAACATTACTTAGAGATTCAGATGTGTATTTATGTGAAAGTGACTAATTTAGAGAAACCTCCAATTTTGATATTTATTTTTTATTCATAATCTTTCAAATAAAAGTCAATTGTGATCTGGCTTTTGAAGTTTTGATAAATATAGCATGAATTCTATTGCTTTCTACGGGCGGACACACTACCGTAAAGCTGCTAATGGTTGTTACGCCTGTTTAAATCCCGGTAAAACCACATTCATTAATCTCTATGGTTAAAAATTACAAGGTATAAATAGAAAAATAGTAAAATTAGCAATAGCAAGGCGACAGTCAAGACATAGTGAAGTTTTATAGAAAAGTACTAGAAAAATTAAATGTCTTAAACACTTGCGATACGGTGGTTAGCCTAGTAAAGATTTTCCCGCCTAAATCCGTCATGTCTCCCTTTTGTGTGTTGGGAATTTGTACACTATAAATAAATATACAGTTAATTAAAAATTTCTCGATGTTCTAATTTCCTCAATATAACTGCATATGGCTTCAAAATTTTCCGGGGGGGGGGGGGGTTACAGTGCCCTCCGGAACTCCCAGATGTTTAGGCTCACTTCACTCGCCACCCCACCCTCTTGGGTAGTTATAATGAGGGGGGGGGGGGGCATCCACAAAGAGGCTTCCCTTGGGCCTCTACAGGTCTAAATCCCGCACTGTTGGTCATGTGATATGGGTAGTTAAGGACGAACCCGGCTTTAGTGGGGTAGATTCGGTATAGTTCCTTCTGATATTTTTGGGAGCTTAGATCTAAAATATACTTACTTGTACATTAAACCCTATAACACTTAAAGTCCCATTTCTTGCCTCTAATCTATTGGGTCGATCTATAGTAAAGACCAACCACGGCTATCGATTAACCGTGCGTTTTCTGGGGCTGTTTGGAAAATTTAAAGAGTTACAATATTTGACATTTCCTTCTCAAATGGCCTGTTGGTTAATCTTCAGGCTTGGATATCAACTTGTACCATCTTAATGGTTTCTTTATATATCATTGACAAAGATAGCCACTATGCACTTTCTATTAACACCTAAGGATATTAAATAACTTGTATTTATGTTATTACTGGATGAACAAACAAGTACTAAGCCATCACGGTTGTGAAAATAGCTGGTATATTCGCATAGGTAACACGCACTGCTTCTGTTGGTATTAATATTTAGAGCAACCTGCTAACACAAGAAACGTATACCAGCACATCCGCTGTGAGTATACATATTGGCTTACTCGCATCCTGTAACACTCTTATACTGGTAATAGTATATTTATGGTTTCCAACCTCAACCTGGGATAATTCTCAATAATTATCATATATTTAAAGAATAATCCTTGGGTCTAGTCAAGATGAGGGTACACCAAGCTCGCAGCCACCCAGTACAGTACTCCCTTTTGGCGCGCCTTGTACTCGGTTTTATCTGGTCTGCGCGACGTCCGGCCTTGGACATATCGCTGCAAACTCGATAGCTGCAAGTTACACAGGCTCTTGAGAGACGAGGGGGAGATGCATCACAAAGTGCAAATACAAAATATCGATGTCAGGAAACTCCTGGCTTTCACCACCGACGATGTCTAGTTGCTATATTTTATCACTTGGCACATAAGGCTTGTTTAAACTGTTAAAACATGAACACGCATATATTATATAAAGTTCAAACGGTTTAAATTCACTTAATATGGCGATAAGCTTCAGAGAAAGTGTCTGCTTGATGTCTTTAGTGAAGATCGAAAGGAATACATAGGATTTGGGTGGGTGGGCAGGGGGGATAGATGTAGAGTTTACAAAGAATCTGGGCTCGACCAGATCGCTGCATTTAGTTTTTTTTTTTTTCATTTGTTTTATCTTTGGATCGTCAAACCTTTGTTTTTAAAATTTGTTTTCGTTTTACCTGCTTTAACCAGTCCCTTTGACTGCTTGTCCCTCGTACTCTCATTATGTACGATGCATATGACCACTCCTGCACGTCAAAGGTACATGCATTTATACATAATCCTTTAAATCAATTGTTGTACATTTGGCTATGAAAACCAGTGTAATGGGTCTGATTGATTAAGCTTTTAAGGTTATTGTTTACAATCTAATCGGTGTTCGAGCTTGCAGTGCAATAAGACGTCAAACCCACAAGGTGGTAACATCATCATCTACAACACCAAAAAAGGAACAACGGGCTACTGAGATTTCACCGTTAGATTTTCTTTCAGAAGATTAATTTCACTCACCTTTGTGAAGCAAAACTTACGTGACAATTTTACTAAAAGTAAATAAAGTTGAAGCTTTAAACATCCCTTACAATGGGTCTTGAATGTTTCATCTGTATGCAGACATATCTAACTTAGTGTAACACACTCATTCATAATTTAAAATCTACAAGATCGACATGAGACATTAAGAGTCTCTGAAGTACCCAAGAGAAAACAGAGGTGTCGGGTGTTACTGAAGCCGTGAGAAAACGGACGTTTCAACTCTGGAAATCAATAATGAAGTTACAGCTACTTGTTTTATGGGCGATTGAACGTAACGTCAATCATTTGACTTTACATTAACAAACGTGTATGACTATGGTCAGTACCGTGTACTCGCCACTCATTTATATCCGACCCTACGGCAACTTACATGCATCCGAATGTCGTGTCACGAATTTGTTGTGGTAAACCATACATTGGGGCTATGAAAATCAGTGTCATGGGTCAGATTATTTTTTTAAGGCTATTGCTTACAATCTAATCAGTGTTCGAGTTTGCAATACAATCATTAAATTGATGTCAAGCACACAGGCTGATTGTGGTCACGATTGTGGCGATAAGTTGACATGTTTCTTTCAAATGATTAATGACAATCTCAACAATAAAACCTACAATAATTTCAATACAGCCACCAGATTCTCGATTGGGAATTAAAACAATCTGACTTCAGTGGTGAATGTAACGCTAGTACGTTTCATAGGACGATATCAGGATTCTTCACTCTCCCTGGCAAATTCTATACCGAAGCTTTCAACATTACTCACAATGGATTTTGAATGTTTCGGCTGTGAGCAGGTTTACATATCTTAGTGACTGATTCGCAAGTTTAAATCTACAAAGTTCAACATGAGATACGAGTCTCTGAAACACATTAGAGAAAACGATGTCTGGCATTGTCTCGGTATCACTGAAGCAGCGATGGTATGGATAGACGGGCTGGAGTTGGTGGTTAATTTATTTTAATTTTGTCACGTATAGTGACTACTTTATTGTGTACCCCATACTCATCTTGTGAGCGGTAGTACAGAGTGCAGGTCGCGAACGGCGTGTATAGCACACCCCAGTGATCAGGATATTATATT
Organism: Homarus gammarus; assembly: GCA_958450375.1. Lineage (NCBI taxonomy): Eukaryota > Metazoa > Arthropoda > Malacostraca > Decapoda > Nephropidae > Homarus > Homarus gammarus. The sequence goes on along the minus strand of CAUDMG010000894.1, from coordinate 68,917 downwards.
ACGTAGGCAGTGCAGGTATACAATTTATACAATGTGAACTTGTATTATGATTTTATTCTGAACAAATATCCATCAAGTATGTTGGGTAAAAAGACCATCAAAGTCTAAGTTAAAACTCCTCTTTTATTCACCATATTATGACGCCCCTGGTGGACACAAAAATCATATTCAATAAAACATTTGCAAACATCCGCCAAGTGGATGTTGTCAGCAGGATCAACCGCGAAGGACGCCTTGTAATTATAGATATGCTCTTTGATATTCGTTTCCGGAAATGAACTTTTTTACCTCACCTAAACTAGGTTAGGTTAGGTCTGAATTTTGAAAATTTGGATACAGGTTCCAAACATGTAAACAGGAACTACTCTTTAAACCAGGGTAAGTGATTGTCTCAGTAGAGACTCCGGTGAAGTGCTGTTTGATCACCATAAAGACAAAAAATATATTGTCCTGACGGTACATGTTGTTTGGTTGCCTGGTTTATGCCTTCTTCTCAGGCATCACCTCAGGTAATATCTGGACGAAGCGATAGATTCTGTCTGAAAATAAACCAAAGATTATACTATATCAATGGTGAATATTGTTCGTGAGCATTATACATATTATTAAATTACTGTATTTCATAATGTACCGAGATGTGAAACATATGCTTGACTCGGTAGTCTAATATGGCTGTGAAGATAAAATACAAAATGTGCCACAATACGACAATGTGGATATTCTACGTTTATGTCATACACAGAGTAATATCAAGTGTAAACAAACAACAGCACGTATTACTGACGAATACAACACCAAATAATCTAAATCGGATATAAGGAGTTATGCGAAATCATCTGTTGCCAGTGACAGATGAGCTCTATTTAGCACAACGCAGTAAGAGTACTGTACTGCAGTTTCTACAGTTTTTAAAAATAGTGCAAATCACCTCAAGTCGACTCATGGTGTTTATAATAGACTGAATAATGTGGTACTGTAGTGTCCTGATGCAAGTGGTAATTTGTGTGTGCGTCGTAGAGTAAGTTTCAGTATAGACTCTTTGTGATACAGTACCTCAATAGGATAACTTAATATAATATACGACCAAGACGAAACAAATCAATCAATCGCCCTGCTATATTTCCCTTCATTCTTATGACACTGTAAAAAATAGGTCATGCTAAACTTCTGTAGTGTGTGTGTTTGTGTTAAACTGAACTATGAAATACAAACGTGGACCATTATCTGCACGTCTGGTACCCTCTGTGTGGGAGACTTTCACACGTATATACGGAAACGCTTTTTTGATATACAGTATTTTTCCAAGAGGTTTCATCAATTAATATTTTAAACGAAAAGGAAAAGTTAAACGCTAAAAAACAATCTTGCAAGGAATATGTTCGTCCACCCAGTAAGTAGTGACCACAGCTCCAGCATATGTATACAGTAATTGTACCATCGATTGCAATCATTGCAGTACACACATGAGTTCATGACTTGTGAGTTCGAGTCCTGCACTAGATGTAGTTTTTGTGTGTGTGTGTTTTTTTTTTTCGCGGGGATTAGCCCACCTAGGTACAGGTCACCGACCCACATGGGACCCTTGGGGACGAAAAAAAAAAAAAACACAGAAATGTAAAAAGTAATTAAACAAATCTAGAGTGAGAAACGATATATATATATATATATATATATATATATATATATATATATATATATATATATATATATATATGGGTTCACAAGACGATTTCGTTCCGTTAATCACCACACACTGCTTGAGGTCATGAAGAAAGTCTCCGATCCACTCTAGGACACTTCACCGAATCCCGTACCCTTTCATGGGTGTATAGTGTATACGCTCTCGTAATTCTTGGCAAAATGCAGATATATATATTGTCAGTATCACCGTCCTGTTCCTGAATTTGAGTCCAAACATCCAGTACCTTGAGAAATTGTGCGTGCGAGGATGATGTCTATCTTCTAAACAATACTAAACTCGACGACGTGAAAGTGAATTTGGAAGAGTTCTGACTCCCTTCCTCCGTGCTACTCCCTCTGGTCTCATGGATTAATTCCCCGAGAAGGTACTGCTGACTGAGGTGGTTAACGTGAAATACAGTCGACAGATACCGAAAAACGTCTACACTCTACAGCCCATACAGGACTTACACTTGTGACCTCCAAAAACTGCTGGTGAATACTGCTAACGGTCTAATTAATTAATGTCATGCATACGCTTGTAGGTTTTATATTATCCGACAGTCGGATACATTTTGGTAAGTCATCTCTGTACAGCAAATGATACAAGAGAAAGGTTGCGGGATTATGACACAGGGAGCCGGTGAAGCACCGAGTCATGACATAGGAAGCTGGTAAAGTCATGGAGGGTTGATGTAAGACACTTCTTGTAGAAGGATTACACTGTAGGGAGAGATACGCGGGTGAAGTCAACACTAAGCGGGGTAGGAACAGTGTGGGAGAGACCCATGATACTTCACGTTGGATTGTTATCATAGATAAAGGAACTATAAACAGATGTGTCATCACGCATAACTCTGAAGATAACTGCAAGAGCAACTTTGAGTTAATCAAATACAATACAGTACTTGCATACAACGAAAGCTGTACAGTATATAGTGTTTATTTTAACTAAAGATTTCAAAAGTATTCTTGCTTGAAAATACTAATGAAAAGTTTAATCTGAAGTACTATGATTGAAACTTACACCCAATTAATGTGCCGGGAAACACTTTTAATTTTTATGATGCGGCCATGAATGACTTTTTTTTTTTTATATGTTCTGCCCAATCGTATAGGCTTCCCAGGCAAACTCTCACGCCTCGAAAATCCTTTAGGCAGAGAATGTGAATTCACTCTCAATTAATTTTAAGTAATAATCTAAGAATAAACACAAAAGCGTGCTGATAAATTGACAGCAGTCACCACGAGGGTACCTGTCAAAATTTATTTTTAAGAGTTTATTCGCTTTAATTTTTAGTATTTCATTTTGTTATTTATGTCCAGGATTTTGTTTTGTCCGGTCAAAACTTGTTGTATCTCCTAGTAGCACAATGTCCGCAAGCACTGAAGGCAAATGCAATTGAAGCTTGCGTGGCGCTAAACCAACAGAAACGTTTGAAAATGCATCTCTATGGTTGATCAAACGCAAGCAACGACGATCAGTGGGATATTATGCTCAATTCCCCTCCTCGCCAGAAAACTATCAGAATACGGTACTGTATAGGAATAGTTAAAATGACCTAAGAGATGTAGGTCACTCATTCTGTTCATGAACCAGACCACCACCACGTATTCTTCAGTGGGTTATTAAAACTGTCAATGTTGGCTCTATCACGAAGCTGACCGACTCCAGGTTTGGCACAAAAAAAAGTGTTAACATGGAGAGTATGAATATTATCCATATAATAGAGAAGACTGGATGCAGTTAAGTTTTATTGATTTATACCAACATTATCCAAAACCACATATCAGCATTTATAGATTGGGGAAACATTGCTAAACACAACAGTGTCTGTGCACCTCTCCCGGAACCTTTACGTTAAAACACCTCTGTATAAAAAATTTAACCATGCACGACATACTCCGATTCAGAGATAGAAGTCATGTTCAGGTAATTAGTACAGTTTGTTTCGGTTTACAATTTATAGTCTTACTCCGAGAAAAATAATTGAAGACTCACGCGTTCTTACTGTTATCGAAGTTGCAGCCCGCAAGACTTGAACCTGTATCTCCAGCGTGTAAATACATTATAGTATTGTGACTCTTGTCACGGAGCTTGAACTAATACAGTAGATACTCATAATGGTATAGGCAATTACTCATACTAAAGCTAAAACCATTACCCCGAATACGATCTGAAAACAGATGGCGCACAGAAATCTGCCCGTCGATAAAACCAGGAAGTTCAGAAACTTCTCGTTTACAAAAGAAACGACGATGTTCATAAGGTTAGGAAAATAATATTAAATAATATGCGTTCCTAAAGTTGCTTCCTAGATCAGGGGATATGCATTCATCAGTTCAGCGTCATGCATGTAACAATAAATGCATGGATACATTTGTCGTTTTATTTCCACTTTGTTTTCATCCCCGATGTGTTATAGTCTTCGAATTACTCTACATGAAGCAGACCAACCGTTAAGGTATGACAAATAATTATGCAAAAGGGAGAGGCTCAGCTGTCAAAACGTTTTTCAAATCAATAATAGCTCCTAATGACTGCCCAATGACCTCCTGTGGAAAGTATGACCTGGTAAGGTACAGTCTCGCCCAAGAGTTCGTTAACTTCCAGCCAGCTATTGCTGCACTGCTTGCTTCAGATGTTTGAAACTGTCTCAGTACCAGCCAGAACATGAAACCCATACGAATGAATCTAAAGATTCGAAGTAACAGACTCAAGGTCATACATCTGAAGCAGGCGCCAGGCAGTGCAGCAATAGCTGGCTGGGGGAGTTAACGAACTTTTGGGTGAGACTGTACTCGCACCAAACAGTATCGGTGCAGGGTGAGATCGACGACATCCGAAACGATACGTATACACTGTGATATGTCGGGAAGGTTGGTAAGTGTATCCTCATAAACCCCCTCCCCCCCTCCACTAGGTGCTGCCATATGGCTGACAATCAGTGTGTTTGTTTCCTCTATTCGGATTGTTGCTTTGTGTCGACTGAATGATGAGCGAGGGTTCGGTCTCGGTGAGCGTGGGTATAAAACAGAGGCAATATGAAGCAGTAGAGATCTACACATGCCAGACGACATGGAAACCTCAGAGGGAACACGAGGAGCTATTATTGCCCTTCATAACGAAGGGTTAGGGGTCACAGATATGAGCCGGCGGCTTGGTGTCCACAGGAACACCGCTGCATGATGGATTCGGCGATACCTCGAAACTGGTGCTACAGACGACAGGTCTCGGATCGGCCGTCCACGCTGCACCACCCCTCAGGACGACCAGGTTGAGTGGTTTATTTGGTAGCATAAATTAATGTGGCAATATTCACAAGTATCACAAATAATTTTGTTAATCGGGAGCTCCTCATATTTCATACTGTCTATTTGTCACTTCCCTACCATATTTACAACGGTTTGTTTCACTTGACCAGGGTCACCAACATACGGCTAGAACAACTCGCCTTTCCCAATACCTATCGTCACTAGTCTCAAATTGTTCACACAACAGTATGCACCGATACTTTTCGTTGCGAGTGTACCTACGTAAAAGTACCTGAGAAATTCGTATATAATTACCTGGTCTAGTCTTGTTCCAGGAACCAGGGCATAAGTTTTTGTTTAGTGATACAAAAACTTTGCGTTATAATTTGTTCGTTTCAGTTTTTATTATATCTTTCTTTGGACTATAGAAAAACCAAAAGCTTGCAGCCCGTACAGGACTCGAACCTGCGACCTTCAGTGTGTGATAATTATCAGAAATACTGACGCTCTACCACTGAGCTAACGGACAGATATATGTTAAGAAACAAATACTCTTACTGTAGATAAATAATGGTGTTACCTCTAAGTGGACAATGCATCTCCTGTAAAAAGTATCGTGACATAGTAAGGTAAATAGGAACTAGGGCATAAGTTTTTGTTTAGTGATCTAAAAATGTTGCGTTATTATTTGTTCATTTCAGTTTTTATTAAATTTTTCTTTGGACTATAAAAACAAAAGCTTGCAGCCCGTACAGGACTCGAACCTGTGACCTTCAGTGTGTGATTATTATCAGAATTACTGACGCTCTACCATTGAGCTAACGGACAGATGTATGTTAAGAAACAAATACTCTTACTGTAGATAAATAATGGTGTTACCTTGTAGCTGATTCTTCCCCTACAAACGCTTTTGTTGCTGAGTAGCCGACCCCGCGAATTCCCCAGTGTATGCCTCGTGGGCTAGGTCAACCAGCGCCTCCTTACATGACGGAGGTCAACTATTAAGCCACGCCACCTCTGGTGTATAAGATCTCACCTCGTGGTGACCTACCTCTTAGAATACCCTCCGATACCTCTGAACACAATTGCAAGAACTAATCAGCTGAAATATCAAGCAGTGCAAAATACAGCCTTCAGAAGAGCGGCAAAACACCAACCACCATACACACAAACAGTACAAGACATACACACAGAACACGGCATAGACCCACTCAACATCAGAATACACACCCAAGCAAATGCAATATGGGAAAAAATCCAACAAGAACAGGATCCCATACTTAGCAAACTAATTGATGAAAACAACAATATATCACATAGATGGTGGCCTAGAAGTAGGAAAAATGAAATTGAAGAACCAGAGCCTCTATATACAAAATAACAACAAAACAACAATAAAAAACACAACAAATATGAACCAAAAGATGGGCCCAACTCTCCAGACACACAAGGACCTGGAGGGACCCCACAAATAAACAAAGACCAAAATAGTTCAAAAAAAAAAAAAAAAAAAAAAAGATGAGGATCATCCCTACAGTGCCACAAGGACCTGGAGGGACCCCCCACCCCTACCCTAAGATAATATGTCTCATGGACACTTAGAATAACTTAGCTTAGCTTGGCTGAGACCGGCCTTCCCTAACACCTTGAACCTCTAATGCAGCACAGTTACGGAAGACAAAAAAAAAAAACGCGTCTCCGCAAGGTGGATAGCCCACCTGCTGTTAACCTTCTCCTTTACTTCCCACTTCTGAACTTTACCTTCTACTTTATCCTTCTCCTATTCTTAGAGCTATGCTCTATTCTCTCCGTACAACCAACCAACCAACCTACCTCTTTCGACCTACAGCCAGTCTTCATGCAACACCTCCTCCTCCACTCCTGCCTGGCGGCCCTAGCTCCAGCCGGCGACCATGGCGACCCACAAGCTGGTCCTCCTCTGAGCACCCTCACCAACCAGCTCTCTCTACTCAACGCTTGTAACCATGCTGCCTTCCCAGCACCAAGCTGCCTTGTACATCCAATACGACATGTATACAGAGAGGACATTGTGAGTTTCCTTTCTCTATCCCACCCTGAGTGTGAAACAATATCCCATACCCCACAAATGGTGACCCCCGGAGATTCGCACTCACACAGGATGGAGGAGAAACCGATCACTCTCCCAGTCTTCAAGCAACATGGAAGACTGGCTTATCCACACAGAGGCAGCTCTCATCGCCTCTACAGCTACTGTCTCTACACCGCAGGTTAGACACCCTAGAGCAGCACTGCTTCTCTAAGCAGACACCAGCTCCTCTTCCTGCCCCAAGCACCACGTCCTACCGACCCCAGCAGGCGCATCTGCGGATTGTGTACCTGCCACAAGGGAAGCACAACATTCATCGCTCCCACACACCCTTTTTTTTTCCCCTCAGGCACTCCCTGCTACTGTCGTGGACCCTGCTGCTGTCGTGGACCCTGCTGTTGTCATGCACCCTGCTGCTGTTGTGAGGGCGCTGGTTCCCTCTCTATCTACACCACCCTCATCTTACTTACTTCTCTTAGTTCTTACTCTTACTCAGTTCCGTCACCTATTCTTTTGGTAGCATGGACATTCTTTTGGTAGCATGGACATTCTTTTGGTAGCATGGTCGAGGGTCCAGGCACATGGGTATGGTAATTCTGGTATCAAGTCACTTGGATGGAAATAAAGGTAAAATACTGCGGGAGAAAGGAATACACCTAAAGTACTCTAAAAACAAGTTTATTAATATGCAATCAATGGGGAAAGATATTGTATTAATCATATAACTACCAGGCTCACCTCCTGGGCTTATTGCAGACTCAGTACTTACTCAACATACTCGTAAATAAATAAACTAGCATATACAGGGGTCCACTACCCAACATGGGATAATTATTTCCATCGAATTATCCCTAACATACATGTCACAACCCTCTCTGTGGACATACACTTCCAAGGAGCAACCCAGGGTAGAACACTAGGGCTCACGACTTTTGTTATTGTGGGGTAGCCAGACACATGGCCGGTCTGGGGTCTGGCCCAACGAAGCCGTGGGGCACATTAATCAGGCCGCATCGGTGCCATCGTTTCGTATATGATCCCTGTTGGTCATCTACTACATCCAAGGCCGTTGTTGAATGGTTGCAAGAATCACAATGGGATCTGGAAAAACATTGAAGCAGCGTCAGGGAGCATGACAACACAAATAACTCTCTTGTCTAGACGACAGACGTATTTACGTTATATTACTTCTACACTGGGTGAATGACAATTCAACTGTTAAATCATGAACACTAGTGAACACTGATATTCACTACAATTGACTGAATTAACTGAATGGCTACACAAAAACATACCTGGAGAAGCATTGGAGCAGCGTCAAGGAGCACTCTCCCTGGCTCATCTTGGGGTATATATACCCCTGAGTTGCCAGTGATCGCTACTCACGCAGTGACAATAATTACAAACAAACTAACTGTTACTCATTCAAAGATGACCCTCAGTTGACAAAGGTCTGGCGAATTACTTGAGTTGATTTAAATAGACTAATTCAAGATTGAGCTTCCCAGGAGAAAGTGGAATAACAACGCATTGACAACTGTCTTCACAAAGGCGGGACTCTCTGGAGGGTACACAAGTGTAGTGTCTATGGGGAAAAAACACGTCTTCTCAGGGGTCCCTAACTCACTAATGATTTGCGGGCGTGGAGTTTAATAAGAATCATTACTTAAATAGATGAGAAGTCAACGTGACTGTCATGGATCTTCTGACCCAGACCCACACACCCTTTTTCTCCCTCTCTTCTCCCACAGATCTCGTGTGTCTAGACAGTTGTCTCCCCTAGCGGCCGGCTCATCCACGCCCTCCCCGTTCTGCCTCACATGTACCATGCAACCAGGCAGCCAACAAGTCTCTTACACCGCCTGGAGGGAAGGGGGAGTATTGTAGCGGATTCCTCCCCTACAAACGCTTTTGTCGTTGAGTAGCCGAACCCGCGAATTCCCCAGTGTATGCCTCGTGGTCTAGGTCAACCAGCGCCGCCGCCATACATGACAGAGGTCAACTATTAGGCCACGCATACCTCCACTTTATAAGATCACACCTCGTGGTGACGCACCTCTTTCTACCTACACCAACCAGCAAGCAAAACCTCCTCCTCCTGCCTGGCGGTCCTCGCTCCTGCCGGCGACCATGGCGACCCATGAGGTGGTCCTCTTCGGAGCACCCTCACCAACCAGCTCTCTCTACTCATGCTTGTAACCATGCTGCCTTCCCAGCACCAAGCTGCATTGTACATCCAATACAACATGTATACAGAGAGCACATTGTGAGTTTCCTTTCTCCATCCCATCCTGAGTGAGAACCAATATCCCGAAACCCCACACTATAAAAACAAAAGCTTGCAGCCCGTACAGGACTCGAACCTGCGACCTTCAGTGTGTGATAATTATCAGAATTACTGACGCTCTACCACTGAGCTAACGGACAGATATATGTTAAGAAAAAAATACTCTTACTGTAGATTGTCGCGATCCCACTACCCTTTATACTTGGGGAGTGAATCCTACCCCAAGTTATTAACAAATAAAGGTACAAATAGGGAACACGGCAATAATTATCCTCACCAAAAACCTACTCAACTAAATGTACTTGAATAAGTAAGAACAGTTGAAATAAGTGAATTACAAAAGGGAAGATAATTAATTAATTCAATTTATGTTCTAAAGGGAGTAATGATTAGCAAACATGAATTTAAGGGAATAAGTAATTGTATAATAAAATAAGAGTGATGCCGGAAGGGCGAAAATATACCGTAAGGAGTTAGACCAAACAAACATTACTTAACATTACTATATTACACAGACATACGAAATATATATATACAACAATTACTACAAAATGATTATTTCCTACCAAACAGGAGATTCCTTACCACCAGGATCCCTTCCTAGGCCTAACTAAACGTGTCACTAATACCTGATACCCCCTAGGGCATTGCAGAAGACTGGATAAAGCACTAAACAAGGGTCAAGGCTAGAGAACGAATGGACACGTCTACCCTATGCCACGGTTTTTCGCTACTGCGGAAGCGTGCCCACGCGGGGAGGAGAGCGTCTCATATCACGTGATTCAGGACATTTGCTGGATATTTTATATAATTAATTATTATTACTCTTGAGTTGACTTAACAGAGTAAGAAAATGATGCATATTAATAACATACATATATATACAATTAACCTAAGTAACTAAGAATAATAATAATGTAATAAGTACAAGTAACAACATATTAATAGCTTGTATGAAATGTAGGCGTGAACATATGCCTCACGCTATGCGAGTTCCCGAGCGCTCAGGCACGTGACACCTCCCCCAAAAAAGTGAGCTTACAACTAACTGGAAGCGAAAATGGATATACAGCTACACAGTGAAAGTAATAACTAACACAATTGGTTTAAATCAATATGAAGCAAAAAAATTCATAATATAAACACAAGGTACTCAATGACAATATAACAAAAAATACTTTGCATATAGACATAGTTTCTAAATAATCAGACTGGAGAAAGTGCATCAGCCAACACGTTCTCTTTTCCGCGGATATGGGAAATTTTCAAGTTATAGGGCTGAAGTGATAGAGCCCACCTCAAAAGTCTTTGGTTGGTATGTTTCATCTTGTCAACAAAAGTAAGTGGGTTATGATCAGTGAACACTTGAATGGGATAATAGGGTGTGTCATAGGAGGGAAGATCAGCTAAAACTAATGGCCCATCACTTTTTTGGTAGATTTTAGTGTATATAAACAGAAAATAATTTCAGTTTCAATATTTTGCAACCTTTTGCTAGGTAAATTTTAGAGAGAAATTTATCGAAAATCTAACGTACAGCTGCGTTAGTGCATTACAATTAAATAGTGAACATTGCTTTCTGACTTCATTCTTTAACAACCCAACTAACAATATTTTTTTCTGTTTCAGATTCTGATGCATTTATAAGTTGATAATATTTGCGATGGCTGCTTGTGTCAGGACGAGGAACCAAAAATCCAGCCATCTCAGTCACTATCTTGGGTCTGGGAGAGAGCTCCTGAAGTCGGAGTTGCCTACATTGAGAGATGCTTTGAGATACGGTGTTTTAATCAGGCAAATCAGTGAAAAGAACCAAAGAACTTACACAAACAAAGACATTGCCAGTGATATGACCAAAGCTGTCTTGGCACAGTACACTCTGGCTAACGCTCAGTTCAAGCCTCCAGTCATAACAAGTCAGAAGAAGATTAGTGAGAGACTGCTAGCCAGTTGGGAAAAGGCAAGAGATATCTCTCTTGGGAGAGGAAAACTTGCAGTTAAGGACAGCTTTGCCAAGCAACTGGACCAGTTATTTGACATAATTACTTGCAAGTGCCCAATTGTTCTCTGTCCTGAGTTTGGATGCGATCGTGACTGTAAATCCGAGGCCCACATCTCCTGTATTTGCAAGCGTGAACTGAAGATTCCTGTGATCGAACTGGCATTTGTCAAAGCACAGAGAGAGAAGACTGGCAGTATAGGGGCTCTCATGATTTCTAGCCAAGATATTCCGGAGTCCAAGAGACAGGAGGCTGCCACAGAGAGACAGAAGAGGAGAAGAGTTGCCGAGGAAAAGAGACTTGAGAAGGCCCAGGGTGAGGTAAAAAAGGCCGATGATTGGAGTCAAGCTGATTCAGAGTTTAATGACTTCCCCATGGCTGATCCGAGTGCTGACCAGGAGAATGGTGACTTTGTCCCTAACCCAGAAAATAATGATCCCAAACCTTCCAGGCATAAGATTCGAAATAGGAAAGATATCCCGAGCATAGCTCTGGCCAGCATGCGACACCACACTGGTCTCAGAGAAACTGCAGAGATAGCAACAGCTGCCTGGGTTGACGGTGGTTTGATAACACCTGATGATGTTCACCTGGTGATAGATCATAACAAAGTAAGGAGAGCTCAGGAGAAACTTGTCAGTAACCTAGAAGAGGAGTTTGATAAGGGGATAAGAGAAAATGGAATCAATTGTTTGTTCTTTGATGGGAGAAGGGATGACACTAAAGTGTTCATGAAAGTTGGAGATTCTGACAAGTTGTTCCCTGCCATGGTGAAGGAGGAACACTACTCCTGCTGCAGTGAACCAGGAGGGAAGTATTTGTGGCATTTCACTCCAGAGAAAGATGACATCAGGAAACCAGCTGAGATAGTGGCAGATAACATTGTGAACTGGCTCAGAGAGAGGAACGTAGACCAGACCCTGCAGGCCATTGGAGGGGACAGCACCAACACGAACACAGGGTGGCAAGGGGGGGTCATACAGTGGATAGAGCGGAAGATTGGGAGGAAGCTGGTCTGGATTGTTTGTGACCTCCACACCAACGAGTTGCCACTCAGACATCTGATCCAGGAGCTGGATGGCAAGACTCTTTCAAACAACAGATGGTCTGGTCCTCTTGGCAAGATGCTGGACTCTGCCACTGAGTTAGAAATAAATCCGAGCTTTGAAAAAATCACAGTTGGCCCTCCACTCGTTGAGCTTGCACATACTGTCATTGACGACCTGAGTACTGACCAGTACTATGGTTACATGATTTGCAGTGCCATCAAAACTGGGGTCATGCCTGATAGACTTGCTTACCTGCAGATAGGTCCAGTCTCACATTCTAGGTGGCTCACAACGGCTCTCAGGTTCTGCAGAATTTGGGTCGCTCATCATAAACTGAAAGGGAACCAGCTTCACAACCTGAGACTTATTGTCCAATTCATCGTGAGTGTCTACTTGCCAAATTGGTTCAACACCAAGGTCAAGTCATCGTTCTCCGAAGGTCCGAGGCATGTTCTCTTCCAGCTTGAGCTCCTGAGGAGTCAGCCAAGGAAGGTTGTTCAGATTGTGGAGCAGACTGTGAGGAGATCTTCCTGGTATGCTCATCCCGAGGCAGTTCTGCAGACAATGCTCTGCAGTAAGGATGAGGAGGAGAGAAGAGTGGCAGTCAAAAAGATCTTGGATATGAGACTTATGAGAGGATCTGGGCATGACGAATCAGTTGGTGACGATTCCTTCAGGGTCAGGAAGACTCCTGAAGTCAATCTAGGTGCCAAGACCCTCACTGATCTCATAGATCTGGATAACATCCAGGCTGGCAGTGAGCCCCCTCTTACCTGCAGCCTCACCAATGTTCAAGTCAGAGCTTTCCTGGACAACCCCATGCATGTCCCTGCCTGGCCCTCGCATACCCAGAGTATAGAGCGTTGTGTACAGCAAGTGAGCGAGGCCAGCAGTCACGTGTACAGCCAGGAGAGGAGGGAAGGCTACATCCGAGCTCAGGTGGTCAGCAGGGAGGTGATGAGTAGAAACAGAAGCAAGAAAGACATGTTCTCTATGGTGTGCAGCAACACCGGGTCGTAGTAGTAAAACCGGTTTTTGTATTTGATGATTTTGTTTTCTAAAGGAATATTAAATGTAATAAATGTGTCAAGATCATTCGTTTCACTATTCTGGATCATTTTCATCCTAATAAATTAACCTGATACATTTACTTTACTTTAAATAAGCTATTTAGTGGTGTTGGTAAAAGGGTGGGAATACTGAATTTTCATAAGATTTCAAGTTAAAATTTACCTAGCAAAAAATGAAAACTTTTCAAATCTGAAGATATCACATGATTCTGCACATAGAACTACATCATTAATACCATGGGCCGATTTTTCAAACTCAAAAAAAAAAATATTCCCCTCCTTATGACACACCCTAATGGGATAAGCAGTGCTGCCAATATATACTTTGAAGTTTTCTAGTGCCATGATCAGTGATAAAGTCTCCTTTTCAATGGTGGCATAGTTTCTTTGATATTTATTAAATTTTCTAGAAAAATAGCACAGCGGATGAAGCACTTGATCACTCTCACCCTCTTGCAGAAGCACAGCACCGGCGCCAATTTCACTGGCGTCGACATGGAGAGTGAACTGTTTCTGGAGGTCAGGTGCAAGTAGTACAGGAGCATTTACCAGCAGGGATTTAAGATTCTCAAAAGATTCCTGGCAAGCCGTAGTCCACTTGAAGGTTTTCTTGCCACTCAGCAGGTCAGTCATGGGAGAGGCAACAGAGGAGAAGTTTGGACAAAAACGGCGGTAGTACCCCGCCATACCCAGCAACCTCATCACACTCTTCTTATTGCCTGGCACTGGATACTGTTGAATTGCCTCAATTTTGGCTGCTATAGGCTGGACTTCCCCTTGTCCGACCACATGCCCCAAGAAAGTGACGTGGGCATGGCCGAACTCAGTTTTGACGAGGTTCACCGTCAGCTTGCTTGCAGCCAGTACGGAGAAGAGGGCTTATAGACGACTCATGTGATCTTCCCAGGAACTGCTGAAGACGATGAGGTCGTCTAGGTAATAGCGGACACCTTCCAGACCAGACGTGATGAAATTCATGAGGCGTTGAAAGGTTGCAGGGGCGCTCCGCATACCAAACGGAAGGACTGTGAATTGGTTCAACCCCTCAGGAGTGACAAAAGCACAGATGGCCCTGGAGCGTTTAGTCAGTCTTATTTGGTAGTAGCCCTGGAGGAGATCCAACTTGGTCACGTACCTTGCCTGTCCAAGATCGTCGATCACGTCGTCGGTGCGTGGCAAGGGATAACCATCGGGTTCAGTGACGGCATTCACATTGAGATAATCCACACACAGCCGCATTGACCCATTCGGCTTTGGAACTAGAACAACAGGGGATGCCCATGGACTGATGCTGGGTTCGACGAGGCCTAGCTCTTGAAGACGCTGTACCTCGGCTCGCACACACTCCCGCTTGAAGGCATTAAGACGGTACGGACGCTGTCGGATTGGCTTGGCTCCCCTGGTCTCAACGTCATGCTCCAGCACTGAACAAGAGAGTGGGTAATCACCAACTATAATAAGATACTCCTGTAATAGAGACTTTATATTATTGGCTTGGTCACTAGAGAGATGGCACAACTTAGCACTGGGGCCCTCCAAGATAGTCGAGTTTTCAACTTTTACACTAGACCCATTCATTATTTCAGAAAAACACTGATCTTTATCATCCTTACACTCTGGCACAATGATACAATTTGGCAAGGATTGATCAACACAAGCAACTGCTTTTCCCAGGGTTTCGTTACGAACATAATATGACTTTAAAAGATTGACATGGATAAGGCGTTTTTTCTTACGCCGTTCAGGGGTGTTAATCACATAATTCACGGACCCCTGTTTTTCTAGTACTTCATATGGACCACTGTATTTGGATTTAAAAGGGTGATCATGTAAGGGCAGGAAGGCCAACACCTGCTCCCCCACTTGGAATTCTCTAGGTTTTGCCTGATGGGCCTTATCAAAATGCAGTTTCATTTTCACCTGAGCACACCTTAAGTTGGACTGGGCAAGTTCTACAGCCAGACGCAACTTCTCCTTGAATTAGACCACATATGAAGCTAAGGGCGTCGCGCTCTGATCACTCAACCAACACTCTTTTAACACCTTAAGAGGCCCTCGCGCCTCATATCCATAGACGAGCTGGAAGGGCGAGAATCCTAGCGACTCTTGTTTACTGTCCTGAACAGCAAACAAAAGCAGGTCAACTCCCTCGTCCCAATCCTTCCCAGTCTCCAGACAGAAGGTGCGCAACATGAGTTATAGTGTCTGGTGAAACCTCTCTACCACCCCCTGTGACTGAGGGTGATAGGCCGAAGACCTCAACTGCCGGACTCCCAGGGTTTGCATTACCTGATTAAACAACCGGGAAGTAAAATTGGAACCCTGATCTGACTGCACCACTGTAGGAAGGCCTACTTGAGTGAAGAAGGGGGTTAAGGCTTTGATAACATTCTTCGCTGTGATGCGGCGCAAGGGAATGGCTTCAGGGTAACGGGTTGCACAATCAATAATGGTTAGCAAGAACTGATGACCACGAGGGGTCTTAGGTAAGGGACCGACACAATCTATGACCACCTTACTAAAGGGCTCTTCAATGACTGGGATAGGCTGCAGAGGGAATGGTTTAACACTGGGGTTCGGTTTCCCCGTTACCTGACAATCATGGCAAGTGCGACAGTAAGAGCTGACGTCTTTCTTCATCCTAGGCCAAAAGAACTGGGATAAAATTTTTGCATAAGTCTTCCTAACTCCTAAATGACCACCCACCCCATCATGAGCGATACTAAGTATGTCCTGCCGCAAAGGTTTGGGAATAACAACTTGATGATGAACTAACCAAGGGTGATTGGCAGGAGAATTGGAGGGACGGAACTTCCGCATTAATACACCAGACCTAGTGTAGTAGCAATTTGATTCTTGCTCAGCTTCTGTCTCAGTGACTGACCTATTGAGAAAACCTACTAGCTCAGGATCCCCTGCTTGTAGCTCAATAAACTTACTCCTAGTGATGGGAGAGGAACCAAAACTAGTGACATCTGGGTTCCTATCTCCATCAGAACTACTCTGGAGGTTATCTGGTTGTGGGGAATCCTCAAAAAATTCACTGAGACCAAGATCAGTATGGTCCGGCTGGATAAGATTATCCTCGGACTTCTCACAGTCCTGGAGGGAAACTTCATCAACTTCACTAGTCTCTTCTACCTCTGTACTGCGGCTCATGCTACGGGTCACAGCACACGCAGGGAACAACCCTGGAAAGTCTACTTCTAACTGCACAGTATTATTCTCGGCAGTGGGACAAGATGAGATCACAACATTAGGGAACATCATGTCGCCAACGAGGTCATTTCCTATCACTAGAGAGACCCCTTCTACAGGTAAGCTATCTACTACTCCTAACGTGACATAGCCTGACTTTATGGATGACCGCAGGTACACTTGACAAAGGGGAATACGCGACCCACCGGTCAAACCGTTCACAAGCACCCAGCTACCAGTATAGCATGAATCCAGGAATGGAGCAGCTTCTTTAGTAACAAGAGATAAGGCTGAGCCTGTGTCTCTCAAGAGTTTAACAGAAATGGATTGACTGAATTGATCCAAAGCTAAGGAACCAGGAGAACAAAATGGTTCAAAGGTTGATATCATAGAAGAGGGGGAAACATCCAGGGCAACAGTCTGACTGAGGGCAGTGACACAGGGCTCCAATAATTTCTCCGATTGCTCGGCCACCCTGACCAAAAGAGCGGGGGATCCTTGGTGAGAGGAATTTCTTTTCTTTAACTTGAGACAGTCGCTGATGACATGTCCTGGCTTCTTACAGTACCTGCAACTAGAGTTTCTCTCACCAGTAGGAGTAGATCCACCTGTCCCATGGACCATAGGCTCACCCGGGGTAGATGATGCAGAACCTGAGGGTCGGGTCGGTATGACAAGAGGCAGGGACCCCGATGTAGATGTTGGTGTGGGCCGCTTGAAGGAAGTGAAGGACTGGGACATGGGAGCATAAGACCTGGAATTTACATTTCTATTAGTTAAGGAATAATGGTCAGCCACTGGACCAGCATCAGCCAGGGTACAGATACCTCTCTGATCCAAGTGTGCTCGAATGTCGCCTGGGATACACTTTCTAACCTCCTCTAGCAGGATTAGTTCAACAAGCTTGTCATGTTCTACATGGGCAGACTCACTTTCAATCCACCTCCGACAAAGGACCTGTTTCTGCCTGAAGAGCTCCACAAATGTTTGTTTTTCAGTCTTCCGGCAGTTACGGAACTGTTGCCGGTAGGCTTCAGGAACAAGTTTATAAGCACTCAAAACCGCGGAATTAAGAAGGGCATAGTCTAGACATTGATCCTCAGAGAGGGCAGAAAACACATCTAATGCTTTACCAGTGAAAGATCTATAAATAAGTTGAGACCATTGAGAAACAGGCCACTTGTTAAGTCGGGCAATTTTCTCAAAAAGAGAGAAGAATTTGTCTGGTTCTTCCTCATTAAATTTAGGAACACTGTTAAGACATTTGTCTACACTGAATGTTGAAGTATTACTACCTTGAGCCAAACCTCGTTGTTTGAGAGTTTCCAGCTCCACCTCGAGTCTCTTGAGTTCAACTTGTAAGGCCAAATTACTTGGTGTAACAATTTCCTCTGAATTTCCCAACGGTTGGGCTATGATCTCATTGTCAATAAGGTAGTTGAGGACAGCCTCTTCTAACCTAGCCTTATTCATGGAAGAGCGGCCTTCTACTTCATAATAAGCAGAGAGGGATTGCCACTCTGCCTTAGTAAGCCCCTTCAGTACTTCGGCTGAAGGTGAAGCCAAAAAGCTTTCCAGGTCAAACATGTTGAACTCAAAATCGAGTTGCGAAAAAAAAAGTAACCGTGGCAGCTAAGCTAACTAGCTAGCTAATTAATAATATCAAAATGCAATCAACTGTGAAACACAGCAAGGGATTAACCAAACACCTGGTACACAAGATAAGGGTTAACTCACCAGTAGCTTAAGCAATAACAGGAGCAATATAAATGAACACTGTGAACACAGCAACTTGCATCCAAAAATACTTAGCGATGAAACAACACCTGGCGAGTAACAACACTTGATATGACACAACAATGGTGGTTAGCTCCCGGACACAGGCCCCCCACTTGTCACGATCCCACTACCCTTTATACTTGGGGAGTGAATCCTACCCCAAGTTATTAACAAATAAAGGTACAAATAGGGAACACGGCAATAATTATCCTCACCAAAAACCTACTCAACTAAATGTACTTGAATAAGTAAGAACAGTTGAAATAAGTGAATCACAAAAGGGAAGATAATTAATTAATTCAATTTATGTTCTAAAGGGAGTAATGATTAGCAAACATGAATTTAAGGGAATAAGTAATTGTATAATAAAATAAGAGTGATGCCGGAAGGGCGAAAATATACCGTAAGGAGTTAGACCAAACAAATATTACTTAACATTACTATATTACACAGACATACGAAATATATATATACAACAATTACTACAAAATGATTATTTCCTACCAAACAGGAGATTCCTTACCACCAGGATCCCTTCCTAGGCCTAACTAAACGTGTCACTAATACCTGATACCCCCTAGGGCATTGCATAAGACTGGATAAAGCACTAAACAAGGGTCAAGGCTAGAGAACGAATGGACACGTCTACCCTATGCCAGGGTTTTTCCCTACTGCGGAAGCGTGCCCACACGGGGAGGAGAGCGTCTCATATCACGTGATTCAGGACATTTGCTGGATATTTTATATAATTAATTAATATTACTCTTGAGTTGACTTAACAGAGTAAGACAATGATGCATATTAATAACATACATAAATATACAATTAACCTAAGTAACTAAGAATAATAATAATATAATAAGTACAATTAACAATTTATTAATAGCTTGTATGAAATGTAGGCGTGAACATATGCCTCACGCTATGAGAGTTCCCGAGCGCTCAGGCACGTGACAAGATGAATAATGGTGTTACCTTGTAGGGGATTCTTCCCCTACAAACGCTTTTGTCGCTGAGTCGCCGACCCCGCGAATTCCCTAGTGTATGCCTCGTGGACTAGGTCAACCAGCGCTGCCTTACATGACGGAGGTCAACTATTAAGCCACGCCTACCTCTGCTGTCAGCAATTAGGTTGTGCATCAGTATATTAAAGAGCATGGGACTTAACACTCCTCCCTGAGGCGTGCCAAGCTCAAATGATCTCATTCTGGCGCTTTTAAGTCCCCTAAACAGAACTCTGGCATACCTGTTAGACAGATAACCCTTTATCCATGTCAGGAGGTTACCTTGGATGCCAAAATTAGCTAGTTGCTCAAGTATTATGTCTCTATTAGCTACATGAAAGGCTGATTTAAGGTCTATGAAGGCTGTTTGTGTCTTATCTTTTGAGTGAACAATATATTCTGCAAAACATGTCTGTGTGCTATGCCCGGGCATGAGCCCATACAGATTAGGGGCGAGTTTGTCTTTGACTTAAAACATGAGACGGTTTAGAACAACTCTTTCAAGTACGTTACACATACAGGATGTGATGTGAAATTGGCCTGAAGCTTGGAGAATTAGCTTTAGGGATTGGTACTATGTTTCCATGAGTCCATGTCTTAGGCAGAATACCCTGTGTGAGGCTCATTTGATACATGTCAAGTAGTGGAAGGTTAGGGATCTCAATCAACAATCTCAGGGTGTTATAGGTTATGCCGTCCTCACCAGGGGAGGATGACTCACCTTTCATTAGTGCTGTTGTTAGTTCGTGGTGCGTTATAGGAAACTGGTCGGTAAGGTCTGGTGAGGAACAGGCTATTTCAATATTGAAACCCCTATTAAGGTGTGTGGTGTTAAGATATTGCTGTATGTCAGGAGGCAGGGAAGTGATTTGTGACACACTAGACCATTGGTCTAATAGCAAGTCAGCATATTCTGCAGGGCTGTGAAGTTGGATTGGGGTGGGTGACTTGGTAATGGCTCTAATTTTGTTCCACACTTCTGCTAGAGTGATTGTTCTATTTATCCCCTGTAAGAATTGTTCCCAATAGGTGTTTCTCACCTGACCTTTGAGTTCACGAAATTCGCTGTTAGCTTTCAGGAATACCATGAGGCTTGAACCGATTGGTTAATTCCCAATTAACCAGGTTGGTTCACATATATTATATTGGGCTTTAGTAACAAAACCCAATTGAAGTTTCTTGTTTTATTAGAAAAGCATTATGTTTATATAATTCCTGAGTGTAGATCAACCGTAAGTTCCACTATTTATGAGTGTGATGAGAAAGGGACGGCGTTTATGTATATAAACGTGAATCAACGTCCGTTCTATATTAGTTGGTGTGAGTGACTGCCTGAAGGCGTCGCCTTTGTGCGCTCTTACATAGATGCTGACATATGGGCTTCTCACTCTTGGGAAAGCTACCGTTTACGTGTTCAGTTCATGTCCTCACAGATAGTGGAAAATTACAGGAGATGAATCTGAATATAAATCAGATGTAAATAACCCATTTATATAATACTTCTGTTGATGAGACAGGGGCCATTACAGGTTATCACTAGTTTTATCTCACTTATAAGTGTTGGCAAGCTGTTCTACCTTCTCTCCTTCTTTGGAGGATGGGGTCATGTGTCCACAGAGGTGGTTTAGTGCTGCCCCCCTTCCTCCTTGACTTAACCCAGGTGGTATAATATGTGGTAATGACATTTACAAGATCACAGCAAAATTCATCCACTGACCCAGGTGTATATCCAGCAAACCATCTGTGGATGTACTGTAGGCCTTGAAGTGCAGTTTAAGATTATCTGGGATGTTAATTCTGAGCTTAGGATGGGGTTCACACTTGACATCAGCAACAGTGTACTCAGTAAGTATTGCATGATGATCACTGACTAGGTGGTCTGAGATAACCTTAGCCTTGACATTACTGTCTACTGGGTTATACCCAATCACATCAGATGTGTCACTTTGTCTGTGTCGTATGCAGTGATATTATGATTATTGATGTAATTCACGAACACCCTCCCATTAGAGTTACACTGGACATCACCGAGGACAGTGTGATGAGAATTAAAGTTACCCATACACAGCATAGCATTGTTACCTGATGGCTTTGGTAACGCATCCGCTCGCAGCTCATTACACCGAACATAGATGTTATACAGCGAAAATTTACTATTTGCTGTCTTTTCTGTAAATTGTTGATAGTGAATACTTTCATCATTGTGAGTTTTAATCCATTTACAGACCAGATCATTCTTTACATAAGTGAGCAGGCCACTTCCTGCTCCACTATTATATGCTGTAAACCCAGCTATCCTGGGTGCAGCTTTCTTCTGGGTGCTGTATGTATAAGGTTCTCGTAATCCAATTACATCAATGTTGAAAACTTTAACAAACCATTGTAGGTCATTAATTCTGCGGTTAACACTCCGGATGTTCCATGAAATGAACCTAAGCGTTCGTGTTACTTGTCCTGTAGGTTATGTATCTATGCTACTGTGCGGAGTAGCAACCTTGTAAATAAGCTACTGTGCAGAGTAGCATTTATATATGTAATTACGTGGCAACACTGCACGTGTTATGTGACAACATTGCCCCGAGGCTGCCATATGGCAAGGCAGTCTTAGTCTGACTCCTTGGGTAGTGCAAGGCACACGCTAGTCACCACATGTATTTCTACAATAATAAATGGACTTCAGTGTTACCCGGTGTTTCCTTACCCATCACTGCCTTCTTCAGGGAACACTTGGAACCTTCATGGCGCAGTGAGTAGGATACATAACCTACATCTCCCTCCCCACCTCACGCTCATAGTCTTTGTCTTGAGCTGACTTCTTAGTCCTAAGTCGCTCCGAGCGTCGAGGTGCACTGTGGGGCGGATCCTCGTGAGGTGTAGGGGACTCGTCCTCGGTCAGAGGGCCAGCAGCAGGGGGTGGGACTGGCCGGAGGAAGCGGTGGTTCCTCCACCAGACACGGCTGCTCGGCATCCTGACCTTGTAGTCCCACGACCGGCCGACGCCCATTACTATGCCCACCTTGTCCCAACGTGTCGTCGTCGGGTCCTGGACGCGGACAAGGGCACCAATCTCCAGTGGCTGAAGAGGGCGGGCACGGTCGTCATACCGAGCCTTGACGTCCTGGGCACGTGTAGCGGCGCGGCGGTCGCAGCTCTCGGCTCTGGTCTGCCACTCCTTCGCGAAGGCCTTGGCGTGTGCAGGAACGCAAGAGCTGAGAGGGTGACCATACAGGATCTGGGCAGGGGAGTGCCCTGTGTGGGTGGGAGTATTACGTAACTCCAGGAGTCCTTTGTCAAACGCCTCACAGTCTATATTGCCTGAAGGGGCCACCTTGAGGATGAGGTGCTTGACTGTCTTGACCGCAGCCTCAGCATGGCCGTCTGACTCTGTGGGCCGTGCATGGCACACGCTAGTCACCACTTGTATTTCTCCTGTCCTTTAATAAATGGACTTCAGTGCTACCCGGTGTTTCCCTACCCATCACTGCATTCTTCAGGGAACACTTGGAACCTTCATGTCCCACCTTGAATTTAGTAAAGATAGTCGCTTGTTGGCTTCTTAGATCAACCTGACCAATAAGTTGACCATTTCCAATTCTTCACCTCTGATGTACCTGATAATGCGCTTCACTGCCCTTATTCCAGTAGGATTTTTATACACAGGTTCCTTCATTAGTCGGACGAGTTCCTCCAAGGTAAACATTGGAAAACATACAGTGTCAGGGACAGTCTTCAGACCTATGGATATTAAAGAGACCACGCTGGCAGTCTGGTCTGGGGCTCATTCTACCCATTCATGCTTTCATCACTATCCGTCTTGCTCTGGCTACTCACCCTCAAGTTGGCATCATTATGAGAGGAGGCACCAGCTCCTTCAGAAGCTCCACTAACACTATCACTGCCATTGTTCACTGGAACACTTATTTGGCAGGCTTTATCCTGACATGCATTGGCTAACGAAGGAGAGTCATTGTGCCTGTTGACTTCAGGTGGTGGAGGCGATCCGGCCGCGTTGGCATCACTGAGTGTGACCTCTATTGTGGGTGGAGGCATCCTGGGTGCCACACAGTCACACCCTCCTTCTTGCATCTGGCACACTGCCACCCAGGTGGGTGGTCCTGCTCTCTCCCCTCCCGAGAGGCACCTTCCTTGGTGGGTGACAAGGTATTCCTTCATTTTTTTGGGTCGAACAGGTACAGTCAGAAACCATATTCTATAGCCCACCTGGGTCAGTGCTGGAGGTTAGTACAGTGTCCTTTCTGGACAGGGGCCCACTCTAACTATCACGAGGCAACACACGCACGAACACACATAGTCATAGTATGGCCGTATAGATGACATTATGTATAAGTATTGTATATGGCATTTTATACTCTGCATTATCTTCATTATATATGAACAAGAAGAAAAATTACCATAGGTTGTAGTTACGAAAGTATCAATGGAAATAAACACTTCCAAACCTCCCAGTGAATCTACACAACGTTTACAGGGCTTGTGTGTGTGAGTGCCAGACCAAGATGCTTCCACTACACCCCATCTATATCTATTATTTTCCCTTAATTCGCATAACTATATGAAAAATCGTGTTTAATTTAACTACATATTTCAAAAACCTTAAATTACATGTGGATCAGTCACTCCTCTTTTGACACACTTATAGTCTAATACTTTGACCATCCCACCTGGGCACATGGAGGCCCACGGTAACTCTCACGGGGCAACATACGCACGAACACACAAGTTATGATATGAACCCTTCCAGGCTTCACTATCATTATCATGTTATGTTCATCGTGCTCTGTATCTTGGTAACTCGTCATAGTATCAATACATGGAGGAAAATCTATATCAATATACTGTAATATTGCATTTTATTGCAAACCGTAAACAATCTCGTTTAACCACCCTAGCAAACTAGTTAGCATAGCATAACCAAACAGCCTCTCAAGGACCAATAGGTATGTATTTAATGTGTGCGCACGCACGAAAATGACCTAGTATATTTTACTCGTGTCTCATTGTCCATGGGTTTTCTTACAGTTTGGCTGTGAGTTTTCTATTTTGTCTACCTGCCAGTTCAACAGGTCTGCTAACCATCCTCCCAGCATCTCATCCTGCAACATTGCACCGGTGATTGGTGAGTAGAACGGATTCCCTAAATATACAAGCTGTTTCATAAATACCATTCATTACGTAAGGGGGTGTTCCTGAGACATGAGAATATAATATAAAACATAATGCCTCGTACTGAGAACATGTGACAGACGTAATGAAGGGAAACAAGAATTATCTGACAAATTATGGGTTACCCACCAATGGCCCCATTAATAAGAGTTTGTGGATATGTTGTAGCGTACTGTATGTGGCCAGTTGTCAATTCTCTTTAGTTGTCTATTTTCTCTTTGTATGGGCACACAAACGGACGTACATGTAGATATCTCACAGTCAGGAATGAGGTAGAATAGAAACTCACAATGCGCTTTCTGTATATATACTGTATTGTTGTACAGTGCAGTGCTTAGGAGTGACTAGGTGAGGAGTAGCTTGCTCAGAGGTCCTGTAGGGCGAGGAGGTTTCTGAGGAAGCTGGGTGGTGAGGAGCTGTTGAGAGATGTTGCTGGTCCGGTAGCCGAGTGTAGAATGAATTCCCCGATCGATCGATGGGTAAAGTAAAGTATGAAGAAATCTTGATGCAGGTACTTAGATTGGTGGTGCAGGAACTGGACTTGAAGAATAATGGTGGAATTTGGAGGGACTTGGGGTTGGTGGATAGTGCAAGAAGAAAAGTGAGGAAATTGGAAAATAGTTGTAGAATGCTAGGTCTTGGGGCTCAACCCAAGTGCTTCTGTTTTCTCATGTTTGTGTTTCAGCTAAGTTTCGTCTTAGGTATTATATTTATGTCAGGTGTTTGTATGTTTAGCAAATTGCAATTTTATGCCTTACATTTTCGGGTCTTATGTCCTAGCCAATGGTGAGGAGTCTAGGGCAGGTACTTGTGTTTCTGCTAAGAACATCCCGTCTTTTTATGATCTAATGTTGTAAGTGGTTGGGCTGCCAAGGTTGACACTGGGGTAACGTTGCATCTTTCATTAGAGTGGAGTTGGTGTGGGTTCTAGGGCTCTTCTTTTACTGCGAGGGAACCACGAGTGTTCTCTTCTTCCGTCTTTTGTCTCTTCCATCCATTCTTTGATTGGTCCTGGCTCTATTTCTTCTAACTTTGTCCATATTCTTTTTGAGTGTTCGTGTAGGTAAACGTTTAGGGGTTCTATTTGCGCTCGTTGGTGTAGTTGACAGTTGGTGATTATGTCAGGATATCTGATGTTATATACATTCCTTAGGGCTAAGTTTTGAATTGTCTGCAGTTTCTTTATGTTTGTTTGTTTTATTGCATGTAGGGGAATTGGCGGATATACTAGTCGGGATTGGACAAAGGCTCTATATAACTTTAACTTGTTTTTTGCTGACAGGCCTCTAAAGCGTTTTAATTTAATTACCATGTTTCTGGTTTTTGCAAGTTTTTCGGTGATGAATGTTTTGTAGCCTTTTGTTGTTATCTTCAGCCCTAGGACAGTGCCTTCCATGGCATATGGAATCACTTTGTTGTCTACTATAATGGGGTCTTTTTTCGTTTTAGCGATTGGGATTATTTTGAACTTGTTGGTGTTCGTTTGTATCTTCCACTTTTTTTCGTACTTGTTGATGTTCTCTATTGCGTTGGCAGTATGTTGTGCCATTATTGCTGTTGATTTGCCAGGGTATGTGATGATTTGTGTGATATCGTCTGCAAAACTTATGTATTCACTGGAGGGAGCTGGTTCTGGTAGGTCTGCTGTGTAGATATTGTTCAGCGTGGGTGAAAGGACACTGCCTTGGGGTACTCCACTTTTCAGTTTTATGGGTGGTCCTATATAGCTGCCAATTTGTATTTGTGCCGTGCGGTCGTCTAGGAAGTCACAGGCGATTTTTTCTATTGTTTCTGGAAGATTTAATTGAAGCAGTTTAAATTTTTATCCTAGGTGCCATACTTTATCGAACGCTTTCTTAACGTCTCTTAATACAATGTTGACTTGGTTTCTTTCTGCTTTCTTGTTGGCTAACGTTTCCGTGATTATGGCTAGTGCAGCATGTGTTCCCTTTTTTTCAGTGAATCCCTGTTGTCTGGGGTTTAGTAGTCGGTTTTCGCTTCTGTGTTTTCTGATTCTCTTGTTTATTGCCTTCTCAAATAGTTTTCCTATAACTTCGAGTAGGGAAATCGGTCTGTAGTTAATTACTAAAGTGTGGTCTTTGGCTGGTTTCGGTATGAATATGAGTGTTGCGTTTTTAAATGCATCAATGAAGTATCCACTTGCCAAAGCTGAGTTAAATATTTCAAGGATGCCTTGTGTGCAGTTGTTGGTTAGGTATAGGATCATATTTCTTGTGATTTTTGTAAATCCTGGTGCTCTTTCTTTAGTGTGTCTGATGTAGTGTAGCAGTTCTCCTTCTGTAATTGGTTCTATCGGGTTGAGCCTGGTTTTGTCCACCACATGGTATGGGGTTATCCTATGTATCATTTCAGCCATTTCTCTGCAGATGTGATTTCGTGTTCCTCATCAAATTCCTCATTTTCTTCTTCTGATATTTGAAATACTTTTTTCCATTCTCTCCTGTTTGCGGATTCTATCTCTTTTTCTTCAAAGAGTTTTTTCCCGTTTTGGTCTTTTATGTACTTTTGTTGGGGTCTGTCGTTTCCTAGAATTTTGTTTACGTTCTGCCAGAAGTTCTTGTCATTTCTTGTGGTATCCAGATTGTTTATTAGTTCGTTCCATATCTGTTGGTGTGCTATCAGGCTTTCATCTCTTAACTTTTGTTGTATTTGCCTCAAGTTTCTAATAAGCTCTGTTGTTGGTGGATAGTTTTGTATGTACATCATTATGTTATTGTATTGTACTTGGAGCATTCGCAATTCATGGGATGTCCTGATGTGTGGTAGCGTTCGATATGTTGTGATTGGTATGTTGTTCTCTATTGCCTTTTTGATGTTACGTATAAGGGTATCTGTTTCGTTGTCAATATCTTCTAGTGTTTTGCCTTGGAGATCTGGGATCTTAACTTGTTCCAGTTGCTTCCTGTAGCCTTCCCAGTCTGCTTTTTGCATTTGGAAGCGTGGGGTTGTTGGTACTTGGATTGGGTTTGCGGATAGTTTTATTATCATTGGAATGTGGTCGCTGGTAGTTAGTGGTCCTTGTTTTATATGGTAATTCAGGAATGCCTTGTAATTGGTGAAGACTTTGTCTGGGGTTGTTGTTTTGTTATTGCCAATGAATGTGGTGAAGTGTGGTCCTAGGTGGATCAGCTTCCCTGTGTTCATTATGGTATGCAGTGCAGTGCCCACCCTGTTCCTGTTTCCGTGGCCGAATATTGGATGTCTTGGGTTCAGATCTCCTATTATATATGTTGGGCAGTTGTAGTTCAATAGTTTTATCAAGTCTGGGGCCGGCAGGTTGTTCCGTCTTGGCGGTAAATATGCTGTGGCTATTGCTATTTCTCCAAGTGTGGTAGTTATTTTGATTCCCAGGAATTCGTCCTGGAATTCGTCGATGATTTGATGTTTGAGTATGTGTTTTACAGCAATGGCCACGCCATCATTTAATTCTACTGTTTTATTTCTTTGGTAGGTTGTATATCCAAATATTTTTATTTTCTTGGAATTTGAATTGCCGTGACTATTTATTAAAATTATGTCCGGATCAATGCTGAGGTATGTGTTTGCAAGGTTGATTTTAATTTGTTTCCCAATTGCGGACGTTGTGTTGTATGATGGTAAGTGTTCTGGGTTTGTCTTTATTCATTGTGCTTTGATTTTTTGTTTCTTGTTTGTTGCGCGAGTGGCGATCTCTTGTCCGGAACCAGTCCGGTACGGATACTTTGGAATTTCCATTGTTCTTCTTTTTTGAAGTTGTGTCTCCTTATTATAATCCTTTGGTTTATCAGGTAAGCTCCCACTAGTGCTTCAGAGTATTTTTCGTTAGAGTAGGTCCATTTTAGTTCTTGTTTCGTTATGGCTTGTATAATGTCTGGCATCGTTTTGCATTCATTAGGGATAAATATTTTGTCACACCAGTGAAGCTGTAGCTCACAGTCGTCTGCACATTCTAAAGTCAGGAGCGTTTCCTCGCCCTGGGTATCCATGGTTGCTATTGTGACTTTTTTCCTTACGGCTCCTGTCTCTCTTTGGATGTTATTTTGAAGGTCCTGCCTCTCTGCTGTACTTTGGGTGGATGTTTCAATCCTTTGTGACTTTGCCTTGTCAGCTTCGTTTGTTTCGTGTATTGTTGCGGCTGGTGTTTGCTCCGTTGCTCCTTTTTCTTCTGGGTTGACTGTCTCCTGTGGTGCATCTGGGTTGGTTAAGCAGGACGCTTGTAGCACAGATCCGGAAGCTGGGTTGGCTGGGAAACTCATTGTTGGGAGATTGTTTCTTCCAAGCATTTTGTTCATTTCTATTTCGAACGTGCCTAGGTTTCCTTTGTTCATTATGTGAGAGTATAATAGGCAGATGAGCACTTTGTAGTCTCGTATTTCGCTCAGTACAATTTTGGTGGTATTCTGTGGTTGTGTTGTTTCTTCCACTACTTTCTTTGCAATAGCAGCATGTGTTGTATTCTCCTTCTGTTCTTGTTGTTGTTTTTCCTTTGCTACTTTTTCACTTATTTTTTTCTTTTTGTATGGACAGGCCATTGCTAGGGTTCTGTGGGTCTTATATCCTGGTTCCTTCCGATTTTTACAGTTTATACAAGCTTTGGGTTGATTCTTGCAGTCCCGGAAGGTATGGCCTTCTTCTGCACATTCAGAGCATATTTTAAGTTCCTTTTGAGGACAGTCTTTTGTTGCATGAGATTCATGTGCATAGCAGATAAAGCAGGTGAGAATATTAACATATTTCTCCCTTTCTAGTTGTTTAGGGAGTACTGACATGTTGAACCCCAAGATTCCAGATTCCAGGGCCTTGTCTGCCATTGAAGTGTCAGTGAATCTCAGCTTTAGGCAATGTGTGTATTGCTTTATTTTTACCACTCCTTCGATTTTTAACCAGTTGTTTTTTATTTCTAGTTCTTTTATTTCTTGTGCCGAGTGTTTTCCAAATTCGCAGTCAAGTCCACGTACAAATACTGATCTTTTTGCTTTAACCTCTGGTGGCATAATGACCTGGAATCCTATGTCTTCAAAGGCTTGCATTCCCTCAGGGCTCAGAATGGTATCTGCATCCCTATAGTCCCTGCATATTGCAGTGTATCCATCGTTCGACGAGAAAATCCTTGTGAAGGGTTGTTGTTGTTGAGATTGTCGGACCGTAGTCCGACACGGGCCTTTGCCTATAGGCGGCCCGTTTGGTGGTTCCGGCTGGAGCTCGAGGAGCAGCCAGACCGGATTGGGATGGAGGTGGTCCCACCTGCAGATGGAAGGATACTGCAGGTTGCAAGTGTGAGCAGACCCCCGATCAGTGGACGCTTACCACCAACCCCCACTCTTGGACGTGGTCAGTTTCGGAGTGGCGCGCCCCCCGAACTGGGGTCCGCACTTGCTGGGAAAGGATGCTTACTAAGCTATCTGGGTGGTGGGTATCGTGTGATGACCCGGAGTAGGTGGTGAAAGTGGTCTGTATGGGCCTTTCGGGTTAGAGTGGCCGCTGGTGTTGTGTGTGTTTCTGGGGAGATTTGAATTTTGTTGCGGAGGCTTTGTGTGACCTCGCAGTCGAGGAGATAATGCTCAAGTGGGTTGGCTGCTGGCTCCTGACAGTAGGTGCAATCCATGACGTCATTGCCGATCATCTGCCAGGAGCACTTGTACCCTAGTCGTAGTCGATGAAGACTGACTTGGGTTTGTCTTGGGGTTTTCCTGTCAGCGAAAGGTGGTTCCCCTTTTGTGGCCGCCAGGTACCATTTGGCTGATTGGGACCCGGCGTTGAGTGCATGAAGGAAGCTCTTTTTGATGTGGAGCTTGCTGGTCTTTCTGAGGTGATTCTTTATCTGTTGCACACTTGCTGGAACTTGGATGTGTACGCTACTGGAACGTGTAGCTGCCTTGGCTGCTTCGTCTGCCACGTCGTTTCCTCCGATCCCTACATGACTGGGAATCCAGTGTAAGACGACTGGTCGGTTTTGGCTTTGGAATTCCTGTAGCTGTGCGAGGATCGAGGTGATGATGTGGACGTTGTCTCTTGGTTGACTGTGTTGCAGCGCCTGCATGGCCGATTTCGAGTCCGTATGAATTATGATGGACTTGTTGTGTTGGGTTGCAGCGTGTTGTAGGGCCTTTGAGATTGCTACCAGTTCTGTTTGTAGGGTGGAGCAGTCATTGGAAAGTCTCCATTGGAGGGTCTGACCTTGGGTGTAGAAGGCCGCTCCGGATCTATGATGTTTTGGGTCCACCGAGCCGTCTGTGAAGTATGATGCTGCATCAGCCGGTGTCTCGGTGGCTATGGCTTTGAGAGTTATTTTTTGGAGGTCCTCCTTCTGGAGGTTGGCCTTACTGTCACCTAGGTCGGTGAATTTGAGTGTGGCTGGTGGAGGGCTCCATGGTGGAGGAACAGCGTAACCATTGTCTCGTGTGTCTTGGTTGTTCTTGACGAGTGTTTCTGCTTGCAGGTGTCGGATGACCTCGCTTGCCTCGTGCGACCAGGTGGCCCCTCGCACTCTGTGGTCGAGGTGGAGGGAGGCACTGATTCGAATCTTGGCAGCTGTGGGCTTGTCTGCTCTACAGATTTTGGCGAGGAGACCGGCTGTCACCTGCTTGACTCGTACTGCCAGGGGTGGTAGCTCGGTTTCCATTTGCAGGTTGCAAATTCTGGTCCACATGGGTGCTCCGAGCATGGTCCTGAGAGCATTGTTTTGAATGACTTCTAGCTTAGCCATTTGGTCTTCTCTCAGTCCAATGAGTGCTGGAGCACTGTAATCTACCAGCGATCTGATGGCGGCCGTGTAGTAGGCTTTGAGCACATGAAGGTTTGCTCCTGCGGATTTGCTGGTGAGCGACCTCATTATATTGTGTCTGCTCTTCGTCCTGTGCCTGAGATACTCGAGTTGTGGCTTGAAGGTGAGTTTCTGGTCAAACCAGATTCCAAGACACTGGTGGGCGTTGGTCCAGACTACCGGCGTGTTTTGTATGGAGAGCATCTTGTCTGGTGTGTCAGTGCAGATGGCCATCGCTTTCGACTTGGCTGGATTTATCTTGAGTCCAAGTCTGTTGCACTCCTCTTCTATAAGTTGGAGTGCGTGTTGCGTGTTGGCTAGTCTGTTCGATCCTCTTACTATGAGCTGTAAGTCGTCTGCATAGCATAGGAGCTTGGCTGTTTGTCTGAACGGAAGCTTGACTAGGTTTTCCATCAGGACATTGAACAGCATTGGACTGAGGATGCCTCCTTGTGGGGTTCCGTTTTCATGGACCCTGTAGCTTGAGGTTGTTCCCTGAAAGCGTACTCGTGCTTCCCTTTGTGTGAGGTAGTTCTGGATCCACCCCAGCAACCTTCCTTTGACGCCTTTTTTTGCGAGCGTAGTTGTAATGGCCAATGGATTGGCTAGTTCGAAGGCTTTCTCCAGGTCGAGGAAGACCACCAGAGCTGGTTTGTTGTCCACTGTGCTGAGTATCTCGGCGATGTTGTTGCCTGTGCCGGTGTTCTCGGTGTAAGCAAAGATGTGAGGGTGTGGGCTGCCTACTTTCCACTTTAGTCGGTTGAGAGCCATTCTTTCTCCCGTCTTCGCTATGCAGCTGAGAAGGGAGATGGGCCTCGGCTTGTCTGGTTCTCTGGGCTTCGGAATGGGCTGTATGTCTGCCTTCTTCCATTCCGGTGGGAGTCTTTGTGCTGTCCACGAAGCATTGATGGCTTGCAGCAGAGCCTCATGTCCGGCTGTACCGGCATGAAAGAGCATCGAGTAGGTTATCCTGTCTGCCCCTGGAGCTGTGTCCTTGCTTCGTTTTAGCGACTTTTGGAGTTCTTGCTGGTTGAATGGTCTGTCAGTGTCATCTTCACTGTTGCAGGCCTCTTCGATCGTCTGGAGTCTGACCTGTCGCAGACGCCGTTGTGTCTCCTCCGCCTGTCTCGGGAGGTTTTTTGTTGCTGCTCGGTCAGCGAACAGTTTTGCAAGTCTCTCGGCTTCCTCTTCTGGGTTGGGATGGGTTGGTGGTGGTGGTGTTGCCTTCCCAGATGCCCTTCGGATCTGGGCCCACATCTTGCCAAGGGAGGTGTGCTCGTTGAGTTCGGAGCACCACTTGAGCCAGCTTGCGTGTTTTATTTCTTCCTTCTCTTCCCTGGTGTCCTTGACTATGACTTGCAGGAGATGTCTGTTTGTTGCCGTGGGATGTCTCCTGTGGTTTCTTCGGGCCATGTTCACTCTGTGGTTGAGTTCTTTCACCCTGGGACAGTAGTACCAGTAGTCATTGTACTGTCTTGATGTTGGTTTTGTTTTTGGGATGGCCTCTTCTGCCGCTTGGTGAAACGCCTCGACCAATTGGTGGTGGAGGGTTGTCTCATCCACGGGTGCTGGGCCGGCCGGCTGTGATTTTTCGCGCCAGTTAGCTAGGTGTTTCTTGAAGAGTCCCCAATCTGCCTTTTGGGTATTGTATCTCCATCTCGGGGGGGGGGTGGAGTGGGGAGTTTATTCACCTTCAGTGTTGTCAGGGTGGCGAAGTGGTCGCTGGTCAGCGTGGGGTGTATCTGCCAGGAGGCCGAAGGCTGTAGTGCACTGGAGACGAAGGTTAGATCTAGCCTTCCTCCCCTAGTGTGGGTGGGCTCACCGGTGTTCAGGAGGCAGATCTCGGGTGTATCTTGAAAGGTGGTGTATAGGTGTAGGCCGTCTTCATTTGTGGGGCTTGCCGAGCTTAGGAAGGGATGATGTGCATTGAAATCCCCTCCTATGAGTGTGGCGTGGTCAGCGGCCGAAGCAAATAATTGAGTAACCTCCAGTGAGCCCCTTGGGTTCTTGTAGATGTTGTGAACCGTTAGTTCCCGTTCTTGTAGGGTTACTTTGACGGCCTGTGTCTCGATGTTTTCGCCGCATGGAAATTGCTGCGTGACATCGGCGGAGGGTATGCTTGACTTGACCAAGATCATGCATCCTCTTGTTGACGCCTGCGTGAAATGCCTCCTGTATGTCTTGTAACCGCTGAATTTGAAACAGTGGTGTTCTTGTAATAGTGTTTCTTGTAGAAGTATGATGTCAAGCTTGTCCTTGGCTGCTGCTTCTTGTAGGAGGTGTTTCTTGTTTTTAATGCCCTGAGCATTCCATGTTAGGATGTTCAGGGTGCTGGTGGTTTCCACCACTGTTTCATCGGGGATTTCTGGTGGTCCTCGATGGAGATGTCCAAGTCCGGTTCCAGCTGGATCAGGTCCATATCTTCGTGTTCTGTGGTTTTTGTCTTCTGAGCCGTGGTTCGGTTCAGGGGAGTTGAGACGTCGAGTTTCTTTCTGGGAGCTGTCGGTATCTTGGGTTCTCTGGTGGCCTTCTTCGGTGTGGAGTGTACCTCGGCTGTCACTCGTGTGGGGACCGGCGTGGGTTCCTCCACTGAAGTGGCTGGAGCTGTGGCGACTTGCCCGAGGACGCTCCCCATGAGTGTTTGGAGCTGTGTTGCTTGGATCTTGTGGCCCAGTAGTCCGGCTAGGCCCTCCGCGAAGGTTGTCAGTACCTTGGCTAGGTCTGATACGTGTATCATTCCTTCTGGTGCCTTGGTGTGTGCTTCTTTTGTCTGTCTCGTGGTTGTCTGCTGCTTGGGTGGCTGAGGTGTGGCCGTGGTGAGGCCAGGAAACTGGGCTGCACTTTGGGTGTTGACTGGCTGAGGAGGTTGTCTTGGTTGTTTTGGCCTCTGGGTTCCCCACACGAAGGTACTTGGTGGGGCTGGTGTGTAGGCGGTGGGTGCCGGTCTTGCTGCTGGTCGGTTTGCCTGGACCCTCTTTGTTCTCTCGGAGCATCCAGGATTCCAGGCGTGGTGTTTGCCCCCGCAGTTGGCACACTTGGGGGCAATTTTTTCTCCATTTTTCAGCTTGGTGAGGCAGGAGTGTGTGCCGTGCTTCTGTGCGCAGACTGCGCAGATCTCCTTGTACGTGCACCGTGTCTGATGGTGCCCGTATTTCTGGCATCTGAAGCACCGCAGGGGCTCTGGGACAAAGGGCCTCACTTCGTAGGTCCCCCAGGTTTTGAGGTCTATGGTGCTGGGGGGTGAGCCGTAGTGCGTTATGAGCACTTGATTCGTGGTGGCCGTCTTGTCGGACATGGGAGAGCATCTCTCGGCTTTTAAAATCTTCGGGTGGCTCTCCAGGGGTTCGAGAGGTAGATCCTTTGGGTATCGGAGGACTACCGACTTCATCAGTTTCTGGGCGGGGTCTAGCTTGGTTGAAGTGACGGTGGTGGTGTTCTGCAGGTAAGTGTCGAGGGTGGTGGCGGAGTCCTTGTCTTTGGGGTGAACGATCATCTCCCCCTTTAGGTTGGGCCGCACTGAGAACTTGGCCAGTGGATTCTGCTTTTCCATCTCTGTGACGGCGGCATACGTTGTTTTTGCGTCCGTTTTCGTGATCCTGAATTTTGGCAGTGTCGTTGAGGGTGAGCTGGTGGTGGTGATGGGTGCCTTGGGGGCTGCTTGACGGCAATCGTTTCCCGAAAAAGCACGTCGGCGTTTCTTGTTTTCTACCTTCGTCCAGTTGTCCTCAGTGGCGGTAGCAGTGGTGGTGGAGTTGTTGGAGGTGGTGGTGTTGTTGGAGGTGGTGGTGTTGTTCTTACTTTTCAGGGCTTCATTGAAGGCACGTAACTGGTCTGCTTTCTCAGTGCGGAGCCTGTCGTAGTTCGGGTCGTCAGGATGGCGGTTCAGGCGGGGATCGCGGTTAGGAGGGCGTACGCGCTCCATAACCGTGGGTTTTTTTTTTTTTTTTTTTTTTTTTTTTTTTTTTGGATCCTACCTATTCCGTTTGAGTAAATAGCAAAGGAATTACAGCACTCCCCACTGGCTGGCGGTCGTAGAGTGGTTCCTGAGCTTCTCTCCCGGAGCCCCGATGGGGAAGCCTACTTCCTAGTGTATGTGACTGCTCACTTATAGACGTGAGCTAAGGGTGCCTATTTGGGAAGGATAAGGATAGCAACCCTCTTTCCAGGTGGACCCGCACGATCACGGTTTTCCTGGAAAGACTCGGCTGGGGAGGGTTTGCTCCGACCCCCTTTCGTGTTCACAATCTCCTGGGAGGGAGGTGAACAGTTACAGGGGGGACCGCGGGACGAATACACTTTTTGAGGGTGCAGGTCCCTAGGCCAGAGCGAAAAAAGGAAAAATAGTAGTAGAAGGAAAAGAGCTCAAACCACGCCGGGAATATCGCGCTATAACTGCTCTCCAGCTGGAGTGTGGGTCACTCACACCACCAGTAGGGAGGGCAAGCTAATGCTCGATAAACCGAGAACGCTCGTGAGTAGATGTGGACGATGACGGTCGTGGGTGGTCCGGTCCGTGAAGATGGCCAACAATGGCGCAGGGGAGAAGGCGGTCTTCAGAGTTCCGGGTCCAGCAGGAGGTCTTGTTGGGAGGTCTTCTTGGTCCAGGAGTGATGCGAGAAGTGTTGTGAAGGGTTAGGAGGGCCGTATTTATGTGATTTAGGAAACTCAGGATATGAGGTGCTCGTAGCGCGAGGGCCAATCACGGGAGAGGAAGCGTAAGGTGTAAAACGCTCTGATCCTGAGCTGTGAAGTTGATTGTCGAGACTAGTTCGGCGATCCTACCCCTGCGTCCACTGCATAGACCTAGTCTCTCAGCGTAGCTGGCCGTCACCTCTCTCTCTAACCCTCTCACCATGAACGGTTACGAGTTTGATAGCGTGGCGCGGATTCGTCCGGACACGCCGACCTGCCCCAAGAAACTAAATCTCCTAGTTCTCCAGAAGTTCTTTGAAGCTAATGGGATCGAGGGAATCACCAAGGTGGAGCGACTAAAGCTCCATGGAGACATCAGGATCACCTTCGCCGAAAAGGGCATGCCCGCCCAGCTCGCGGAGATTCCTGACATCAACGGCATCCCATTCAAGATGATTGCCTACATGTGGGACAACTTGAAGCTGGGAGTAATCTCCCACGCCGAAATTGCCCACGTGGACCAAGAAGAACTAAGTGAGCTCCTCCAGGGGCAACTCCAAGTTGTAAAGAAGCTGTCCGACACCACTGCCCTCATCGGACACCACTCCACCTTACCCGAGGAGGCTCAACTGGCGTGGGTAACTGTGCCAGTCAAGCCCTACTGCAAACCGAATCGGTGTTACAAATGCCAGCACTATGGACACACTGTAAACAAGTGTGAAGCGCAGGAGGACACCTGCTCCAAGTGTGGCAGCCCTGGACACCGCTACACGGTCTGCCCCAACGAAGAAAAGAAATGCGCTGCTTGTGGTGGCCCACACTCCTCCGCCGACCGGAACTGCCCCAGATGGAAGGAGGAGTGCAAGGTAGCCAAAGTCCGCCTCGAGAAGAAACTGAGCTACAAAGAGGCCCTCCTTGCTGTACGCTCTCAAGAAAAGAAAAAACCAGCAGAAAAGAAAAACCAAAAAAAGAAAAACCATGAAAAGAAAACTCTCAAGAAGTCGCCCACCACACTGAACCAAGAACACCACGTGGTCCATGGAGCTGAAGCCCCAAACCAAGAACACCACGTGGCCCGTGGAGCTGAAGCCCGCGCGGACACCCTCACCCTCACCCTCTCTGAATTCTTCCACACCTATGAGAACCTACCTCACGAGGAAGACGAACAACAAGACCCAAACACAAACGAATGGACAATTCAAGAAAGCAAGAAGAGGAGGAGAGTGAGAAGAAAATCGACCTCAAGCTAAGAAGACCAAGACATCTCCACACAAGAAACCAAAAACTCATTCAAGCCGCCCAAGCACTGAACATCCATTGCCCAACCCAACACGCTGCACCTGACGCTTGACCTGACGCCAGCCTGGCTTTGTCTTGTCGCCTCCCGTCTGCCCCCACCCCTGAACCCCTCACGCAAGCGGTGTCTAGCCACTGCACCTGTTCTCTCCTCCTAAAATTCACTTCCATCCTCTCTTTATTCTTCCTCTGAACCTCTTTCCCCCCTGTCACTAGCATCTTCGATTCGATTCGGCTGTACGCACTCTCTCTAACCCTCTCTCACCATGAACGGTTACGAGTTTGATAGCGTGGCGCGGATTCGTCCGGACACGCCGACCTGCCCCAAGAAACTAAATCTCCTAGTTCTCCAGAAGTTCTTTGAAGCTAATGGGATCGAGGGGGTCACCAAGGTGGAGCGTCTAAAGCTCCATGGAGACATCAGGATCACCTTCGCCGAAAAGGGCATGCCCGCCCAGCTCGCGGAGATTCCTGACATCAACGGCATCCCATTCAAGATGTTTGCCTACATGTGGGACAACTTGAAGCTGGGAGTAATCTCCCACGCCGAAATTGCCCACATGGACCAAGAAGAACTAAGTGAGCTCCTCCAGGGGCAACTCCAAGTTGTAAAGAAGCTGTCCGACACCACTGCCCTCATCGGACACCACTCCACCTTACCCGAGGAGGCTCAACTGGCGTGGGTAACTGTGCCAGTCAAGCCCTACTGCAAACCGAATCGGTGTTACAAATGCCAGCACTATGGACACACTGTAAACAAGTGTGAGGCGCAGGAGGACACCTGCTCCAAGTGTGGCAGCCCTGGACACCGCTACACGGTCTGCCCCAACGAAGAAAAGAAATGCGCTGCTTGTGGTGGCCCACACTCCTCCGCCGACCGGAACTGCCCCAGATGGAAGGAGGAGTGCAGGGTAGCCAAAGTCCGCCTCGAGAAGAAACTGAGCTACAAAGAGGCCCTCCTTGCTGTACGCTCCCAAGAAAAGAAAAAACCAACTGAAAAGAAAAACCAAAAAAAGAAAAACCAAGAAAAGAAAACTCTCGAGAAGTCGCCCACCACACTGAACCAAGAACACCACGTGGCCCGTGGAGCTGAAGCCCCAAACCAAGAACACCACGTGGCCCGTGGAGCTGAAGCCCCAAACCAAGAACACCACGTGGCCCATGGAGCTGAAGCCCGCGCGGTCAACCTCACCCTCTCTGAATTCTTCCACACATATGAGAACCTACCTCACGAGGAAGACGAACTACCTCACGAGGACGACGAACAACAAGACCCAAACACAAACGAATGGACAATTCAAGAAAGCAAGAAGAGG
Organism: Homarus gammarus; assembly: GCA_958450375.1. Classification (NCBI taxonomy): domain Eukaryota; kingdom Metazoa; phylum Arthropoda; class Malacostraca; order Decapoda; family Nephropidae; genus Homarus; species Homarus gammarus. The sequence continues at coordinate 30,336 of CAUDMG010000894.1, read as the reverse complement.
AGGAGAGTGAGAAGAAAATCGACCTCAAGCTAAGAAGACCAAGACATCTCCTCCACACAAGAAACCAAAACACATTCAAGCCGCCGAAGCACTGAACATCCATTGCCCAACCCAACACGCTGCACCTGACGCTTGACCTGACGCCAGCCTGGCTTTGTCTTGTCGCCTCCCGTCTGCCCCCACCCCTGAACCCCTCACGCAAGCGGTGTCTAGCCACTGCACCTGTTCTCTTCTCCTAAAATTCACTTCCATCCTCTCTTTATTCTTCCTCTGAACCTCTTTCCCCCCTGTCACTAGCATTTTCGTTCGTTCGGCTGTACGCTGATTGGCTGGTGGGCGCGCGGCCGGAGCTTAGTTGGGAGTTGTAGGGGAGAGGATCCACTACAATGTAACATGTGATAACAATCATCAGGTCGCCTATTCCACTGATAATGACTGTTAAGAACATAAGAACATAAGAATGGAGGAAACTGCAGCGGGCCTATTGGCCCATACTGGGCAGTCCCGTTTACACCCAACCCCTATTGCTCATATGAGCATCCAACCTATGTTTGAAGCAATTCAGCGTATTCGAGTTAATGATGATATTTGGTAACTTGTTCCATTCATCCACTACTCTGTTTCCAAACCAGTGTTTACCTATTTCGCGCCTAAATCTAAATTTGTCCAATTTAAAACCATTGTTACGAGTTCGCTCCTGGTTGGATAATTTGAGTACCTTTGTAATGTCCCCTTTGTTTAGCCCTGCCTTCCATTTATACACCTCTATCAGGTCGCCCCTCGCTCTACGTCTCTCAAGGGAGTGCAAATTAAGATGCTTTAACCTGTCTCTATACTCAAGGTTCCTGATACCCGGGATTAGTCTTGTCATTCTCCTCTGGATTCTTTCCAAGGATTCCATATCCATTCTGTAATACGGTGACCAGAACTGGACTGCGTAATCCAGGTGTGGTCTCACAAGACCAAGATACAGTTTTAGGATGACCTCGCTAGTCTTGTAACTAACACTCCTTTGTATGAACCCAAGTACTTTATTAGCCTTGTTACGAGCAAAAACACATTGTTTACTTGGCTTAAGGTTCCTACTTATCATTACTCCTAAATCTCTCTCGCAGTCGGATTTCTCTATGGCATCGTTGTTCATCTGGTATCTGGTTTCCCTGTTTACATTCCCTATACTGAGTACTTTACATTTGTCAATGTTGAATTTCATCTGCCATTTTTCAGACCATTCGAAAAATTTGTTTAGATCCTCCTGTAGTTTTGCCGAGTCCTCGTCAGATTTGACAACACGTCCTATTTTAGTATCATCAGCAAATTTACTTATGTTGCTGTCTATGCCGATATCTATGTCGTTTATGTATATAATAAACAATAATGGTCCAAGTACTGAGCCTTGGGGAACTCCACTTGTGACGTTGCTCCAATGGGACTTAGTGCAGTTAATGCTCACTCGCTGTTTCCTGTCCTGTAACCACGCCCTAATCCATTTAAGGATGTCACCTTTGATGCCATGAGCTTCTACCTTTCTAATTAGTCTTTCGTGGGGTACTCTGTCGAAGGCTTTGCTAAAGTCGAGATATACCACATCATAATTGTGCCCCTCGTCCACTGATTCGAAAACTGATGAAAAGAATGTTAATAGATTAGTTAGGCAAGAACGTCCGCTTGTGAAGCCATGCTGGGAATCATTGATCAATCTGTGCTTCTCCAGGTGATTTCGAATAGAGTTTGAAATGATTGCTTCCAGTAATTTGCCTACTATTGATGTTAGACTGATTGGGCGGTAGTTAGAGGATAGTGATCTATCCCCCTTCTTGAAGATCGGTATTACATTCGCTATCCTCCAGGATTCTGGTACTACACCTGTTTTTAAGGACATGTTAAACAACTTTGCTAAGGGCATACTAAGCTCTTCCTTACATTCCTTTAATACTCTGGCAAATATCTCATCGGGACCAGGTGACTTATTAGGCTTTAGTTTGTCTATTTGCTTACTAACATCGTTACTAGTCACTACTATCTCACTTAATTTGTTTTCTTCACTATCTCTGAATAGAGTCGGTGCCCCGGGTATCATGTTTAAATTTTCGCTGGTGAAAACTGTTGAAAAATATTTATTCAAATTATTGCTCATTTCTCCGTCGTTATCAGTGAGCTCGCCGGAGTCTGACCGTATTGGTCCAATCTTTTCTCGTGTTTTAGTTTGGTACATTTGGTAGAATCCTTTGGGGTTTGTCTTTGCCTCCCTTGCTATCCTTACCTCATTATTCCTCTTTGCTTTCCTTATCTCGGTTTTAACCCTACTCGCCAATACCCTATAATAGTCCCGGAGGTGAATTTCGCCACGATTTATCCTTCTACCTATAGCCTTCCTTTGGCCAATGATGTTCTTTAAATAATTATTTATCCATTTAGGGTCATTGTTGTTTGATCTGAGTTTTTTGTATGGTATGTTCTGCCTTTGTGCATTAAGTAACTCACTATTTAAATTGTCGTGGAACTCGGCAATCTCAGATCTCGTTATCAGGTCGGTGTCATCTGTCAGGTTCACGGCCAAGCGCGACACCCCCTCTCTTAGCTGCCTCTTTAAACTGTCAAAGTTTGCCCTTCTGAAATCTGGTACTTTAGTGGAATTTTCCTTACGTCTGCCCTGAAAATCTAACTGGAATCGGATTTCTTTGTGATCGCTGTTTGCAAGTTCGTTCCCTACCTCGACATTGCTAATGAGGTTTTCTCTGTTTGACAAAACTAAATCCAATATATTATTACCCCGTGTGGGTTCGGTTATATGTTGACTTAGGAAACAGTCCTGGATCGTCTCGAGAAAATCCTCTGATTCTGAGTTTCCCGTAAGGTCGGTCCAATCTATTTGGCCAAGGTTAAAGTCGCCTACTATACAGACTTTGTTGTGTATGGAAGCCCTGCGCATTTCATCCCAGATAAGTCGCTCATTGACTCTGTCAAGATTGGGGGGTCTATATATTACTCCTGTGATTAATTTTTCCCGACCGTCGCTTAATTCTATCCAAATTGTTTCTGTATTCCTCTCAGTTTTTATTTCCTTATTTATTTCACACTTCAGATTATCCCTAACATAGATTGCTACTCCGCCTCCTTTCCTGGTCTGCCTATCGGTATGGAACAGTTTGTAACCCGCAATTTGGTATTCGACTGGTAATTCACGTGTGTCTAGGTTGATCCATGTTTCAGTGAATGCAATTATATCGATTTCTTCTGTACATACCAAGGCCCTAATATCATCCATTTTGTTTCTCATACTTCTACTGTTCGCGTAATATACATTTAAGTTAGTCGTGTTCTGAGTCCTTCCCTTACCGCGTTTAGTTTTAAACTCCCTGTCTAATTTAGTTATGTCATCATTCCTAACACTATTTCCCTGTAATCTTTCGCCTTGTTTACCCGCTCCCACTGCAGTCTCCTCCACCCCCGTGCCCCTATGTTCTCTTAGCAGTTTAAAGACTTCGATATCTTTTGAACTGCCCCCTCTAGAGCCCCAGCCAGGGTTGCTACTCCATCCCTAGACAGGTGCACCCCATCCCTAGCATAAAGGTCCCTTCTGCCATAGAAGTTGTCCCAGTTGTCAATGAATGGGACTGATATTGACTTGCAATATCTGTCAAGACGGTCGTTAACACCAACCGCCCTTGACAACCATTCACTGCCAACTCTCCTTCTAGGCAGGACACCGCATATGATAGGGATCCCTCCCTTAGTCCTAATACGATCTATGGCTGCCTTGAACTTATCAAGAAGCTCCTCGCTCCTACACCGGCCAATATCATTGCCTCCTGCACTGAGGCAGATAATGGGTTTGTTCCCATTACCAGACAAGATATTGTCCATCCTGTCAATTATATCCCCCACCCCAGCTCCTGGCAAACACACCCTCATCCTATTTTTGTTTTTACCACAAAAGGCCCTGTCCATGTACCTTACCTGTGAGTCACCAACAATTAAAGTTTTTATACCTTCCTTGTCATCCCTGTCCCTGACTGTACTAACGTCCAATTCGTCTATCAAGGGACTGAACGGGTTGGTACACTTAGCTGTTGTTGTCGTTGTTGTCGTATCCTTGGTGTGCTTCTTCACCAAAAGCTTTGTCTTCCCACTACTCACAATTTTCCACTCGCTTGATTTTTCGTCAGCCACTGGCTTTACTCGTCCAGCCTCTCCTTTTAACATCGCCAGCTCTTCCCTTAATTTCAAGTTCTCCAACTTGACCTTCGCCAATTCTTCAGTGGACCACTCCAGTTTGGTCACCAAACTCTCATACCCAAGACCGCACCTTGCTCTGGCCATATCTGATAATTATCCCTCCGGAGCTAACCCTGCCGTGACCTTTCCCCTAGTGAGGTCAGAACACAACTGTTAGATCAGTAAGGCTGTTAAGTAATTGTTTGACAACACTGCGTCATGTTTCGCTGTCATTCTTCACCCGCATAATGATGGTTACTCCTATAATATGATGATTTTTCAATAACGAATGTATACAAAAGGCCCCATGCACTAATGCCTTATCTTTTATTTTCACAGTTTTGGAGGTTCAGCCACAACGTCATGTGAGGCCATCTCGGACGAGAGCTAATCGACCTGAGGTGATAACGAGTCGCGGCAGGATTATTGGATATCACGAGGCAGGGAAGGGGAAACGGGAGATTAGTCACCTTCTTGGTATTTCCAGGGATACAGTTAGGCTTTGGGTGAGAAGATATGAGGAGGAGGGTCACGCTGCTCACCAGGTCCCGACCAGGAAGACCAAGAGTCACCACACCAGCGGCAGATCAACAGATTCAAAGGGCAGCAGAGCGAGCACCACCGTCAACTGCCGTGCGTATAACGAGGGAAACAGGAGTTCAGTGTCACCCAATAACTACCAGGAGGCGAATACGGGAGACTGGCCGACAATGTTTCATCCCAGCAAGTAAGTAAACCTTAACAGAGGCACACAGAGAAGCACGTAAAAGGTTTGCTGAGGCGGATGTGGAGGTCCGTCATTTTCACTGATGAAAAATGTTTCTCATCTGTCGCAGCAGTCGGTCGCCAGTGTTGGCGATTACGTAATACAAGATATGCTCGAAGACACATCCATGAGACATCGACAAGCGGTAGTGTGACAACCTCCATGCATGGATGGGTGTGGTGGGGAGGTGTTGGTGAACTGACGGACATTGAGGGACACATGAATGAAGACCAGGATATAAATATTCTAGTGACATCCTTTCTACCATCGGTTTGAGCATAAGTCATCCCAGACCCACAGCCTATATGTATGGTTTAAGACTGCAGTCCAATACAAACAAGACGGGCAGTCGAGCGTTGGTTTGAGGCGCACCCGCAGATTATTCTATTGGACTGGCCCCCTAAAGGAGCCGATTGTAATCCAATAGAAAAATCTATGGGCTCATATGGTTGTTGAATGGGATGTTGAGGAGAAAACGAGGGAGGCAGTGAGGAGACAGGCATATAAGGTGTGGTAGGGAATAAGGAGGAGGCCGAACATCTGCAGCACTATGGTAGATTCCATGCCCACCAGATTGCATGAAGTTATAGCAGCAGATGGACGTTGGACATAGTATTAACCTATGGGCACGAGGTGTCTCAGTGGTAGTAGCCTTGCATCGGGATCCTGTGTTTAAGAATTAAATCTCCGCCCACGACGGTGCCTTGTAGGGGGTGGCGGGGGAGTTAGCTCTCTGGTGTAACCTCGTTGGGGCCACATAGACTTCGTTTCCTAACTCTCGGGAATTTGTCCAGGTATTTTACTATGTGGTTTTACGTCACTTCACATAAATATGTTTACAAAATCTATGCATAACTCTTGGGAATCTGTCCAGACATTAAATATATGTTATATACTACAATAATCACATAGATATGTTTACAATGTTTATGCATAATAAATGTGAAAAATATTTTTGGGGTTTCAATTAACCAGTAGTTATGCCTACAAAACAATCTTAATGCTCTAATAATAATAAAAGATATAGATGGGGTGTGGTGGAATCATCGTGGTCTGGCACCCACACACACACAAGCGCTGTAAACGTTGTGTGGATTCACTGGGTGGTTTGGAAGTGTTTATTTCCATTCATACTTTCGTAACTACAACCTATGGTAATTTTTCTTCGTTTTCATACATAATGAAGATAATGCAGAGTATAAAATGCCATATACAATATTTATACATAATATCATCTATACAGCAGTACTATGACTGTGTGTGTTCGTGCGTGTGTTGCCTCGTGATAGTTAGAGTGGGCCCCCGTCCAGAAAGGACACTGTACTAACCTCCAGCATCGACCCAGGTGGGCTAGAGATTATGGTTTCCGAGTGTACATCCCGCTTAATGAGATTTAGTGAGCGGACCTTTCCATCAATGAAGCATTGGATAGCATCCGTCTCCTCTCGGCCTACATTGACAAAACGAAGGGGGCTACCTGGCAAGATAACATTCAGCCGAGTCGTGCAATATTCCTCATTCAGGGCAGTCAACCACTTAATCTTCATCAAATTGGTTGTGTTCTCGGGGAAGGCAATGCACATGAAGTCAGCCCGGGGAGCAATGGGAGGGATGCACCTATTGGCTCTTCTCTGCTTCCTTCCCTGGATCCTCATTTTGCGTTTCTCCTGACGTGTCTTAAACTTATGAAAGCCAGCTTCAGTGTCTCCATGACTGTCATCCTCATCTCCTCCGTTACCTTCGTTAGGAACATCGGCAGATCGCCGCCCAGCGTCGACTCCTGTCATGGTAAGATTTAGATGGAATCTAGGTCTTATACACTGGGGCAGAGAGGTGATATGTAGGCCAGCGGTGTCCTTGAGTAACACTAATAGGAGTTAAACCCAATATTCACCAACTGTTCCCACCAGCTCAGTATAACCACCGTAGTCACGTGAGACACCAAATGAAGTCATTAACACAAGTGGTAAGCTTCAACCATCAGCGGAGCGAGAAGAGAGAGGGAGGGTGAGGCTGAGAGAGAGAGGAGGACAGAGGTTGCTCGACACTCCTGGGAAGTCAGCTGTGGTTGGGAGGTGTAAACCCTCTTATAGGACAAGGGGAGACGGCATCAACGGTGTGAGGGGAGTCTGGTCTCCTGAGAGAGGAGGGAGTGTGGTGTCAGGGGGGCTAAGGTAACAGGAGTATTCTCAGTTTATAAGCACTTTTATTACACTACACTTGTTCTTAATAGTATCTCTGTTTTTCTGGTTAGATACACTATCAAAGTCAATTTTAGTTTCAAAAGAACTATCCAGCGTGGCACCATATAAGGGGGGTGTGTTTACACAAACCTTCACCACATGGCCGGGGGTGACCGCAGGAGTAGGCCTGCCTGGCCGGCACTTACACACCCACGCCACAGTGGGTGTGTAAGTGCGTTAGTTCACTTGTTGTACAGGCAACACATATGCAGTTGTTGTCCTACCGGTTAAGATAATCCTCTAAATGATAGTATTAGGAAGAACACCTAATATTCAGTGACACCCTGAGAGAATTCTGCTCCTCTAATCCCAGTGTGTACCACAGTAATCTAAAAAAGATCACAGGTGGTCCACCACACACCCTGCCTACACACACACTGAGAGGAAACTGTCGGAAGATGGTGCTTGCTCAAAAGGATTCAGTTGCTCTTTGGTGTGCAGTCAGGACGGGTGTTCGCACTGTTCCAGCTATTCCTTGTGTTATGGACTGGGACAGGAAGAAATGTCTAAGCCTCGCCCCCTCAGGATCACACTAGGGAGTGAGGAGGAAAAATGGCAAGTTATTCGGCAGGCAAAAAACTTAGCAAGGAGCGAGGAATTTCGGGATGTATTTATTCACCCAGACCGCACGGTAATGCAGAGGGAACAGCACAAGAAGCTCCTGCAGGACTTGAAGCAGAAGAGGGAGGAGTCGAGGAGGAACGGGGACAGGTGCACATGGGTTATACTCAGGGGGAGGGTAGTGGAAACAAGTGTGCCGACACAGGGCCAGGGGGCAGCAGTGCACCCTCCACCCACTCAACCCCCCACCCGGGAGGCAGCACCAGCTCAGCCTACCGGACAGGAGGGAACGAGCGCCGTGTAAACAATGACATTTTTAACCACACCCTGCAAAATACAGTGTACTTAGCAAATGCTGCAGCTTCTGAGAATGTGGGTGGAGCGGGTTTATTACTAAGAGCAGAGACGTTACCGAGAACAAATTCTGGCTTGAATGTCATGTACGCTAATACTGACACGTTCCTTGATAAGAGAGAGGAGTTTAAAACACTAATAAGAGTACACCAACCAGATATTGTAGGAGTTGTAGAACTGTTGTACAAGAACAGGAGAATCGACCCAGAGGAATGTGAGTTCAGTATTGCTGGATATGACTCATTTACGAACCTAACTCAAGAATCCTGCAGGAGGGGTGTGGTTATCTACGCTAGGCAAGACCTTAGAGCCAGCCAGGCGAGGGTACAGGGAGAGGATGTTTTTGAAGAGTCCAAGTGGTGTAAAATTAAATTAAAGGGAGGGGACTTACTTATCGTCGGGTGTATCTACAGATCCCCGAACTGTGGCCCACTAAATCAAAGGAACTTAAGAACCTTAATAAACAATGCGGCGATGCTCAACCCCAGCCACCTCCTTATCATGGGGGACTTTAACTATGGCGACATCGACTGGAAAAACGAGTCCACCCCGAATGACTTGAATAATCCTGCTACTCTTTTTGTAGAAACTCTGAGAGATAATTTTCTGTTCCAGCATGTGAGAGACCCGACACATTACAGAGGGGAGCAAACACCCAAGCCACTTGACCTCATCATAACAAACGAGGAGGGTATGGTGGCCAAACTGGAACACCTTGCCCCAGTTGGCACCAGTCACCATACAGTGTTGTCATTCAGATTTAACTGTTACCTAGTTCAAGATAAGGCCAGGCCAAGGTGCAAATATTACAAGGGAAATTACAATGGGATGAGGGAAGAGATGAGGGGTATCAACTGGCCTGACTTATTAAGGTACAAGAATGCAGACTTTACGCTGAATATCATAACTAGTAAAATGACCCATTTGATCGATAAATATATACCCAAGACCAAACCCAGTGCTTCTAGGAATACGAGGGGATCCCTACACATGAACCATGCGGCGGTCGACAAAATTAAGAAGAAAACCCAGAAATTCAAGACGTGGGTTGGGTCAAACGATGAGCAAGACAGGAGGATGTATGCAAGAGCCAGAAACCAAGCAAAGATAGAGTGTAGGAGGGCTGAAAAGGAGTTCCAAAGGCTGGTTGCACGCGAGGTCAAGTCAAACCCAAAGGCGTTTTACCGCTATGCAAAGTCGAAATTGAAAACGCGAGTAGGAGTATCAGACCTGAGGCTTGAAGATGGTAGTTACGCAGATTCTGACCAGGATAAAGCTGAGGCATTGAACAGCTTCTTTTCCTCAGTGTTCACAAGAGAAGATGCAACTAACCTTCCTGCGTTTGAGGACAGATGGTTCGACACAGCACTGACCCACATTGTGTTCACAGAAGAGGGTATTAGAAATAAACTGTCCAGGCTAAAGGTCCATAAGAGTCCTGGACCTGACATGGTGCATCCTAGAGTGCTAAGGGAGCTGTGCAACGAGCTTGCAGAGCCCCTGAAGATTCTGTTTTGTAAATGCCTGGATGAACAAATGGTCCCCAGTGAATGGAAAGTAGCTTATGTGAGTCCTATCTTCAAGAAGGGCGATAGTCACTCCACGAACAACTATAGACCGGTGAGCCTGACCAGCATAATATGTAAAGTACTTGAGAGTATTATCAGAGATGCAGCGATGGACCATCTACTACGAAACAACCTTGTAAAAGATTGCCAACACGGTTTTATGCCGAGGCGCTCTTGCTTGACACAATTGCTCAAGGTATTGGATATTTGGACCCATATTCTAGAACGGGGTGGTAATATCGACAATATTTACCTAGATTTTGCCAAGGCTTTCGACAGTGTACCCCACGAAAGGCTGAAAATCAAACTGGAAGGGTACGGAATTCGGGGAAATGTCCTAGCGTGGATAGAAGACTTTCTACATGACCGCAAGCAATGTGTGGTGATTAATGGCACGAAATCGTCATCTGTACCTGTCCTGTAACAAGTGGGGTACCTCAGGGTAGTGTATTGGGCCCGCTGTTGTTTGTTTGTTTCATAAATGATATGCCTAACGTTGTACACTCCTCCATACAAATGTTTGCCGATGACGCCAAGGTATTTCGGGAAATTAAGAACCAAGCGGACTGTGAAGAGCTGCAGAAGGACCTCTGTGGGCTCCAGGAATGGTCGAAGGAATGACTGCTGAGATTCAATGTCACGAAGTGTAAGAGGATGCACCTGGGGCGTACCAACGGTAAAGAGGCGTATCATATGTCCCAACGGGATGAAGAAAATGTACTAGTTGAGACTGTGTGTGAGAAGGACCTAGGTGTGTATGTTGACAATGAGCTGAAGTTCTCGGGCCATTGTGAGAAGAAGGTAAATCAGGCAAATAAATTATTGGGTCTTATAAGAAGGTCGTTCAGATATCTAGACGGTCCGTCCCTCGTGACGATCTTCAGGAGTGAAGTGCTTCCCCATCTGGAGTACTGTCACCCCATCTGGTCCCCGAGATATGCTAGGGACTGTCAGTTGGTTGAAAATGTTCAAAGGAGGGCCACCAAACTGGTGCCTGCACTTCGGCACCTCAGCTACCCTGAGAGATTGGAGCGCCTGGACTTGCCTAGCTTATACTACAGATGGGCAAGGGGGGACCTAGTTGAGGTTTATAAGCATCTCAGGGGGCACTACTCAGTTGAGTGTCCTTATTTGGAGCTGGCGGACGCTCGCCCCACAAGGGGTCACAGCTCAAGATTGAAGAATCCGCAAGTCCAGAAAACCGTGAGGGCAAACTTTTTCGGAGTGAGGGTTGTAAATTCTTGGAACAATCTACCAGAGAGTGTTGTGACGGCACCGAGTGTGAGCTCTTTCAAGAGAAGACTTGACCAACACTGGAGCGGGTTCAGGTACATTCAGGAGCCGGTGCATGCCCAGTATTTGCCAACAGTGCGTGACAGAGACGTGACCGATCGCCCGGGCGGCTAGCGAGCCGACCTTTTGGTGAAGAATATAAAGGAAAAGAGACGTGACCGATCGCCCAAGCGGCTAACAAGCCGATCAGTGGCGAAGAGGATAAAAGAAAAAAAGTAAAAGTTAACCTTACTGGATGAATATGAGAAGCATCCTGAGCTGTAGAGTCCCCAACACGGTTTGTACTACAATAAAGTTAGGAAGCATGATTACTGGATGAGCATTACACAAATTATGGAATGTTCCCGGGGAGAAGGGAAGAAGAAAATGGGAAGTTTGCTTGCCAGCTTCAGGAAGGAAAAGGGTGTCCACTCGAGAAAAGTTTTTCAAATGGCCTTGATCCGTTTTACTCCACATGTACATATTTTTCCGTCCAGAAAAAAAGTCGCCTTAAGCACACTCTTCTAGATTTCTTCTTCCTTTTGACTAAGGATTAAATAATGAAGAATGCACCTGCTGCCACTGTGAGATCCATGGTTCAACTAGGGAAAACGGTGGGAATAAGTCGAGCACCGTCGAACAGGCAGAATACAGAGAGCTTGCACTCAAACTGCTCGTTCGGTTGGTTCGTGCGTTGTCTGCTCATTTAGTTCATTTGGGCTAAAAGGCCCAAGTGAAAATGCTAAGATAGAACAAATATGGATTTCTTAACTTGAAGATGATTGAGCCATGGAATCATCGGACCAAGGGGCCTTCGTGATACAATTAATCCATGTTGACTTGTAAATCTTGATATTGTACAGTACTGCGCACATCATGGTCATTCCTAAAAAAAACTATTAATTCATATTACGCTACATAACATTCAAATCCACCGCGCTTGTAGAATCTCAGAGAACGGGAATCATTGGTAAAGGATAACTCACCTACTCAATGTTACTGAATCCTGTGTTGTATTGTACCCAGGTACGGTTATCTAATATTATTTGTATGTATTCATAGCATTAAGGAGAACTCAAGGTATCCAAAAGATGATGGGGGAAGTCCAGTTGAGCCGGACTAGTGTACTGTAGGACTACGTGTGGATCGTGGTTTGAAGGTCATACTATTTACGTCTGTGAATGTTTAGTGAACATAACTTCCGTAGATATCATATGAAAATACATGAGAACAATGATCTGGAAAAGGGATAAATGTATCAGAACTATGTGAGGTGCTGGAGGTGACCCAGACACTATACTGGAAAGGAAATTTCTTGTATGCATCGGTGTGAACTGAATATACCTCGTATCCTCGGGTAACGTATACCCACGACATGTACAGTGATCAGAGAATCTTATGTCTGTGTTAAAATAGTGCAATGTGTGAGAGGAGGATCCCTAATTACAGTTGTAAGTGAAGTGGATATACCCACGCCATGAACATTCGGCTTTTGTTTCAAGGTAGCGTCCTTCGTGCCCACCTCGAGTGTGCCACGTTGATATTATAACCCAATGAATTTACCCACGAACTAGCAAACCAGAACCTTACCTTAGTGAATCTGCTGCTTGTCCGATTAACCAGTCCGTTCACACATATTTATATTTGGGTTTTAAGTAACGAAACCCAAACGGTAGTTCCTTTGTTTTATTATAAAAGGTTGTATATATAATTCCTGAGTGTATATCAACCGTAAGTCTCACTGTCTAGGAGTGAATGAGAAGGGGACGGCGTTTATGTATGATAAACGTTAGGTCACGTCCTTATGATATGAGTTGAGGTGAGCTACTGAAGCTTAAGGGCATCGCAGTGAGTGCTTACAGAAATGCTGAGCTATGGGTCTCGCCCTCTTGGGTGAGTTGCCCGCTCACGTGTCCGTCTCATGTCTTACTCATAGACAGTGGAAAGTTACAGGATGGTTAATCTGAATATAATATCAGATGTATTGACCCATTTATATAATACGTTCTGTTGATGAGACAGGGGCCTATTACATCGCTCGGTCACCTACCAGTCGAGCTTCGTGAGGCCTAAATAACTCACAGAGTACAGTACATCCTAGACAACCCTAACCATGTTATAAACAGATATGTAGACACTAAGCTGGGGAAATTACTGTAGGGGTATTCTCTACTACAGGGGACCTAGACTTTTGTGTCGTACGGGTTAGTATGTTATTAACAATGTTGAATTTGGATGATACTGCCCGGTAATAACAGAACAGGAACATTATTGCCAGAATTAACAGAATAGAGGGAATCGTAAGACTTGGTAGTGCAAATTCCTGTGGCAGGTAAAATGGCAAGTTATTATTCAAATCAACAAAATGTGTCTCGTTCAAGAAAGCTAAAACTTTTAATTTCTCTGATACTATTTGAATATCCTTGATAGTGAAATTCATTATAGGAAGTGGAATAAAGCAGACTTGAGTTTTCAATTTAACGCAAAATGCTGATGAGTAGGCAAGGTCCGTAATGTACTACAAGTGATTTCACAGTAATCAGGAGCCTTGTAATGCCCTTTCACAACTAGCTGCTTAACACCATTTTGGCACTTTAAAATTACAGTAGTGAGATTTGGAAAGAGTAAATACTGCACATTGTGAAGGTGAGCGTGGAACACAGTCTTTAGACTAACTGGCCTATAACTGCATTGCTCTAACGCTGTGCGTACATTTGGTTGTATGACCACCAATTCACATATTCCCTCTGCAGCAGGAATAAATGCAAACATGTAGGCTGGACATAAGTGTAGGTGTAGATAAGACGACTTACACCGTGACAGTACCTCAGAATCCTCTATTGATAACAATGAATATTCTTCATCTACTAAGAAAAGTTCTTTAGGCCTATCTAGGGTATACAGTGTGTCGTTCACAAACCAGGGGAAGGGTTCTAAATGCCATGCATTAAACTCATGTTGCCCTCGCATAGGAATGTGGATGAGAATTGCATTGTGCGTGAGGGTTGACTCCAACAGCGGGTAATAATAGTGAACCTTATTGTCATTGAAAATAGGAGTTAAATGATACTGCAACTTGGCTATTTTTAAAGCTTCAAGAAGCGTCTGCACAGGCACAAGCTTCGCGTCCACACGTCCTATCCCGGCATCTACAATGCTGTCTATTAGTTCATTTTTAGAGGTTCACAATTTTATGAACTGAAATTTTAGCAGCATGCAAATATTCTGTGAAGTAAAGGAGCCATTCTAACGTCGGGATTGCTTTCTGTAACCTAGTAACAATCCTCAAAACTTGGTTAGACTCCACTATGATTGCATTAACCTTTGATTCTAGAGCAGAAATCGCGTGAAAGGTTTGAGAAATATCGCGATTCTGTTGAGATACAGCCTGAACGACAACGTCCATGAAACTATTGTCGAATTCATCGAAGCTGTGCTGAGACCATGAAGAATGTCCAATGCTGATTGTAGTTGGCCGTCGACGTTTTCCATCTGACGCGAAAGTACGAGTTAACTTCTACTCGCAGAACGTAGTTTCATACAATAGTCATTTGGGACATTTTGCTTCTGAACAGTCTGTAAGGATGTATCAATCACATTATCATCAACTGGAGGTAAGACATTTATCTGGGTCTTCTTTAGACGATCCGCGTGCACGACATCTGCGATCTGTGCATTAGGCTTCCATATTTTGAATTTGTTGCCTGCTTCTTTTGAGATTATGCGGAATGGACCAGAAAATTTCGCCGAAAGTTTGGAGTTCCTTTCAGGTTCCTGTAACATAACAGCGTCCCCAACGTTCAGTGCGATAGGTTTAGCATGTTTATGTTGTTTGATGATCATTTCGGCGCGTGACGCCGCTAGATGTGATCGTACTCGGTTATGAATTTCTGTAAAGACATGAATTTGTTTTGCCGCAAAATCATCCGTATTATATACCGGGTATGGCGCATCTGTAAGGATGTCGTAAGGCAGACGTTTATCTGTACCATAGACAATGTAGTAGGGTGTTTTGCCCGTAGAGCTATTAACTGACCCATTAATAGACGCTGCAACCTGCGGTAAACAATCCTCCCATGCGTATTGAAAACCACTAACAATTGGACGCAGTATTTCTAGGATTTTACGATTGGTTCTTTCAACAAGGCCATTAGCCTGTGAATGATAAGCTGTCACAAAAGTTTGTTTAATTCCATATTGTGCACATATATGCTCTATTAGCTCATTCATGAACTCTGTTCCATTGTCAGAGAGTAGAACTTTAGGCTTAGTATATGGACATATGAGATTCATCACTAATACATAGGCTACTGCTTCGGCCGTTTTGCTTTTTAGTGGGACCAAGTCCACGAACCTGGAAAAATGATCCACACACACTAAGACGTATCCTGATCCCTGATGACTCATTGGGAGTTGTAACAAGTCAACAGCGACTGTGTCAAACGAACGGTCTGGTGTAGGATATTGTAGAATCGGGGCAGGTGATCCTGTTGATCCTTTATGTTGAGCACACGCCAAACAATTAGCTATGTGTAATTCTATGTCTTTCTTCATAGTGTTCCAGAAATACTTCTTTCGTAAATCCGCTAAGCATTTATCACGACCTTGGTGACCTGCTTGTGGGACACCGTGGAACAATGTCATTACTGCTTTGCGCAACGTGTCAGGTACGACTATTTGAGACACATTACCCTCAGGAGATTTTCTCGTCTTATTAATGTATGTTATGTCGAAATTCAAACTGACTTAAGGGAAGAAATAACTTGGGGAGTTTAACATCCTCGCCCGATTCGAGAGCAAAAATAACAGCTGACCAATATGGGTCGCGTCGTTGCTCATCTTCCAGCTGCGAAAGAGTGAATGCTGATACAGGCATTACTGGTGCTATATTTCTTGACAGAGCGTCGGCGACAACATTCGCCCTCCCAGGTAAATACCTAAATTTGGGGTCAAACTCTTGAATTGTCAGATACCAGCGTGCTAATCTGCCTGATAAGTTTCTGCCATGGAACAGTTCGGTGACTGCCGCATGATCAGTAAAAACAGTTATCTTGTAGCCAAAGAAAATGTCTTTGAACTTCTTAAGTGCCCACACAACGGCTAACGTTTCTAAATGCGTCACCGAATAACGTGTTTCAGCATCGATTAGTTTGCGACTTGCAAATGCTATCACTCTAAACTTCCCACGCGTGTCCTCTTGCATGAGCACTGCTCCGACTCCAATTCCGGAAGCGTCAGTACAGAGAGTGAAAGGTTGAGTGTAGTCTGGGAATGCTAGAACCGGGGCATTGGTTAGCGCTGTCTTCAATGCCGTAAAACTTTCCTCGTGTTCAGCATCCCATATAAACACTGCATCTTTTTTGAGCAACCTCGTGAGGGGCGATGCTAATGTTGCATAGTCTTTGATAAAGGAACGATAATAACCAGATAATCCGAGAATGCTACGCACATGATCATTTGAGGTAGGACGCGGGAACTGAGATACAGCTTTTACTTTATCATTAACTGTGTGTATGCCCTCACCATCGACTACATGACCAAGGAAATGGATTCTGGATTTTAAAAACTCGCACTTTGAGAGTTTCATTTTGAGGCCTGCTGTGGAAAGTTTGGCCAAAACTTCACGTAGTTTTATCAGATGGGAATCGACTTCCTTACTGACTACTATTAGATCATCCAAATAAGCGCAGACTGTGTTACCAATTAGTCCGGCAAACAGGGTGTTGATCATTCTTGGAAATGTTAGTGGGGCATTTCTGAGACCAAATGGCATTCGTAGAAACTCAAAGTGGCCTAGAGGCGTGCTAAATACCGTGATTTCTCGTGATTTTTCATCGAGTGGTATTTGCCGATACCCACTAAGCAAATCTAAGTTGCTAAATAAGGCATTATCCTTGCCTAAGGATTGCAATATGTCGCTCAAGATAGGCATTGGGTACCTATCAGGGATTGTTTGATCATTTACGCGCCTGAAATCTATGACAGGGCGCCATCCACTATCCTTTTTCGGGACGAGGAATAATGGGCTATTAAAGGGGGATTTTGAGTGTCTAATGACATTCTCATCTAACATACCCTGTACCATATCTTGCACTACAGCGCGCTGGCTATGAGGTAGTCTATAAGCTGGTACGTAAATAGGGTTGGTTCCTTCCTTTAACGCTATATGATGGGATGTTAAATCTGTCTGACCTAGCGTTTCCTCTGGCAAAGCTACTATATTTCTGTAGTCGGCAAGCTGCTCTAACAGGCATGTTTGCCCTGTGGATGATAGATCACCTTAACATGTGGCGCTACTTGATCTATCCTGGCCAGTCGAGTCTGTTGGCAATTCGCAACAATACCTCGAATTGGGAATTTATTTGGTTGCACTTCGACATTGTTGTAATATACTAGAAAATCACACAAATAACATCCTTTCTTTAAGATTTGTGATAATGTGAAATTGCTGCCGCAATCCTGTAGACTTGTGTGTGTGTGTGTCTCACAGCAGACACAGCTGATTCCAAGGTCCGGTGACTGGGTCAATGTTCACAAAAATCCTGAGTACAGCAAACCGCCGCTAATGGTCACACTAGGTCATCCACAATACCATACCTCAGAATGCTGAGACCATCTCTCAGACCGGATGTGTCATCATCACTAGGGTGGGTGCTGGGTGCTGGTAACTGGGGGTTGTTCACTCCATACGAAAGAATTTTGTTGACAGGATGTTGATTGATGAGTAGTCACAACAACTGCAGTCACGTCCTGTCACACCCTGGGCAGTGAACGAATCATTTGCAGAAACTAATGTTCACTTCAGCTCACAGGATTGTTGCGTTGGTGAATTCCTCATTCTGGTAATGGAGAGTACTCTTCAAAATTGCAGGTACTATCTTCCAACTCTTGCTGCTGTAATTACACTGGGAAGGTGTGTGGATCCGCCTTCCTCTTAATAGGATTGGTAGACAACACTTTCGTCCTAGCGGTGAGCATAGGTTCAGAATGACTCATTGCTGTGTAGGAAACACCTTTAAACGTAACACTATTATTACGTGGATGAACATCTATCATGTTCTTTCGAAGAGTTGGTAGACCAAGTAACCCGTCAGCTGGCAAATTGAACTGCTGAACTATATAAAAGTCCGCGTAGAAGGGCGTACCACGTCTTGAGAATCTGAGTGGTAACGTCACCATTCCTTTGATGCTCAGCTGAGTACCTGAAACTCCTTCGAGCTCAGCGTTACTAGGCCTCCATTTGAATTTGCGGTGAGGGAATTTAAGTTGTAACTCGTGATATGATGTCAAGGCCAATACATTAGCACAAGCACCTGTGTCTATATCAAAAGCCAATCTAGTATTATCCACTCTCACCGGCACTGACAACACTTCCACTTTGCTAAGCGCCCCTACTAATGAGGCCACTGTGAGGAGGGGTGGGAATTACCCTATCTATCCCTCTCCGTGCTGTGTTGTGCGCTGGTCTTCCCCGGATAACTTGTCCTGGGGACGTTTCTGCTTGCGCCTATATGACACCTCCGTTTCACTTAGGTCCACTCCCCTAGCCCTTATTAGCACATCGCACTCATGTGAACTATGAGATGTCGATTTGTGAAGAGCGCACCATTTGCGCGCTTTCTGGGTAGGAGGAGGTGCTGCTTTGGCTACCTCACTGTTTGACCTTGAGAATGGCTTTGCACCGGGTGTGGCCTTAAAATTAGCACTATTACCTCGGAGCTGAAAACAATCTTCCATTACGTGGCCACGTTTATTACAATGTGCGCACCGTAACGATGTTTTCTGTTTATATGTTAGGCGGGGAGGAGTAATCGAAGCTAAGTGTGTGGCATAAGCGGTCTGGGAGTGAGGCATCTGTGGCATCTGAGACGGCTGGGGTTGTGGTGACGTCACTGAGGGCTGCCTCAGTAAGGGGTACGTAGCCTGGGGACAGAGCTTGTTTGCGTTTTCCACCATATCCAAGGGTGGTTCATACTGTACTTCCTGTGCCCGGCTATATAAGGGAACACGGACGGAAAGAAGAAAACTTATTAGTTCTATCAATGTTTCCACATTGTCCGGTGGCATATCACCCCGTGAGTTGTACCAGCCTGAGGACCGGAAGGTCGCTTGCATGTCCTGGCGAACCTCGCATGCAATGTCAACAGCGTCAAGAGGCGTTTCTGTAGTTGCCAAGAAAATTGGAGACAATAGACTTAAAGGCATTCTTCTCATTTATATCCATGCTGCAATCAAACTTGGGATCTTTGAAAAGCTCTCTGATCTGAGGGCCATCAAAAATTCCTGCATTCAGCTTTGCCTCACTGACTATTGGAAATTTTTCTTTCAGAAAATTGAAAGCCTGGCTTTTTTTGTCTAGTGCCTTTACAAAGTTTTTGAATAGACCGAGCTTGATGTGCAGTGGCGGAAGAAGAATGTTCTGCTGATTCACCAGAGCATGGGCAACAACATTGTGAGAACCTGGAGTAAGTCCACTTCTTGCAGGCCAGTCAAGTTGCATGTAGTGCTGCTTGTCTGCTCGACTATCCCACAGACAGAGGAAACATGGAAACTTGGTGTAACCACCTTGTAGGCCCAGCACCATGGACACTCTAGCGTATTGCCGGAAGATACCCAAAGAATGTTCTATACTACTGAGGGTATACACAAACACTTGTTGTCTTAAAAGTAGGTTCTATTCTCGTACGGGAGATATATATACGTACAATAGGACGCAGAAGCCCGTGGTCACGCCACGAGGACTCTGTCTTCTCTCTCTATCTCTATCTATGTATTACTACGCGCTGGCCTGTACAGATGCCAGCATTCACAAGCTGAATACATAAAGTATAAATGTGATAATTTATATACATAATATGGTGCACAATAAATAGAATATTAGATAGAATTAATACATGTTCTGTAATACTTTACTATACATAATTAATACGAGTAATATAAGAGTAATATAATAATATACAGCTGAAGGTACTACTTTGTGTCCATATATATCATACAGACACTATCTGTGGAAAAAACAGATTAAAAATATGTTTAGCTGAATAGTTTTATTATTAAAAAATATTAACACTTCATAATATGACAGTATGTCGGCAGACATAATTACCTATTAGAAAAACTGTCAACAAAATATAAATTTTTCAAAGCAACTGTTTTTGGTGTATTAAATTACCTTCAAGTCTCCACAGATCTTCCAATTGTGGTCTTTATACTTCAGAGCAGTTAACAGATACTCCATGTTGTTGTAGTTCTCATCCATCTGCACTAAATGCCCCACCGGAACAGACGCGACCTGGTTTCCATTGAACAACAACACAGCTTTCAAGCTTCTTTTTGATGAGTCAATGAAGAGCCGCCACTCTTATATATTGTATGATATTCCCATAGCTGCAATGAGTCCACTGATATTGTTGCAATACACCAATGAAGTTTCCTAGTCAAAACTGAAGAACTTGCGAAATTCCTTCTCATGGTTACGGTACCAGGCAAATGTTTTTCCTGGTGCTAAGACATTGTGTTCGCAAAGCCGTGATCCTAGTAGTTGAGCTGACTCCTTAGACAAGCACAAGTATCTTGTTAAATCATTCAACTCAGCTTGACTGAAGGGTATGGGCTCTTTTGCAGAAGCTGTGGGCAAGTATGTACTAGAAGCGTCAGTCTCTTCTATGTTTTCATCGATATCATGATCGTCATCGAGTATCATGTCCCTATAGCTTTCTGGTGGAGTTGGAATTGGTATTCCTGGTCCGTGAGGAACTGGTTTGATGGCTGAGGGTACATCTGCATACTTAACATGATGTTTGTTCTTCCTGTTTATACCTGAAATGTGAACGAAAGATTTAGTATCAAGATAGCATAACATATTATCTTACAGATATATTTAAGAATGCATGAACATACTGCATTTGATATATTAGTATTGATGTATTAGTATAACTCACCCTGAAGGTTTGTCATGCAGAGGTAACAGTCCGTGGTATATCTCTGCCTTCCCTCCATACCATAGGAATGCCAAATGGTAGACGTTGAATCTTCTTGTTGGTCCAGCGCCGCAGATTTTCAACACATGTTTTGCAGCACATGTGAGGGGCAAAAGCTTTATCTTGGTCTCCAAGTTTCATTCCAAAGTATGCATGATATAAGTTTTTCACTAGGGGAGTAATGGTGCACTGTCGGTCTGTCATTGTTACACAACCGCACACATTGCAAAACCTGTTCGGGTCGTTCTTGCACTTCCCATTCATGATTAAATGTACAACTCTGTAAGAAGAAAAAACAGGTGTGTATATGATTAGAAATATGCGTGTGTGTGTGTGTGTGTGTAAGAGAGAGAGAGAGGGAGACACACACACTCGCACTTTCTTGAAGTCTCCAGAGACACTGACTGAGGGTCTAGACTTTAGAGGTACATCGGGGTGGTTGCTAGTACATGCCATGTACCACCAGATGAAAAAGAAATTTAATTGTGAAAAAATATATGTAAAAAAACACGGACATATACTCTGTTCTTTTGCGTCACGGCGGACATTTAAATGGCCGGCGAGCAAGTGGGTGTATTTAAATGCATCGTAAGGGCATTAAAACTGACCGAAATCTTTTCTGTGAGGCTTGCCAATGTCTCTGATGATTTTTTTAATGAACGAATATGAGGACCCCATTTTGAGCGAAAAATGCCAATATTTTACCTGAATCTCGGCTTAAAATGCTATAGCACAAAATTCTGACCTGATTGAGCAAAATGGATAACATTTTTGAGATTAGCATGCAAAATACACCCAGAAAAGCTTAATAATACACAAACCTCAAACTATGCAAGGCAGTGGTATTTATCCATTTAGGGTCATTGTTGTCTGATCCGAGTTTTTTGTATGGTAAGTTCTGCCTTTGTGCATTAAGTAACTCACTATTTAAATTGTTGTGGAACTCGGCAGGAAGCAATCATTTCAAACTATATTCGAAATCACCTGGAGAAGCACCGATTGATCAATGATTCCCAGCATGGCTTCACAAGCGGACGTTCTTGCCTAACTAGCCAGTACTCCCTAAACAACGAGAAAGGGAGAAATATGTTAATATTCTCACCTGCTTTATCTGCTATGCACATGAATCACATGCAACAAAAGACTGTCCTCAAAAGGAACTTAAGATATGCTCTGAATGTGCAGAAGAAGGCCATACATTCCTGGACTGCAAGAATCAATCCAAAGCATGTATAAACTGTAAAAATCAGAAGGAACCTGGATATAAGACCCACAGAACCCTAACAATGGCCTGTCCATACAAAAAAAAATAATAAATGAAAAAGTAGCAAAGGAAAAACAACAACAAGAACAGAAGGAGAATACAACATATGCTGCTATTGCAAAGAAAGTAGTTGAAGAAACAACACAACCACAGAATACCACCAAAATTGTACTGACCGAAATACGAGACTACAAAGTGCTCATCTGCCTATTATACTCTCACATAATGAATATAGGGAACCCAGGCACGTTCGAAATAGAAATGAACAAAATGCTTGGAAGAAACAATCTCCCAACAATGAGTTTCCCAGCGAACCCAGCTTCCGGATCTGTGCTACAAGCGTCCCGCTTAACCAACTCAGATGCACCACAGGAGACAGTCAACCCAGAAGAAAAAGGAGCAACGGAGCAAACGCCTGCCGCAACAGTACACGAAACAAACGAAGCTGACAAGGCAAAGTCACAAATGATTGAAACATCCACCCAAAGTACAGCAGAGAGGCAGGACCTTCAAAATAACATCCAAAGAGAGAGAGGAGCCGTAAGGAAAAAAGTCTCAACAGCAACCATGGATACCCAGGGCGAGGAAACGCTACCGACTTTAGAATGTGCAGATGACTGTGAACTACAGCTTCACTGGTGTGACAAAATATTTATCCCTAATGAATGCAAAACGATGCCAGACATTATACAAGCCATAACGAAACAAGAACTAAAATGGACCTACTCTAACGACAAATACTCTGAAGCACTAGTGGGAGCTTACCTGATAAACAAAAGGATTAAAATAAGGAGACACAACTTCAAAAAAGAAGAACAATGGAAATTCCAAAGAATCCGTAGCGGACTGGTTCCGGACAAGAGATCGCCATCCGCGCAACAAACAAGAAACAAAAAATCAAAGCACAATGAATAAAGAAAAACCCAGAACACTTACCATCATACAACACAACGTCCGCAACTGGGAAACAAATAAAAACAACCTTGCAAACACATACCTCAGCATTGATCCGGACATAATTTTAATAAATAGTCACGGCAATTCAAATTCCAAGAAAATAAAAATATTTGGATATACAACCTACCAAAGAAATAAAACAGAAGAATTAAATGATGGCGTGGCCATTGTTGTAAAACACATACTCAAACATCAAATCATCGACGAATTCCAGGATGAATTCCTGGGAATCAAAATAACTACCACACTAGGAGAAATAGCAATAGACACAGCATATTTACCGCCAAGACGGAACTACTTGCCGGTCCCAGACTTGATAAAACTATTGAACTACAACTGCCCAACATATATAATAGGAGATCTGAACCCAAGACATCCAATATTCGGCCACGGAAACAGGAACAGGGTGGGCACTGCACTGCATACCATAATGAACACAGGGAAGCTGATCCACCTAGGACCACGCTTCACCACATTTATTGGCAATAATGTAATGGTCATGACGGCTAACCTGAAAACCTTAAGGATTCATATTACGCTCAAACGTCCACAAAACCTTCCGAGTCCCCCAGTGGAAACGTTCCCCGTTTTCTATGTTTCCCCCGTCTTGGTCTTTGGGAGTAGACGCTGTATGTTGGGACCTGTTGCCATCCAACCCTTTGTAATCAATTTAATTGTGCTTTCGATAGCTGAGTCAGAGCATTGTTAGTTGAGATAATAATAGAGAATGAAAATGAGTTCATAGTCTCAATTTCAAGGTCAGAGTGTACAGTAAATTAATTCATCGGAATAGGAGTAGGTGGACTCCCTGGTCTGTTTTGAGTGAGGGCCCCGCGAGCATTTCTACCGTTAGTAAGTGCTCGTCCCTTCATCCATCCAGGTATGCCACCCACTCTGTGTTGTAATTTGCCCTTCTTTAAGTGATTTGACCCAATTAATAGTTGATTGTGCAAGTGTTACAGTAACGTAGTTGATATGCTCTGAGTGAAGTCATATTTACGTCTTTAACGTCCCCTGAAACGTGATGTTGTTGTCACCGTTAGTGAGTGCCCGTCCCTTCACCCATACAGGTCCCCTGACGCTGACTCCCGTTTGTCTCCCGATCCCATTGTGATTATTGAATCGCTCTACCATCCAACAACGGCCTCGGATGTATTAGTTGTCCAGCCGGGATCATATGTGAGAAGATGGCACCGATGCAGCCGGATTAATGTGCCCCAAGGCTTCGTTGGGCCAGACCCCAGACCCGCCATGTGTCTGGCTACCCATCTCGGGTCGGAGTGTAACCGACCACAACAGCAGTTGTAGAGGCGCCAGTGCTATACCCTGTGACAGGTCTTGGAATTATGGTCCACAGTGTGGTTGTAGGTGTTGTTAATACTTACCCATGTCGGGGTTTGTATCAGTATTAGTGTCTTGGGAGGAAAGACAAGGAGCTGGTCCTACGATATAATGTAAGGTGACACCAGGTATTGGGTGCACGGTAAGAGTGTAATGTCCGAATAATTGCTGTTGAGTAAATAGGAAAACAAGGAAACCAGTACATAAGACATAGAGAGTTTGCAATAGGCCCAGGAGCTGAGCCTGGCAGTTATATGTAAATAACATCTATTTTCCCTTTGGATTTTATATTAATAAATTTGTTTTTAGAGTACTTTAGGTGTATTCATTTCTCCCACAGTATTTTACCTTTATTTCCATCCAAGTGACCTGATACCAAAATTACTATACTCACGTGCCTAGACCCTCGCCCATGCTACCCAAGAATAGGTGACGGAACTGAGTAGAGTAAGAACAAAGAGAAGTAGATAAGATGAGGGTGGTGTAGAAACAGAGAGGGAGTCAGGCGCCCTCACATTGGTGGCAGACCGAGAATGCGCCCCCTCACATTGGTGGCAGCTAGAGAACCCGCCCCCTCACAATAACAAAACAACAACCCCAGACAAAGTCTTCACCAATAACAAGGCAGTCCTGAATTACCATATAAAACAAGGACCACTAACTACCAGCGACCACATTCCAATGATAATAAAACTATCCACAAGCCCAATCCAAGTACCAACAACCCCACGTTTCCAAATGCAAAAAGCAGACTGGGAAGGCTACAGGAAGCAACTAGAACAAGTTAAGATCCCAGATCTCCAAGGCAAAACACTAGAAGATATTGACAACGAAACAGATACCCTTATACGTAACATCAAAAAGGCAACAGAGAACAACATACCAATCACAACATATCGAACGCTACCACACATTAGGACATCCCATGAATTGCGAATGCTCCAAGTACAATACAATAACATAATGATGTACATACAAAACTATCCACCAACAACAGAGATTATTAGAAACTTAAGGCAAATACAACAAAAGTTAAGAGATGAAAGCCTGATAGCACACCAACAGATATGGAACGAACTAATAAACAACCTGGATACCACAAGAAATGACAAGAACTTCTGGCAGAACGTAAACAAAATGCTAGGAAACGACAAGCCTCAACAAAAATACATAAAAGACCAAAACGGGAAAAAACTCTTTGAAGAAAAAGAGATAGAATCCGCAAACAGGAGAGAATGGAAAAAAGTATCTCAAATATCAGAAGAAGAAAATGAGGAATTTGATGAGGAACACGAAAATCATATCTGCAGAGAAATGGCTGAAATGATACATAGGATAACCCCATACCATGTGGTGGACAAAACCAGGCTCAACCCGATATAACCAATTACAGAAGGAGAACTGCTACACTACATCAGGCACACTAAAGAAAAAGCACCAGGATTTACAAAAATCACAAGAAATATGATCCTATACCTACCCAACAACTGCACACAAGGCATCCTTGAAATATTTAACTCAGCTTTGGCAAGTGGATACTTCATTGATGCATTTAAAAACGCAAAACTCATATTCATGCCGAAACCAGCCAAAGACCACACTCTAGTAATTAACTACAGACCGATTTCCCTACTCGAAGTTATCGGAAAACTATTTGAGAAGGCAATAAACAAGAGAATCAGAAAACACAGAAGCGAAAACGGACTACTAAACCCCAGACAACAGGGATTCACTGAAAAAAGGGAACACATACTGCACTAGCCATAATCACGGAAACGTTAGCCAACAAGAAAGCAGAAAGAAACCAAGTCAACATTGTATTAAGAGACGTTAAGAAAGCGTTCGATAAAGTATGGCACCTAGGATAAAAATTTAAACTGCTTCAATTAAATCTTCCAGAAACAATAGAAAAAATCGTCTGTGACTTCCTAGACGACCGCACGGCACAAATACAAATTGGCAGCTATATAGGACCACCCATAAAACTGAAAAGTGGAGTACCCCAAGGCAGTGTCCTTTCACCCACGCTGAACAATATCTACACAGCAGACCTACCAGAACCAGCTCCCTCCAGTGAATACATAAGTTTTGCAGACGATATCACACAAATCATCACATACCCTGGCAAATCAACAGCAATAATGGCACAACATACTGCCAACGCAATAGAGAACATCAACAAGTACGAAAAAAAGTGGAAGATACAAACGAACACCAACAAGTTCAAAATAATCCCAATCGCTAAAACGAAAAAAGACCCCATTATAGTAGACAACAAAGTGATTCCATATGCCATGGAAGGCACTGTCCTAGAGTTGAAGATAACAACAAAAGGCTACAAAACATTCATCACCGAAAAACTTGCAAAAACCAGAAACATGGTAATTAAATTAAAACGCTTCAGAAGTCTGTCAGCAAAAAACAAGTTAAAGTTATATAGAGCCTATGTCCAATCCCGACTAGTATATCCGCCAATTCCCCTACATGCAATAAAACAAACAAACATAAAGAAACTGCAGATAATTCAAAACTTAGCCCTAAGGGATGTATATAACATTAGTTATCCTGACATAGTCACCAACTGTCAACTACACCAACGAGCGCAAATAGAACCCCTAAACGTTTACCTACACGAACACTCAAAAAGAATATGGACAAAGTTAGACGAAATAGAGCCAGGACCAATCAAAGAATAGAGGGAAGAGACAGAAGACGGAAGAAGAGAACACTCGTGGTTCCCTCGCAGTAAAAGAAGAGCCCTAGAACCCACACCAACTCCACTCTATTAAAAGATGCAACGTTACCCCAGTAACAACCTTGGCAGCCCTACCACTTACAACATTAGATCATAAAAAGACAGGATGTTCTTGGCAGAAACACAAGTACCTGCCCTAGACTCCTCACCATTGGCTAGGACATAAGACCCGAAAATGTAAGGCATAAAATTACAATATTTGCTAAACATACAAACACCTGACATAAATATAATACCTAAGACGAAAATTAGCTGAAACACGAACATGAGAAAACAGAAGCACTTGGGTAGAGCCCCAAGACCTAGCATTCTACAACTATTTTCCAATTTCCTCACTTTTCTTCTGCACTATCCACCAACCCCAAGTCACTCCAAGCTCCACCATTATTCTTCAAGTCCAGTTCCCGCACCACCAATCTACACACCTGCATCAAGATTTCTTCATACTTTACTTCATCCATCGATCGATCGATCGACCCCCTTCGTCGTGATTGGACCTCTCTTCTGATCCTTCACCGCCAAAGCAGCCAGCCTTCTTTCTACTGTTGACGACCTGACTACAACTCGACCTCTCTGTCTACCACTGGCCTTCCCAGAAATCTTTTTTGGGGCAACGCCCCTTGGGGGCCTCCGCCTTTGGAAACGACCACGACTGCCACCGGACTACCTCACGAGCGTTCAGGACTGTCAACCCTAGTTAGCCCTCCCCACGGGTAGAGTGAGCGACCCACACTCCTGCTGGAGGGCAGCTATTGATTGGCGGTACTGACGTGGTTTGAGGTCTTTCTCTCTTGCTGAAATCCTTCCTTACTTACCCTGGCCGAGGCACCTGCATAAATTTAAGTATTCGTGCTAGAGCCCCTCCAGTGGAGCACACCTCACAGTAGGTGGGATTGTGTGTGTCCGTTGGAGGTCGGGAACACAGGCCAATCCGGCAGTGGAAAAACAGTGGTAGTGCAGTTACACCACTGTCCGGGAGTCGCCTATAGGCACACTAAGAAGGGTCTTCAATAACCTTCTTTATCACCCACAATCATTATATGCTAGGAAGACACAAACAAATAAATCATGGCTACCAAGGTTAGACTCAAGATTATAGACAAGAGAACAGCCCCTTCACGTTCTCAGATAACTGAAACAGCGTATGGTACACTCAATGTACCCTTCACAAGGATTTTCTCGTCGAACGATGGATACACTGCAATATGCAGGGATTATAGGGATGCAGATACCATTCTGAGCCCTGAGGGAATGCAAGCCTTTGAAGACATAGGATTCCAGGTCATTATGCCACCAGAGGTTAAAGCAAAAAGATCAGTATTTGTACGTGGACTTGACTACGAATTTGGAAAACACTCGGCACAAGAAATAAAAGAACTAGAAATAAAAAACAACTGGTTAAAAATCGAAGGAGTGGTAAAAATAAAGCAATACACACATTGCCTAAAGCTGAGATTCACTGACACTTCAATGGCAGACAAGGCCCTGGAAACTGGAATCTTAGGGTTCAACATGTCAGTACTCCCTAAACAACTAGAAAGGGAGAAATATGTTAATATTCTCACCTGCTTCATCTACTATGCACATGAATCACATGCAACAAAAGACTGTCCTCAAAAGGAACTTAAAATATGCTCTGAATGTGCAGAAGAAGGCCATACCTTCCGGGACTGCAAGAATCAACCCAAAGCATGTATAAACTGTAAAAATCGGAAGGAACCAGGATATAAGACCCACAGAACCCTAGCAATGGCCTGTCCATACAAAAAGAAAAAAATAAATGAAAAAGTAGCAAAGGAAAAACAACAACAAGAACAGAAGGAGAATACAACATATGCTGCTATTGCAAAGAAAGTATTGGAAGAAACAACACAACCACAGAATACCACCAAAATTGTACTGAGCGAAATACGAGACTACAAAGTGCTCATCTGCCTATTATACTCTCACATAATGAACATAGGAAACCTAGGCACGTTCGAAATAGAAATGAACAAAATGCTTGGAAGAAACAATCTCCCAACAATGAGTTTCCCAGCCAACCCAGCTTCCGGATCTGTGCTACAAGCGTCCTGCTTAACCAACTCAGATGCACCACAGGAGACAGTCAACCCAGAAGAAAAAGGAGCAACGGAGCAAACACCAGCCGCAACAATACACGAAACAAACGAAGCTGACAAGGCAAAGTCACAAAGGATTGAAACATCCACCCAAAGTACAGCAGAGAGGCAGGACCTTCAAAATAACATCCAAAGAGAGACAGGAGCCGTAAGGAAAAAAGTCACAATAGCAACCATGGATACCCAGGGCGAGGAAACGCTCCTGACTTTAGAATGTGCAGACGACTGTGAGCTACAGCTTCACTGGTGTGACAAAATATTTATCCCTAATGAATGCAAAACGATGCCAGACATTATACAAGCCATAACGAAACAAGAACTAAAATGGACCTACTCTAACGAAAAATACTCTGAAGCACTAGTGGGAGCTTACCTGATAAACCAAAGGATTAAAATAAGGAGACACAACTTCAAAAAAGAAGAACAATGGAAATTCCAAAGAATCCGTACCGGACTGGTTCCGGACAAGAGATCGCCACTCGCGCAACAAACAAGAAACAAAAAATCAAAGCACAATGAATAAAGACAAACCCAGAACACTTACCATCATACAACACAACGTCCGCAATTGGGAAACAAATTAAAATCAACCTTGCAAACACATACCTCAGCATTGATCCGGACATAATTTTAATAAATAGTCACGGCAATTCAAATTCCAAGAAAATAAAAATATTTGGATATACAACCTACCAAAGAAATAAAACAGTAGAATTAAATGATGGCGTGGCCATTGCTGTAAAACACATACTCAAACATCAAATCATCGACGAATTCCAGGACGAATTCCTGGGAATCAAAATAACTACCACACTTGGAGAAATAGCAATAGCCACAGCATATTTACCGCCAAGACGGAACAACCTGCCGGCCCCAGACTTGATAAAACTATTGAACTACAACTGCCCAACATATATAATAGGAGATCTGAACCCAA